>CM057148.1:1673783-2130783 GCA_029964075.1 Patiria pectinifera | reverse complement strand
CAGGGTTAGGGCTGGGGGTTGGGTTAGGGTATTGGGGTAGGGGTTTGGGTTTACAGTGGGTCAGGGTTAGGGCTGGGGGTTGGGCTGGGGTTTGGGTTTAGAGTGGGTCAGGGTTAGGGCCGGGGTTGGGGTGGGGTTGGGATATTGGGGTAGGGGTTTGGGTTTACAGTGGGTCGGGGTTAGGGCTGGGTTTGGATGATGATGGGATAGGGTGGGGTTTGGGGGGGACGGGATATTACTAAATTTGTAATATTTGGCAATGATTTTTGTACTCGTTCTGAAATGCTACATATACATTGATATGCAAATTGTATGTTTCCACAGGAAATTATTTTGTAATGTATTTTTACAGACGAATCTGACAGAATTTTAAACGTATCTTTTTTTGCTGAAATTCCAAAGATTTTTACATGCTATAATAATCAAGATTTGGTTTAGTCTATAGTGTGTGCATCATATTGATCTATGCTAATTGAAAATTCAAGTAAAAGACGTGAGAAGTGGTACTGGTAGCCTGTCGGTGATGGTGTCTTTGTATGATAGTAAGTTTTCTACAATAAGTTTATGAATGAATTACACTATGCGTGATACTCAGATTAAACACAATAATTTTACAGGATCGAAATGTATTAAAGCTATTGTAAGAAACAATATTTAACTGAAAAGCATTATTTTGATACCTAAGTGTATGTTTGCCTTGGAGTTGGCCGTTAGATTTGTAATTTTGCAACTTTTTCCTATTCAGTGCATTTCTCTAACAAATCCTTCAAATTTCGAGCCATATTTGTAACCATTGTTGTTTATGAATGACATGGCAAATGGCAATGAATATTGCATGGCAGAGGATTTTGGTAAATGTCAGTATTTGATTTTCAAATTGCAGAGGCATATAGGATGAATTTTTGTTCATTTCCAATAATAACCCCACTCAAAATCCAAAGGAGAATGTTCAAAACCTAACCTGTTGAAGTCTCAGCTCAGTGGATATTACACTTTTCGAGAAAACAGTGAGACACCATGCACAACCTTTTGATCATGAAACATGATTCGTTATTACAGTCGAGTCTCGTTATAACAAACTCTTTCGGACCTAGCCAAATTGTTTGTTATATCAGAATTTTGTAATTACCCCTAACTCCCTAGGCCTTTTTGCTAGGACGTAGCCTCAATCTTGCAAAATCCTCCAATTGGCCTCATGGTTAAATAGCATATAGCCTTAATCCTGCAAATTCCTCCGTTGTTTCTTGAATATGGTCCATGGAGGGGTGACCACTGCCTGAATCCTGCAAAATCCTCCGGCTATAACTGTCAATAGGCTGAGGCAGAGGCAGTGACATCCTGGAGCAGTGCGGAGGATGTCAAGTATAATCAAGGACTAAATTTATGCACGGCTGAGCATAAACAACACAAGGTCCGGCCCAAGACGTTGACACAGTGCATACTCCGAAATCAGCAATGCACTTTTGCCATGTAACCTCAATCCTGCAAATGCCTCCAATTTGCAAAAAGGATTTTGGAGGATTCAGGGCAGTTAGGGTTAAGAGGAACATCAGTCCCATTCATTGTGCACATAAATGCACAGTCGGGACCAAGGCTTTATGTTTGTTATAAACAGAATTTTGTATTAACAGAGTTTGTATTAACGAGAGTTGACTGTACATGTAACTCTGTGTCTCCAATGATCATCAGTCAATTGACTGATCATTGGATATCACCTACATTTCTTCATTTCTTCTATTAAAATGACAGCAAGCCAGACGGAATCATTTCACGGGTTGTTTAGTTCCAGTACGATCTTTAATCCAAATAAGTTTTTTTTTATAATAATTTGGTTGGTTAGCTTTGTGATAAATGACATTTATTATACATGTATATGCCTGTAAATTAAATGTGCAGTGAAGTTGATACGATAACAGGAATTTGGAGGAGTTTGGCATGGTTTCTTAAAAATGTTAAGTTATTTTATAGGTACTCTAGACCTAAGACATAACAAAATCACGCTTTGTTTACATGTGCGCTTTCCTATGGGAGCCAGTTGGGTATGACATCCTCCAAGCTCCCATAGGAAAGCACACATGTAAACAAAGTGTGACGTCATTATGTCTTGTCTGTTCTTCCAAAGCCCTTTGCCTCACAAAATAGGGCTGTCCTGAATATATACTGAATATTCAATTATCAACTGAATATTAGGCAAAAAAAAAAATATTCGGTCTCTGGTCAGACCAAAGTTCCGGAATTGACGCGGGGACACGGCTTTTTTTTTTTTTTTTGGCTTTTTTTCTTTTTTTCTTCAAGCTTGGATTGTACAGACAAGGTGGGATACTATTTAGCTATTTGGTGTCCTCATGTACATTGGTGTCCTCCATAATTTGCCTTGGTGCTCTCGATCATTTGCCTTGGTGCAATTTCCCATTCCTTGGTGCTCTTTGGTAAAAAAAATTGAGGAGGTGCGGCAATAGAGGGCGCTGTTGGAGCTACCGCGGAACATTTTGGAAAAAAAAAGATTGACGTGCATGATTAAAATTGACATGCGCGCTGACCAGAGACCGACTTTTTTTTTTTTGCCGCTTTGAATATTAAAAAAAAAAAACAATAAATTTTGCATGACTGTAATTCTACTTTATCTCAAAGTTGCGGTGTTTTATTGTCAAGTGCTACTATTTTATGGACGTTGTTGATGGCTGTATGTTATTTCTATCCTTTTAGCAGTTTAAACCCCAGACAGTTATATACTTATTGCAAAACACTCCATATTGATCGCCGCATGCAAATTTTAACTGGTGCGCTGTGCGAGCAACTTTTGAGCAGTGCAGCACGCAATTGCAGCTGGCAGTTTCGAATATCCGAATATTCGGTCAAACACAGTTTTGAGTAATCGAATACTAAATTATTCGGAAATGGACAGCCCTAATCACAAAAACCCTTCAGGTTGTAAACCAACTGTGAACAGCGAAACCTACGCCACTTGTGATTGATTTTTTTTAATTAATTAAATTTGCAAAGCTTTGTTACTCATTAAAGCAATTTATTCAGATGATGATTAAAGGTACTATTTATATTTGTATAAATATCTATTCAGATGAATAATTAAGTTTCCATTTTTTTAATCCAGATCCAAAAAAAATTGCTGTATCTCTGTTTACTGGTATACGATTGTCAACGTGGAAAAAACTTGGAAAGTTTTGTGTCTGGAAAATGTAAAGTGCAGAGTGACTGATATTGGATATAAATTGTTGGGAAAAAAATTATTTCTATAAATTCTATGATTTGCTTGACAGATGTGATCTACAATGCAAATTTCTAATCGTAAGTACAATAAACACCTGTATTCCTTTTACTATATGTCCGTTGTGTTGCCTACATATCATTTATGTCTTATGATGTCTGTAGTACCATAGAGCTATATTAAATTACTAGAGCGCTAACTCGATGTACAAAGTAATGCCTGATTGGCGCATCCATGTTTGAACACAAATCTATGGAAAACTCGAAATTTTGTACGGCTTTTGTACGGCTATTTGCATATATCTGCATTTGTATTCTATACAGGTGCGTTATCGAAGCCGATACGCCCAAAACTGAAATGCACGATCAGCAAATGAGCATGTCATTTTGTTCTACGCAAACAGCGCAATGCGTGCGCGTATTGGCTGCAGATGCTTTTTGCCGTGACATTTTTTGAACTGTCGTGACACGCTTAAGTTCTTTGCGTATGTTCTACTTGCGCGTTGCATGAAAAGTGCACTTTCAAATTTCAATCCATCTATTGATCCTTGAATTCAAAATGAGGAGTTAGCGCTCTAGTAATTTAATATAGCCCTATGATAGTAACGTAAGGCATCCAATCGCCTTTAGTCATGTTAGTCACTTATAGCGCCCTGAAACTGCCGGAGTGCCGTTATGGTTGGATTGATTCCTCAGTGAATAATACAATGTTATATAATGTAGCACAGGTGGTAATTGGCTAGTATTGCGCAATCCACCCATGTGAGCTAAATTTACCAAGTACATGTATGAATCTTACCTTTATATATAACATCTGTGCGTCGTCCTAGTTGGGGGAGGGACCTGAGTTGCTCAACAGGTTGAAATCCGCTGGGTGGTATGAATTACCCCCAAACAGGTGGAGTGTCATGGCCTAGCAGTAAAGAGCACAGGACTCATGCTCTGGTGTTTCAGGGGCAACAGTGGCGTGGGTTCGAGCCCAGGCACGGACACTTGTGCCCTTAAGCAGGGCACTTAACCATTATTGCTTCGTCCTTCGGATGGGACGCAAAGCCGTAGGTCCCGTGTGTTGTATAAGGCACGACGCGAAGAACCCAACCTAACGCTTATCGCTAAAGAGAAGGGGTTCGCCGTGTTTCTGGCAGGAAGTGGGGTCAGCTGGGTGCAGTATTCATCAAGACAAGACAAACGCTAGGATAACAAGCTAGCTAAACGAACTTCGTGTAGCTTGGAGAAAGAGGGGGTTTTTTATGTTTAATTTAAAAAAATATATCAACTGTAAAAGGCTGTTCTTGCACTGAGTGGGAATTGAACCAACAACCTCTAGTATCAAAGTCACGAGCGTTAAACTCTAGACTATTTTCTCTGACTTAATAAATTTGAGTTTGAATTTCCTTATTTCCTTAGGTTGGCATATTGACAATAAGAAGAGACCTAAAAAGAATGTACACAGCAGGAACTGAACCCACAACCTCCAATTCCAGAGTCAAGAGTCTTATCCACGAGGCAACTCACCCAATCTTGACCAACCTGAATTGGATTTTCTTGTGAACACGACCAAAAAATAAATTAAGAAAAACAAAATGTAATAGGTTGGAGTAGAACCCAAAACATCTAACTCGGCCACTGTAACTTCCAAACAAAGTCCAAACAATGAAAAAAGTGAGAAAAAAAAATAGAGGCAACAAGTCTGCTTCTTTCTAGAAAAGAACATTTATTGTTAAATAGTAAATACTTGTACTGGAGTAATCATTGTCACAACACGATGTGTATCTACATTTTACAAAAGTGATCAACGACATGAAATGGTCTTAGACTCTGCACACAAAATACAGAGCTCATAATATACACGTACAAACAAAAGCTACATTGACAAGTCAATATGACTCCCAGACAACCAACCACATTTGCAGTTCATAAGTAAGTAATCTTCAGACAACCTTTTCTATAGTTTTAACCCAGGCCAAAAAAATAATAGTTCTGCTTCCGGTTACCCTACCTACCCTATATTGACAACCCCCACGCCAAGTTTTTGGGGGGGAAAAATGAAGAAAAAAAACCGAAAATCATCAACTACATGTACTACCTTTTACCCTTGACTACACGCAGACGCCTCCATATGATCGTACACACACAAAAATTGCGGCAAAAAATTTCCCAACCTATGCTATTTTTAAATGTCATGTAATTGGAAGCAGAACTATTTTTAGTTTTTTGGCCCTAGACCTTGACCTTTGTGGTTCAAATTTAATAGTTCGCAGGGGAATCCCCAAACCAACTCACATACCAAGTTGAAACGCCAAGAAAAATTCTGTGCTAAACCTGTGAGCACAGAATCCTTAGTTATGGGATATATGCATGCGCAGAAGCCAAAATTCCCTGCTAACACATGTAATTCGCTTACCGTAAGCACAGAATTTTCTGCTACAGTAAGCAGGGATTGATTTCCACTAAGCATATTTAATGCATCCCTGATTATCCTCAGTGAGTGTCTGATACCGCTAAGCATTAATTATGCACTCCCACTATTATGCATCAACTGCACATTCCTGCTAAGCGTCCGACTCGTCCTCATCATCCCCCATATCCAGACTCGCCGTCATGTCCGCGAAATCATTCAAGACGTCCTCCACCTCCAGATCCGTAGCGCCCTCACCCTGCGCGCTCGCATCACCGCTTTCATCCCGCTCCTTTTCGTCCGTTGCGTTCTCAGCGCTTTTCAGACCTCCATGCGCACTAGTGTCTTCGACTTCTATTAGTTCCTTTTTTTCATTGGTGTCCTTAGCTTCGTCAACCAGTTTTACACTACCAGTTCCACTGTTCGTTTTGGGCGACTGGTCGTTTTCCGGCGTTTGGGATTTGCTGTCTGGGAGGTTGTTAGCGCCCTCTTTGTTGACGATGAGCGGCGTTGGGTCTTTCTCTTTGTCTGTTTTCTCCTCATGATGGATGGGGCTGTGGCGGTAGTGAACCGCTCGGCTTATCTCAAGCAACTCCCGCAAGCCGCGATTTTCCACCTGACAATGGAGGCAGAATTGATTTAGGGCAATTTCTGCAACATGTAATGTCCGTGACAGAGCTTTTCTGAGCTCAGTGAATAAACCTGACAATGCATTTTTCAAATCTTATGGGCTTGGGGAGACCTAGACTGCTTCGCGGTCTATCACTGGCTGGCTAAATGATCCATCAGTTATTATTGGCAGGGACTAGTCTAGGAGATCATCACAACTTAAATTTGAATGCATTCGTGCGCCGACGACACTCACGTGAAGACGCTGTGGCTAATAGCTTTAGCACATTCGGGAAGTCGTGCGTACTTCGCGCGCAAACAGTACAGTATGCACATACTGTGTGTCCCATCCACGGGAATCTCAAAAGTGGTAAAAACACGCTCCCTCTTTTGTTGGCGCACGGAGCCCATACATCCATCATCTAGTAATGGTCAAGGAGATTACAGACTAGGAGTTTGGGATCATTTCTCTGAATCATTAATTAGATATCATGATTGATTGACTCTGTCACGGACATTACACTACTTACACAGCACTGAAATTGCCTATCAGTATTTGAATGTTGAGTTTTTTGTACTTTAAACCGTTGTACACTCATTGCTGTCCAATGGCCAGTTGGCAAAATTGGCAAGCTAACTGGGTGGCACTTGAACCCATGACCTCCTGCTTTCTAGTGCAGATGTCTTACCTACCACAGGGACACTAAAAAAAAAGGTCACAGTTTTGGACCCCATATTTATAAAATAACCCAACTGCACTTAATTTATCCTATTTGTAAGGTCATGTCCAATTACTTGCCTATGGCTTGCAATCACACACGCCTATGGAAGCGGCTGCAGCTGTTTCCCATAGACACATGTGTTATTACTAGCCGTAGCCATGTCATATGAATCTAGCCTTAGACTGTAAGGTCATGTCCAATTACTGGGCTATGGAAGCGGCTGCAGCCACTTCCCATAGACACGTGTGTTATTGCTAGCCATAGCCATGTCATTTGGATCTAGCCTTAGACTGTAAGGTCATGTCCAATTACTGGGCTATGGCTTGCAATCACACAGGGGCTATGGAAGCGGCTGCAGCCACTTCCCATAGACACGTGTGTTATTGCTAGCCGTAGCCATGTCATTTGGATCTAGCCTTAGACTGTATAGCGCCCTCTTTTTCATACAAGGAGCCAATAGCCACATTACCTGTAATCTTGTCAGCTGCTGTTCGGTATCAAAGGAGGATTTCTCCTCCAGTTCAATGGCTTGTTTCATCACTGCGGCCATCTCGATAATCTTGGCGGTAGAAGCTATGGAATTCTGATTGTCAAACAAGAAATCGCAGCATTTCAATTTCGCTCAGAAATGGATGCTTATTGAAGTCAGCAATTTTTTCTTGTACACCAAACCCCTTCCCAGCCCCCTCCCCCACCCCCTTCCCTCTGGCATTTGCCAGATCATTGTTCTTGTCATCAAAATCTCCCACTTACAAGGTTCAAAATGAAATCACAATATAAACAATCAAGACCAATTTCAAATTTAGGTGCCAGGCACAACTCAACAGACAACCAACCGTCAGCAATGAACATGTGGTAATATTTCAGCAAATATGTCCATGGCTAAACAATAGGCCTATCTTATACTTAGCAGCGACCAATTCCATGGAGCACAGAAAACTGCTAAGCACAGAAATATCTGCTTAACAAAGTTACCGACCAAAATGTCATGCAGTGTATATTGCTAGTGACTGGTACCCAGCTCATTTTTGCTAAGCGCATAAATTCGCTTAGCATTTTTTTCTGGCGCTAACCTCGTGATACTCAGCGTGTTTCTCTAAGCAGTCCCGGTCAAACCGATTGGCCATCAGCATCCGACAGACTTGTTCCCGGTAGCTACTCATGATTAGATCCAGCGCGGACTGGTGTTCCTCTAACGCGACGCGCAGCTCGCGATTCTCTCGCTGAAGCTCACGGATCTGTCGGTTCTCCTGCTGGATGCCCAGGATGAGGGCGGATCGGGGGCGATGACGCGCCACGTTGTTCATCTCCTCCACTTCTTCTTGGTACTACAGAAGGAAAAAGTTATCTTTGGTAAGTTTCTGCCACCCATGACACCCACATACATGTACCAGTGGTTGGCATGGGTGGCATAGTGCATAACGGTGAATCCCAGCTGGGGTCATATCGTCACCGACACCACGAAGTGACCTTAACCCCCGCGAAGTGGAAAATGTGTGTTTCGAGATACAAGCGATTTAAGTTGGTGATGTTTTGAAACGGTGATCTGAACATCGTATTAGCCTCAAAATTCATATTTTTTTACATTGTCTGAAAGCTGGGATCTTGAATGTCACGTTTATGTATGATTTTGATTGAAAACAAATAATATTAATGAGTTATCAACTAATTAACCTTAAGGTCACTTCGTAAAAACTCTAAAATCAGAATACGCGCTGGTCGAGTTTTCACGAAGTGACGCTAACCATGTGTATTAGCTAATGGGTTAGCGCTACTTCGTGATGACGCCAGAAGTGAGTCGCGCGTATCACGTGACATTTGTGTTACTTCGTGAAAACGCAAAACCCGTTTTTGACGCGTAGTGTGCAGGCAGTTTACATGCAAAAGAATGGTATAGTACACTTCGTGAAAACGCATTTTCCGGTTTTGACCTATTAAGTTGCAAACGCTCATTAATGTTAATTAATGTTTTGACAAAACTAATTAACTATGTGTTTAGTAACTTCTTGAGGTGATAGATTATGTGTAATTAATCACAAATCAGGAAAAAAAATCGAAATCGTAAAATATTGATTTTTTGATGTTAGTGTCACTTCGTGGTGACGGTGACGATATGTGAGTAGAGTTGTTTGTTGATTTTCTCCCGTGCCACAAGAGTTTTTCTCCAGGTTCTTCTGTTTTCCTCCCTCCACAAAATGTCACTCCCTTGGCTTTTTCGTCAGGATCTTTTCTGAACCATTGAAGGATCAGGAATCATGGTTGATAAAAGTTTGTCAAGTTCTACGGTCCGAGATATTTATTGATGGAACTTGCTCTTAGAAATAACCTTGAGTTGGATTCGAACCTGAAACCTTTGGAATACTTTCATCTCAAATCACATTGTACGGTCTGCAAATTTATGATTTGAAACTTTGGTGAGAAACCCGAAGTCAGACGGCTTTGGACATTATGATTTTATTGTTCACAAATTATTGTTAATATGTCAGGTCTGAATCTGTGTGCTGCAATGATTAAGCGAAATGGTTTACACGATACAATACAACGATACTTAAAATATTTTCAAATTTTATAACCTTTTTTGATGGCTAGCATTTTACTAATGGTTGAAAAATAATTTGAATAAGGAAACAAATCCTAATCTTCCTCTCACCTGTTTCATAGCTTCAATGCGCTTGTTGAGTGTTGTCGATTGTTCAATGAGCGAATCGGCCGCATTGTCATGGTCTCGTAACCGATCAACTAATCTCTTAGCGTCGTCTAATACTTGCTCAATAGTCAGACTCATCTTGGTGGGCTAGTACTTGTCCTCAATGCATCAACATTCAAAGTTTACCTATCATTTAAGGAAAAACAGACAGAAAGAAAAAAGTTAAACAGAAGTTAAAGATAGAACAAATCAGAGTGCCACCTTTGATTTTCATTCTAATAATTTCAAATTTCACTAATGTCCATTTGCAATTTTTGTTGCAAACGATATGGTTTAAAAGGGGAGAATTTGACCAGTAAAGCAGTAACTTCTACCGAATATGGGAGTAAGATCTTCCCATAATCACATGACCTAGCCTCACTAGTGTGGCTCGGATAGTGCTGGGCTGTATCCTTCGCCACACAGTAAGTGGAAATTGTTAACCTTTCATGCGCGCCAGAAACTGCATAGTTTTCTGCCCTTTGAAAGTATATTTGTATTCTACGATGTCTCAGCTTGTTTGCCCCGGATTGATTAGGTAATCTAACCAGTAACCTCCAATTTTTTTAGAGCTTTAGGAATCTTTCTGGATTCCATCCCATGGCAGCCATGTTGGATGTCAGAACTCCAAACCTACTTTCAAAGGGCAGTATTAAAACTGTACCGTTTCAGAGAAAAAGTTGCAACCTGACGGCACTTCAACTGTTGTGTACAAAGTCTATGGAGAGTCAAGAATTTTTTTTAAGTAGGCCCCTATTTCCTAACAAAATTGGAAATGTTTCTGTCCCAGATTCATGTCTTATCATCATTTTTTGCAATGACTGACCTTCATTGAGATGATAATAAAGAAAAAAGTGGCAGCAGGTTGCAGACTTCACCCCCAAAACAGTCTTCAAACTGCCTTATCATGCGCCCCTAGCCTAGCCTAGTCCGAGTAACTTGGACCCAACTTATCGCCTTTTTTAACATTTGGACATGGTCTGGCGATAGTGGGGTCCAAGCTAATACCGCGACCTGGACAACATCATCCTGTCACTGTCCCCAAAACCAACATGGCTGCATTTTGATGGACGTTTTTGTACTTTATTAGTGTTTTGTGCTGCAGGCAATTTTGCGGGCTTCTTGATCTATGAGCATGATGAGGCTCCGCTCATGCGGAGCCACAGTGACAGGATGATGTTGTCCAGGTCGCGGTATTAGCTTGGACCCCACTATCGCCAGACCATGTCCAAATGTTAAAAAAGGCGATAAGTTGGGTCCAAGTTACTCGGACTAACTAACTAAGCCTAGCTTAGGCCATGTAGGCTGTCAGGCTGTAGCCTTTTGTGTAGGCTTCAGTGGGAATTGAAAATATAAATGGTGGTGATTAGTTTCACATACCTTTGGGAAGAAAAGAGAAATTTCACTACAGACACTAGTTACTCCATGGAGGTAGAATCCTACCTCCATGGTTACTCGGACTACTTTCCAGCCTTACTACCCCCGCCCCTCCCATTCCAATACATAACTGCTAATGCCCCGCGAGTAATGGGATCGGGAAGTAAGATGAAAACCGGTGATGAAAACAACCCAAGCATTTTCAGCTCAACTTTCCCCGTCACAACCCTCCCAATCCTACCTTATACTAAAGTCAACTCTACGACATCAAACTGGACATGGTTTGCCCAAAACTCCGCCTATCGTATGTAATTTTACTGTAAAACGGCGACTTTTTTTCCCAGTTCACAAGGCTCTCTCAGCTCACATCGCATATCGGATCATGAGGAAGAATGAGCTAATAATGAGGGCGCTGTTCATTGCGCCGAAAAAAATCAAAATCAACAGAGGGCGCAATTCATTTCGACCAGAAAATAGGCTCACTGTTCTAGATCGTCACTTTAACCTCAAAGTGACGCTTAAGAAAACGAATGATTTAGCGCGTAAAGCGAGGGCTTCCAGGAAGAGTATAAAAATCGCATGAATCTAGTTTTATAAAACTATTCTGGCTTCTTTGTGGCGGCATAAAAAGTTTCCCCACGTAAAAAAACAAACATATGATTTGATTGAGCTTCTGATTCAAGGTCTGACTAAATAAGGTTTAAAACCTTCGACATTTGGTTTTCAGGGTAACTTCGTGAACACCAAGACCATTACCTTGGTACCGGTATCCTTTTGGGGGGGTGGTTGGCGGAAAATAGGTATGACAGAATTCAGAGGTCGCCGGTACGGTCTATCAGACATGTAAAAAATCAATCTGTTTATAGGGTGCACAGACCTAATTCAAGCGAGAATTTCTACGCCAGCTGATTAGCATAAAAAGTGCCCCCACAATTTCTTTTGAAAACGGAGACCGTTTGGCTTTAAAAACGGTGGAATTGTTTAAATATACCCAAGGATCAACTCCCTGGTTTTGGGGCTTCCATCTGAGGGAAGGCTTGATAAATCACGGACGAAAAAAATGGGTTCTATTTGCCTGTGAAAGTGGAAGGGTGCCACTCTTAAAATGGCTACATGCAGGCTCGGGAACTATCACTTTTCGGCAGGTGATTTTATTTGGGTGTGAATATTTAAAAAATGTAATTGGCTACGGTACGTAAAATTGAAAAGAAATGAAAAGATGAAAGACAAGACAATAATTAAATTTTTGTTTCAGAAACCCCAGTGATGTTGGCTTGCATGTTACTTGGCCCTGAACTTTGACCCTATATACAGTACGGGCGCACGCAAAAAATCGCGGAATATCCCCGTTCCTGGAGACTGTCCCCGTATTCGGAGACAGCCGGCCCACAGATTTTTTTTTTCAGCAGCGCTGTCTCCCAAATCGGAGACTGTCCCCCAACCTCGTCCCCAGTGCTTACTTTATTTCCAACCGCGTTTCCAATAGTAAACCCTGGATAGGAAACTTTCTTCCTGTATCCTGATTGGATACCGCAATTGGCTAGTAGTGGATTTTTATCGTGTACTTGGTGCTATATATTCACAACGTGCAGTACGTGTTTTCGCGATCATTCGTCCACGCCTTCTCAAAAATACTAATTTCCTTTCCCATTTGCTCATATTAATATGAAAAATGATACTGCATGTTGTCTCGATAAGATCGTAACAGTTTGATTTCAAAAATCGTGTTTTCGTAACTCACGCCGTGCTCGCGCTGCTACGAATTGACTCTGTTTTTACCCCAGACACCGCATACAAAAACAAACGTTAATGTGTAACGCATATCCAGGCACCAGACTGTTCCTCATTTGCATACGTCTGCAAAAATCTTGCACATGCAAATGATCCAATACCAGGGTGAGAGAGCAGGTAGTGGTGGGCGCGTATTGCTCGACACCCTGGGTACGAGGTTGACTGTCCCCCGATCGGGGGACAAACCTTTTGAGTCTGGCTGCCTGACTCATTACATGATTTTCACACGGGCTCAATTTAGAGTCAGGAGAACTACTTACTGCACGTTTTTGTGTGTTGTTTAATACGTTGCAAATGTACATGTACAGTACATGTACGTGCAGTGTTCCGTGTTCAAGTATTTTGTTTATCATTTTTTTAATCAAAGTTTAATCATTTTTTTAATGATCTTACAGTTTTGGATAATTCTTTTCTGATGCTTGTGTTTTGGTAGCGATCTCTGGTATTGGCAGTGGTAAGTACATGATTGGCTTTAGTAAAACAAATACAAATGATGTAGTTATTACATTTCTGGAATTCATATGTTATGGATACAGAATTTTGCATGGACAATTATCTGGACTCGATGCGAATGGCTTGGGGTTTTGGGGCCTTATTTATTTTTAATTCAAGAAATTTCTAGGTGAATGATCAAAGGCTTTAGTTTATTCACGAGTTGGTCATATTAGTTTAATATAAAATTTGTTATTAAAATACCCTAATGTTTTCAGTTGCATTAAGAAAAAAAAAGGAAAGTGAGGCCAGTGGCACCACAAAAAAATATTCTGGCAACTTCATCAAATGGAAACTCATCGAAATATAGCTTCCTGGCGATAGTCATCACTCGTAGGTGTTCAAGTTGAATACACTTTTTTTATTTCTCTCTCAGATTTTTAAAATGCAATAATTTATCCCTTGTCACGGCTTACCTCTTTTCTTTTCTATTTTAGGACTGCAACCCTTCCTTCTGGTTCTCCCTTGACGCCAGTAAATTTGACATCAACGTTTAAGCTTCTACTTCTAGCCAGTGTTTGGTCTTCAGAGAAAATTCTCATTTTAATTTGCTGATGAGGACAGTGTCAATTTAAAAATTGAATTTAAGTTAAATTTTAAGTGACCAATAATTATTAGCAGTAGTTTTGTAGAATTAAATCCTTAAACGGCTCCAAAATGCTTTTAATAAAAACTACTTTATCCAAACAATCTTTTACATGAGAAAATATTACATGAGAAGTGGCAGTCATTATAATTGGACATTAACATAATCATAATTTCAAAAGTTAAACAATCCTAGCCTTTCAGTTAAAATTCAAAAAGAAATTTACACAAAGGGTTGAATGACAGGAATTGTATTAATTAAAAAGGGCATCACAGCTTTTATATGTTTAAATGTATGAAAAATATATAACTTGTATACAAATCCATATCGTAAATATGATAGACGCTGATGTCATATGAACCGTATTTTGGCGATTGACCTCATGAAATAATGTGGCAGCCAACATAATTGTCATCTGAGCTGAATCCAGGCGGGGGCAGGTAAATCGTCCAAGAGACACTGGTCTGAAGTCGCCAACAGAGATCTCGTAAAGTGATAATGGAAAGAGACATCTAGAAAGGCTTTGTTTCCTTGGTTCTATCGGACGATTGGCCAAGGTAGGTATGGAATAAAGTTTGCAGAAAATATTGCCGGGAAGCTGTCGTCCAGCATCTTTCTTTCAATAACAAAAACAACATTCATCTACTTTAGTTGCTACTTTTTTCTTTTTTTTTCTTTCTTTTTTTCTGACCAATTTTTTTTTAAAAGGTACAAAAAAGTCGTTTATTTCTTGTATTTTCCATATTAAAAAAATCCAATCAAATGCCTTCTGCAATCTACTAATCTAATCAGCATGATCAGCATGGTTCTTCCTGTCTTCAATCAACGGTCTTCCCAACACGTACCTGAAAAAAATTCAGAAAAAAAAGTTAAGAAAATGTACCCAAAAATTATATGTAATGGGCCGAAGTAATAGTTTTAAGAAAACACATATGGTTTGGCGGCTTTATACAGCGTACGTGGTTAATTATAATCAAAATTAAAACACTTTTACATACATGTAAATTCAGTTTACGTACGTCCATGGTCTTACCGGCGCGGCACGATGATCACCCTCTGACTATCCCAATGATGAAAGCCAAAATGTGCATGTACAGTTTGAGTTTTGCTCTTAAAAATGAGAGAAAAGTTGTTAAAACTAATATAATTTACAAACAGTAGCTTTGATACTGCATCCATCATGATGATGTGGAAGGATCTGCGAGTTGAGGACCGATTTCACTAGCAAACATGCTCGAAAAGTTAAACTCGAGCAATCGTCTGCCATCAATATTGCTTTGCCAAGGTAGGTATCGTAATTGTGGTATCGAATATATAAGCCTATGCCTTACATGTACAATTTTAGTATCGATATATTATTCGGTTACTTGGTATCAATACTGTCGCTCGAACGGTATCGCAGCTTGATCGACTGGTATTCTGAACATAAATCGGTCCGTAGCGCAAAAAGTAGACAGTAAACCAGCGTTAGTTGAACAGTAACTTAGGGGGTCTTTTCACGTAGAATCGATTTTTGACGGTTTCAGAGACCGCAGAGCACCCCTTGAGGCCGCATAGCTTGTTAAAAAAAATTTGTCCCCGAATGGGGAGACATTCCCTCGATCGAGGGACTGAATTTGTCCGCGAATATGGGGACTTCCGCGGATCGGGGGACATTCCGCGATTTTTTGCGTGCGCCCGTACTGATATATTTCAAAATGGCGGCTTCCAGTACTCATGGGGGCGGGGGACTTGAATACAGTTTTTTTGTGTTTACGTTCGTCGTAGAAGTCGATAGAGAGTCAAAAACTAGCTTTGGGAGACAGTTTTCTGGATTGTGAACAGAATAAGGCCTGGATAGGGCATAGCCTCATCCAAAGTGCATTATTGATGTACATGTACATGATATTCAGACTTAACTGGCTACAGTAATATAACCCTAGCTCAGGCCGACTTCAACCCTAACGGAGGGTATAAATCTAATGGAGAGCACCCCTAACGGATCGTAACCCTAACGGGAGGCAACCCTACCGGATCGTAACCCTAACGGGAGGCAACCCTAACGGATCGTAACCCTAACGGAGGGCAACCTTTGTGAAACGTAACCCTAACTGGAATGGTGGTGGTGGTTGTGGTTGTGGTTGTGGGGGGGGGTTGTTATTGTTGAAGGGGGTACTCGGTGTGGGTGGTTGGTTAGGGGTGGGGATGGGGTGGGGGTGGATGGGGGTATCCTTTAAAGACATGAGCCTTCTAAGTAAAACCTTCAATGACCAAGAAGCATTTCCTCCCCACCCTTTTCAAGATAACCACGCCCACCCCACACAAAGGAATTTAATATTTAAATAATAAAAAAAAATCAAAGAAAACAAGCGAACAAAATAAAAATGCTCCCATGCCCTCAGCCAACAACCCATACACCCACACCCACGCACATTTGGCAACAATAGAACTTTATTAAAATGATGCTATCATTATTTCTGAAGACACTGCAGATTCCGTGAGTGTGCTGGTTTCATTACTGGACCAAGCCCAGTCTAATGTGGCTTTCGCGAACCCGTGAACCCCGGGTTCGTATTCATGAGCCCCCTACTAAGATAATGGCTATTTAATCAGTTGATGACCATAAAATATGTTCTTGATAAGCACTCAGGCTATCCCCAATGTATGTGCGTCTGTTGTCTAGAGCCAGCATGCCTCCCATCAGAATTTGAGTGATGAGTGATGCGCCAGTTAAGTGCTGGAAAGCTACCAACAGCTAAGAAAGCCACATTAGACTGGGCTTGGTCCAGTAATGGATTTGATTAATAATTTAAACATTAAGGGACTGATACAAGTTGAGTTGCCTTCTCAAAAGCGGGTAAAAACATCAATATCGGAAGGTCACTTCTTTCCAAGCAATCGCAAAGGAACGTCTCTCCTCATCTTAAACTTTATATGGAAAACACAAAAGATTTTCGCGCGTGAAGATGATTGCTCAGTGGAATCGCTGCGCATAACCCTGAGAACCATGGAGAGACTGACATAAGTCTAGCCGAGCCCCCTCCCCTTCTGCACTGTCGCACGGTGGTTCTGTCCTGCCATCCGTCCAGCGCGCGATCGCGCACACTCCAAAATTCATTTTTCTCTTTGCTACAACAGCAGAGACTTCTCACACTCAAGACGCGCGCATCGGATGTTGATGAAGCACATATCTCACGAGGATCCTTGAGGACGCAAGGGAGAGGTGGCAGTCGCCCATGAGGACTGCAATTGATGAGCCAGATTTTCCTCCTTGAATCGATCTACACTCCAAGTCTCAAGGTGGTCTCTCATTTCACTTTTCCACACCTGATGTGTCACGTGAGCTGTGCACCTGTCGTCCTTGATGAGAGAGATGTATCATTAAGTTGATTGATCTGGGGCTGGAAAATCTGCATATAATTTGCATCTATTCATCTTAATATTGGTCGTGTATTTTGAATCTCTCCAGGCTGCACAAAAAGGTAACGTTTCAATGTTTCCATTAATCTTGTCGATGGAATTTTGCAATTGCGTAAGATCAAAAAGGCTTTTGATAGAATTACCAGTTTTCATTTTACCAATATGCCAAATGTATTTTTTGTTTTATATTTTCTTTCAAAAGCAGTTGGAAGTCTATTTTTTTTATGTGACAACTTATTTTATCTTTCCTGCAACATAGAGCAATTTTAAAGAGATATCTAGACAAAAGAGAAGGTCAAATTCCGACTTCAACTTCCGACTGGGGGTGCCATGATTTCTATAACAATGACATCTTGCAATTGCATGATGCGAACGCATTGCTAATTTTTGTTATGAATATATAAGAGACGCAATAGATTCATTGGAATATCTTTTCGAGATTGAAATATTTTTTCAAACATAATTTATGTAGTTTATAGTATTAATGCCTCGGTAATATTTTTCTTTGAAACATTGCAAATACTAAAGACGTTTGGCGCCAATTTACCAACTGTCGACTAACTAAAATACATTGTTTTAAATTACATCATCATAAACCTGATATCATTCGTATATTGTACATTTTCCTGACCTCGAAGGTCGTCATCAGCATTCGTTCGTTCATATTTCCTCCCCATACTCCAGACTGCTTTCCCCTCGTCGGCATGCAATCATTGGATTCTTGCGCCTCAATTCTCCCGCTTCATTTCGTTCCTCATATTTCGGCGCGCTTTTTTGTTTTGGCGCGCTTTTTTGGCGGGATTGTACTGCAGCTGTCGTCCTTCTGATTTTGACCGACATTGAATGCGACACGCATTCTGAACCCCGCTGCGCATGAACACTATACATCCCTATGTTTTGTTTCTGTCACAGTCGTCAATTTAAATTGTCTTTGACTGTTCACGCAACGAACGTGTGTCCGTTCATTCAACCAATTTCTGTTCCCGTACATTCTATTAAAACGTCTGAAATGACGTCTATCGCACTGCTTCTCGCGTAATGTTATAAAATTCTTTAAAAAAAGTTAAACGGCATTCGCAACCATAAACCATAAGTCGAGGAAAGAATTCATAAAATATTATTTACGTGAGTTACCACAGCGGAATTCGTCATGTAGGCCTCTTGGGGAAACTAAATTGTGTCTCGCGCTGAA
The DNA here is from genome assembly GCA_029964075.1 of Patiria pectinifera. NCBI lineage: Eukaryota > Metazoa > Echinodermata > Asteroidea > Valvatida > Asterinidae > Patiria > Patiria pectinifera. The sequence goes on along the minus strand of CM057148.1, from coordinate 2,112,306 downwards.
ATTGTATTTCTGAATTGGACGAGCTTTTTTCGGGGTTCAAAATTTATACGGACTCGTGGTATTGCAGACATTGCACATAATTTTGATTTGTTGCCGGTGAATGTGCATTGTGGCATGTTAGAGTGTTTAATCATAATATTGATGGTATAATGACACGGGGCCTCTGTGGAAATGCGGAAAATGACATTTAAAACCTTGCACAAAATTTATGATTGGTGATGACAAAAATGTGGTGTTTTTCCTGCATGCAGAAGTTCAAAGACCTCGAATCTCCATTTGCAATGTTTTCAACATTTCGGAATTTATTTCGATCGATTCTCAGTGGAGATAACCTCATTTTAACATTCGCTTATCTCTGGCTACCCCCTCTCCCAAACAACAAAAATAAATTAATAAACCATACAATTATTAGAAACCACAAGATGCTCCGGGGTGCATGCATTCCTGAAAATAAACCTTTTGATTGTTTTTGGACAGTGAGGTGCTTACAAGGTCAGACATGCGGCATTTACGCCTGGAGACGAAGACTATTGATTCAGCTGCGCGATTTGGCGCGAATTTCTCCCGCAGACTGTAAAGTGATTGCCGCCCAACGATGATGATCCTGTGATTAGCCCAGGCAGGGACGCCTACGTCATCAGGATCTCCGCAGGGGAGATACGCGCTGCGTTAAAAGCGACCAATGGGAGACGAGCCTGCGTGAACTTGCGCGCAGTTCTGTGTGTCCACGCTCACGCGGACTTGGCTTTTGGCTCAAGAGATTGAAGCGGGAAGAAATTTCATCACCAACTGTCTGATCATGCAAGCAAGCGACAGATGTTGAGACAACATTATCCCCTACCTCAAGCTTAAACCTCCACGCCACAGTTCATCTCTCAGACTGTAATTCAATTATAACAACAACCCAGACTGTAGTTGCTAAGGCAACGCTGGATTTAACTTCTAGGGTTGATACGAAGAAGACGCCTCACCTGGATCAAGCAGGTCGAGGATTCACAATCCTCAAAACCCTCTCCCTTCAAACTTCCTCAAGAACACAAAACTCCAGATTGGTGACGGACTTTGGTGGGTGTGGATATTAGAGTTATCGTGAATCGGTGTGAACCAGGCTCGGGGTATTTGTATACCTCGTTCCAGGTTTAAGTCACCGTAAAAGACTCGAGACACGCTGGAATATTTCGTACTTGCCCTCTCGCGGGCCAAGCCCATCAACCAAGTCCGGCGAGTCTGGAACCACCGGGAAGGGCGCCACGCCGACTCGGGAGCCGACATCCAAGAAATCGAAGGAGGGGACGGTAGAGGGGGCGGGTCTGATTCGCTGAGTAGGAGGCGTCATCACCGCCACGTGGAGACAATTGATGAGATGGATGGCAAGGAAGGATGCGTCTTGTGTCTGAGATGTCTGATGGTATTCTTCAACACGTTACTTTGGGTGAGTACATTACTACATGTACATCGGTGGGCGATCCATAGTATAACGTGCGCTATACTTTGACAGATGTGTTTCACTCAAAACACCACATGGTTTTGAAGATGCTCTTATGAAAATAGATTTTCTTTTCATCGAACGAAGTTTTAATTGGTATGTTTTGGTGTTTTTAAAATACTTTTTCCAACTTTGGGCGTCTGCAACACTCTCTGTAAAAAAACAACTTTCATTTTGCGCACAATTAATGAACCTGCGCTGCGAGAGCCGAATTATTTTCAGGCCGCAAGTCATTCGAACTTTGTAAAGAAAGAATTCAATAACTAAACCGTCGATGATTGTTTTCGTTTGATGTCTCATTCAGAAGTGAGTACCTTTCATCTTGCTAGGAAAATAGCAATTGGAAAACCAAATCTATTTTCGGGGTGAAACTCGAAATAGTACGGGGAATACATCTTTAACACTGAAGTATTTTGCAACTGCAAAAAAAATGATACAAGAAGCTTTATACACTCAAATAATAGCAAGTTAGCTCAACTTTTATTTTGTTGCACTCTTCAGTGTCTATAGACATATTACCTGAAATGTTGGTGAATTCGGGCAAAACATGACCAACTTTAAATGTTGCGAGGAATTTTCTCTTGGACGTTGGTATGTTGACCAACGTTGAGCAGAATACCAACCCATTTGAGTGCAAGTACTTTATCATTACGTGTTAAATTCAATCAACAACAACAAGAGGAAATAGGCATGCAATTTTGTTTAATGCATTTGCAACATACTCTTCGACTTTATGTATACATTGGAACATTTATGAGAAAAGTCATGAGATATGGACAGCGCCTTCCACTTTCTTACCTTTAAGCAGGAAGAATGTTCGCCACATGCCAGCAGCCAGCAGTACATTCTAGCACGCGAACGTTCGATACATGCTTGGAATGTCTACATTCAGTATTGTAACACAATGTGGCAACCGAAAATCTATAGTATACAACATTACCGGAAAATAAAGGTTAAAGAGGTTGTGGAATGCGTTTTGTTTTGTTTTTATTGTAGAGTAGAACCATATATGTCAAATACTATGTCATACCATTTTTTTTATATGTTTATAATGTATGTTTATACGTAAAATTTGCTGGTTCATTGTTGCATTTGTTGCATCGACAGTCGTTGGGTTCTTCGGGTTGGGTTTGGGTTCGTGAAATCAAAAACAGGAAAATAATATAATATACTACATTATACTACGGTGCATAGGACGTCACGTTTATTACGTCACGATTTACTATGTTGTGTTGCTGCCCCCAACGACGACTTTTACACAAATTGCACGTTCGGGTCGAAACAGGACCTGAAAAAACTCATCAAATTTACCTTTTGAATTCATAGTCGTTTTTATTTCATTATTTCTAAGGCTACATACCCCTAAAAATACAATACCCGAAAATGACGGAAATCTACCTCCTTCAAAGTACGTAACAAAAACGTTCTGTTATAAAACTCACGGGCAAAATGCACGGGGCAATTTAAAGTAGAAAATCTCACATTTCAACAAAACAGTTTTAATTACATGTATCAAATCTTTGGGGAAGTTCGAAGTTAGCCAACGAAAAACCGAATTGTGTTACGAACATAATCTTATTTGGTTGATGAAAACAATGTTTGTTTGTGTATTATATTTCAATACTCGTTTTTCAACTGGTTTCCAGCAGATTATGTTTATCAGACTGTACTTTCCTCCAAAGATACTTCACTAATATCTCCACGCTGCGGTCATTGCCAGAAACATAATCTTCGTATGCGCGTGTGGCGACACGTGTTTGAAATTCCTTCGTAGCCGCGGGATATTTTGGACATTTTTATTTACTCTGACGTCACATAAAGACTTCTCTGGTTATGGCCGATCCATGAAATTATTGTAGTACTGTGTAAACCATTCAAAGCTATCGGATGCACGCAATCACGACGAGGGCGCTATTTAGCCTAGCAACGAGGAAGGGAACTTACATTTCGCTGGTTCACATTTATGAGCGCTGTTCATCTGTTTACATTCAAAAGTGCGTACCAGGGAACGCTCGGTTTTGCTTGACAACGAGAGCGAACATACGCTGGTTCCCGGTACGTCCTTAATATTCATAACGTCGAAAGGGGTGGCGGGAACCAGTCTGTAAGTGATAGCACTAACCTCGCTGGTTCGCGTGCACTATTATCACCCGATACGAATCATCGCATACCAGGGAAGTGTATTACACAAACAGTCAAGTTGCTGATAAAAGTCCAAAGATTCCTGCGATGATATGTGACGCTATACTTTGGATTGCTACATCGTGAAATACCACTGCAGGAATAACATACTAAAAAAGACAATCCAAAAACGTCAACATCTGAAATATCCGAGAGTGACTGAACCGCGCCAGCATGATTTTGCTGATCTCCTAAAAAATTAAGTTATGGCGGCATACAGTATACTAAGACATGATCCTTTATGTAAATCTGTGTTATATTGGTTGATTGATTTTTTTTCTCATTTCAAAGAGATTCAGATTTTAAATTTCGAACTTAAAATTTTAAGAGTTAATCCGCTAAACCGTTCAGACGTTATTAAATATGTATTTCCAGTGCAATTTTCGAGTTTCACCTCGAAAATTAGATTTTTTTTGTAAGTGCTAGTTCCTAGCAATTTGAAGGATGTTCATTTCGACTTGGGTATTGATCAAATGCTCTCGCAGGGCGAGTTACTTGTTCACAAAGCCCGTTTCAGAGGGTTGCAGACACCCCAAAACGGAATAAATGCATTTTTTATTAAAACAAAACATACAAATTGAAAATTCGTTGGGAGAGAAACAAAAATTGTTTGAAGCGTACGGGGTAAACATTTTTAACTTTTGAGTAAGTAGTTTAGGGGGACTTCTTGGTACGGTTTGACCTTGGGCCTAGAAATATGTAAAGGTCACATAAATATGGAAATATGGAAATATGTAAATATAAATATTAATTACGGGATGTGGGAATTTTTAACACAGTTTGACCTAATGAATGGATGGGATGAATAGGGAGTAGGTGTGGGTATAAGAAACCGGGTACAGTTTGACCTATTCTATGGGAAAGATTGCATAAGGTATGGAAAAAATATATATTTGTATGGTACATTTGGATCTTAGCCCGAATATGAGTTTCATACGTTAGTTCCTGTGAACGAACAGCTGGTCTGATCTTTAATCCCTCAACAATAGACGGGAGAGGGCGCGTGCCAAGTCAGTGCACTAGTATTGTTACGAAGTTAATCCGATCGATACAAAAAGTAATTGGATTTCCGAATGCTCGAAAGCAGAAAGCAGTGATAGATGGCAAAAATGAATTTTGCGTTGATCAGACTGAAACGAGTACGATTGTCTATTTGAAGAATTATTTTACAGTCATTTTTATTGGGTTTATGGGTATTGTGCAACGTTGCGTTTTCCAAGTTATAAACAAACACTCACCGCAGCATACTTGCAGGGTACAACCTGTGTCGGCCATGGGGGAATATGATAAATCCACGATCCATAATCCATGCGTCTGTACGGAGACCGGTGGTCGATCACCCCCTCGATGATCGCACCGATCATGGAGCAAATAACTCCGTCCGTGCGCCTATATTCCTCTTGTTAATCGATACAATACCAATGGCACTCTTCTACACTGCCACCAGCATCATCCAAGTAAAAATACATGTATATGTCTGTGCGCGGTGATCGTAGAAAAGGGAAGGTTTTGGCATCAGCCAGAGCAAATGCACACTACTGTATACATTACGGCCATCCGATCAGATAGCGCTCAAGTTTTCTTAATCCGTGACGGATAAATTATCGATTAGGCTCTATAGTCTGCAGAGGCGCGTACAATAAGGAATGGATTCAGTGGTTTAAAGCGCATTACAGCCATAACTAAACGTGCGGGCATGTGGTTTTTAAAGGGAACTACGGCCTGGAAAGTGCCCGATTGTGTATCGGAATAACACCACCATCATTGTGCATTTTGTAATATTTCGTACTAGAACAACCCCAAAACCAAGCTATAGCCTATCCATAGTTAAAAATTTAATAGTAACGTGGTAAAAATGGTGCCCCTTTAACGCTGTCTGTATAGGAATGCACCGAACCCTAGTTGTACCTCCGTGCCGGATTTGTTTACAAAATCGAGGATGACTGGGTTTTATCTACGACCATTTTACGGGGGTTATTTAGAGGGCGTGTCCAAGCACTAATTTTATGACTGAGAGTAGGCTTTTCCGATTGATAAGACAACACAAACAAAGAAAAATACAACTGCAGAAAGTATATACGTTATGACATTATTGCTTTATTGACTTTATTATTGCTTTATTAAATCACTCGTGTTTTTATTTGTCTGTCCCAATGTATTTCTTCGCAATTATATCGTCATTGTAATGTTGACTAGTCTTTAATCGTCACTGTCTTCCTCGCTGACGTCTTCTTCATCTTGATGGAACAATCCGTCAAATTTCATCTGGTGTTTAGGCATAATTCTGCCGAGAGCCTTTTGTACGCTAATGCCCTTATATATTTTTTCTTCCAGATTGTCCACAATATCTTGATGAGTATCGTTATCTTTCAGATGTAGGTAGCTTGACAGAAAATCCCTGTACTTGTCAAAAAAGATTTGCTTGACCGCCCAGAGGGTCTTCCTATCGGCCTTTTCCTTGGCCTGATCTTCACCCATACCCTCGTTGATGTACTTTTCATGTTTTTCGCTCCACATTTCACGAGTCGCTTCTTTGGACTCTTCCAACCAGTCTTGGAAAGTAGCATTGTCTTCTAATTCAGAACTAGACTCATCTTCATCGTCATCTTCTACCTCCGAGTCCGTTTCCGAGCCCGATTCATCCACGTCAGGATGATCAGATTGAATAACCTCAATTTCAGAATCATCGTTAACCCCATTCAGATTCATCTTCAGCATGAGCGTTTTCGGTATGTCGCCAGAGATTATATCTCCGTCCAAAGCTTTTATCACACTGGTTACAAGCATGGGGTTTGACTGCAGAAAAAGTATTCATGTTGAAGTTATAAAGGCTGATTCACGAATGACAAGAAACGGATGAATTGGTTTAATATATATTGTGCCGAGACCTGTCTGTTTGAGCTCATTTCCACACACCCCCCCCCCCCCTGCGCATGCTCTCTGCGTGCCTGTGCGCTCTTAATTCCGTGCTCATCCTACTCTTTTCCCTGCTCATCCTACTCTTTACCGTGCTCATCCTACTATTTTCCCTGCTCATCCTACTCTCTTTCGTGCTCATCCTACTCTTTTTCCTGCTCATCCTACTCTTTTCCCTGCTCATCCTACTCTTTTCCCTGCTCATCCTACTCTTTTCCGTGCTCATCCTACTCTTTTCCCTGCTCATCCTACTCTTTTCCCTGCTCATCCTACTCTTTTCCGTGCTCATCCTACTCTTTTCCGTGCTCATCCTACTCTCTTTCGTGCTCATCCTACTCTTTTCCCTGCTCATCCTACTCTTTTCCCTGCTCATCCTACTCTTTTCCCTGCTCATCCTACTCTTTACCGTGCTCATCCTACTCTTTTCCCTGCTCATCCTACTCTTTTCCCTGCTCATCCTACTCTTTTTCCTGCTCATCCTACTCTTTACCGTGCTCATCCTACTCTTTTCCCTGCTCATCCTACTCTTTTCCCTGCTCATCCTACTCTTTCCCCTGCTCATCCTACTCTTTACCGTGCTCATCCTACTCTTTTCCCTGCTCATCCTACTCTTTTCCCTGCTCATCCTACTCTTTTCCCTGCTCATCCTACTCTTTACCGTGCTCATCCTACTCTTTTCCGTGCTCATCCTACTCTTTACCGTGCTCATCCTACTCTTTACCCTGCTCATCCTACTCTTTTTCCTGCTCATCCTACTCTTTACCCTGCTCATCCTACTCTTTACCCTGCTCATCCTACTCTTTTCCCTGCTCATCCTACTCTTTTCCCTGCTCATCCTACTCTTTTCCCTGCTCATCCTACTCTTTACCGTGCTCATCCTACTCTTTTCCGTGCTCATCCTACTCTTTACCGTGCTCATCCTACTCTTTACCCTGCTCATCCTACTCTTTATCCTGCTCATCCTACTCTTTACCCTGCTCATCCTACTCTTTACCCTGCTCATCCTACTCTTTTCCCTGCTCATCCTACTCTTTTCCCTGCTCATCCTACTCTTTACCGTGCTCATCCTACTCTTTTCCCTGCTCATCCTACTCTTTTCCCTGCTCACCCTACTCTTTTCCCTGCTCATCCTACTCTTTACCGTGCTCATCCTACTCTTTACCGTGCTCATCCTACTCTTTACCGTGCTCATCCTACTCTTTTCCCTGCTCATCCTACTCTTTTCCGTGCTCATCCTACTCTTTTCCTGCTCATCCTACTCTTTTTCGTGCTCATCCTACTCTTTACCGTGCTCATCCTACTCTACTCCGTGCTCATCCTACTCTATTCCGTGATCATCCTACTCCATTCCGTGCTCAGCCCACTCTACTGATTCCGTGCTCATTTTTGATAATTCACTTATTCTCTGCAACCTTTAATTACACGCTGAAGTATTTGCAATAATAACACGTTTGAGATGGGTCATTAAAAAAGAGTAATAGAAAAAGATCACCCAATCTGGAAGAAAAAATATATAAGGGCATTAGCGTACAAAAGGCTCTCGGCAGAATTATGCCTAAACACCAGATGAAATTTGACGGATTGTTCCATCAAGATAAAGAAGACGTCAGCGAGGAAGACAGTGACGATTAAAGACTAGTCAACATTACAATGACGATATAATTGCGAAGAAATACATTGGGACAGACAAATAAAAACACGAGTGATTTAATAAAGCAATAATAAAGTCAATAAAGCAATAATGTCATAACGTATATACTTTCTGCAGTTGTATTTTTCTTTGTTTGTGTTGTCTTATCAATCGGAAAAGCCTACTCTCAGTCATAAAATTAGTGCTTGGACACGCCCTCTAAATAACCCCCGTAAAATGGTCGTAGATAAAACCCAGTCATCCTCGATTTTGTAAACAAATCCGGCACGGAGGTACAACTAGGGTTCGGTGCATTCCTATACAGACAGCGTTAAAGGGGCACCATTTTTACCACGTTACTATTAAATTTTTAACTATGGATAGGCTATAGCTTGGTTTTGGGGTTGTTCTAGTACGAAATATTACAAAATGCACAATGTGGTGGTGTTATTCCGATACACAATCGGGCACTTTCCAGGCCGTAGTTCCCTTTAAAAACCACATGCCCGCACGTTTAGTTATGGCTGTAATGCGCTTTAAACCACTGAATCCATTCCTTATTGTACGCGCCTCTGCAGACTATAGAGCCTAATCGATAATTTAGCCGTCACGGATTAAGAAAACTTGAGCGCTATCTGATCGGATGGCCGTAATGTATACAGTAGTGTGCATTTGCTCTGGCTGATGCCAAAACCTTCCCTTTTCTACGATCACCGCGCACAGACATATACATGTATTTTTACTTGGATGATGCTGGTGGCAGTGTAGAAGAGTGCCATTGGTATTGTATCGATTAACAAGAGGAATATAGGCGCACGGACGGAGTTATTTGCTCCATGATCGGTGCGATCATCGAGGGGGTGATCGACCACCGGTCTCCGTACAGACGCATGGATTATGGATCGTGGATTTATCATATTCCCCCATGGCCGACACAGGTTGTACCCTGCAAGTATGCTGCGGTGAGTGTTTGTTTATAACTTGGAAAACGCAACGTTGCACAATACCCATAAACCCAATAAAAATGACTTTAAAATAATTCTTCAAATAGACAATCGTACTCGTTTCAGTCTGATCAACGCAAAATTCATTTTTGCCATCTATCACTGCTTTCTGCTTTCGAGCATTCGGAAATCCAATTACTTTTTGTATCGATCGGATTAACTTCGTAACAATACTAGTGCACTGACTTGGCACGGGCCCTCTCCCGTCTATTGTTGAGGGATTAAAGATCAGACCAGCTGTTCGTTCACAGGAACTAACGTATGAAACTCATATTCGGGCTAAGATCCAAATGTACCATACAAATATATATTTTTTCCATACCTTATGCAATCTTTCCCATAGAATAGGTCAAACTGTACCCGGTTTCTTATACCCACACCTATTCCCTATTCATCTCATCCATTCATTAGGTCAAACTGTGTTAAAAATTCCCACATCCCGTAATTAATATTTATATTTACATATTTCCATATTTCCATATTTATGTGACCTTTACATATTTCTAGGCCCAAGGTCAAACTGTACCAAGAAGTCCCCCTAAACTACTTGAGTACAATGTCACAAATTGAGATTGATGATTCATCGTATAATCGATAGATGTTTAATTTCAGAGATTAAAATAATAGTGGAGGACAATGATGACGCCATAATGAACAAGGGGAACCAAAGTCACGCCAATAGGCAAGCAAACGCTTCAAAAATCAACTGGACGGTTTTAGTCTCAATTTCAGGACACAAGATGGACGCCATGTGCAGTCATGCATTAAGCATTTAACCTTTTCAATATATATACATGGAGCATTAATTAGTACAGGATGCCATTTTGTGTTTAAAAAAGACTAGTTGCAATCACACATTGGATTAGGAGAATAAATCGTATGCATTTCATAGTACACTTCATGGTCCCACAAACGTAAATTACTATTTACCTAGTAATTTTATTTCAATTCCATCAATTCATTTTGCAATTATACCGCCCAGCGCTCGTTAAGCATCCACATACCAGTGCCTTTATGGTGTTTACGTCTGGGTCTTTAATTTAATTATGATGTTAGGTTTTGATATTTAAGCTTGGGAGACTAAATACAGATTATGAAAAGGTCAATCACCAAACAAAAAATGCTCTTAATTAGATCAGTCGCGCAGATCGTGGATCCCTGATGCTTCTATCCCTTCGTGAAAAAAAATCACCTCTACATCTGGAACACATACACTGATTACTGAAAGCCTGTACTCCACTCTACACGCCACGAAGTCCATTGCTTCCTACGGGCACAGGTATCGGCCAGGCTGGCCTTTAATGTCACCATAAGGAACTACGCATCGTAATATCTGCGTGTAAGTTATGCTCTGGCTGCCAGATAGTGACGCGGACAGCTGCGCAATTTTATACGCAATCCCCGAATTATGTGACATATTGGTATACGTGTTTATGTTCAATAAAGATGAAACATGCCAGAGACAGCTTGTGTAACACGTAGGTGAACGTCATGAGTCGTTGTATCAACAAATCCTTAAAATGTGGGGTTTAATATGTGCTGCACATTTCTAGTTTGCTTTAATGCCTAGGATCATTTTTTTCCCTTTCCAATAAGACACCACTCAAAATCAAAAGAAGAATTTTCAAAACCTAACTTGAAGTTTCAGCTCGGTGGATAGTACGAGAAAACAGTGAAAAACCATACGCAATTTTTTGATCACGAAACACGATTTCGTCCATTGCATCCCTTTTATTTCAAAAATATGGCAATTGACAGATTGTTGGAAATCACCTGCATTTCTTGATTTTTTTGACAGCAAGCCAGACGGAATAATTTCACGGGGTGTTTAGTACCAGCGTGATCTTTGATCCAAGTAAGGTTTTTGATAATAATTCGGTGCGTTATTTTTGCTGTAAATGCAAATGATACTATGTGCCTTTAATCTATTATCGTTGCTGGTCAAACGTCCGACGGGTCAGATTCGATCGTGAATGATTATCCGGGTCAGTGACTCATAGAAGTGTCATCTGACCCAGAAAACTGCTAGGTCAAGTCTGAACAGCATCCGGGTCAAATCTCAAATGAAGCTTCTAAATTCCCGTGACGCGTGATGTAAGTTAAAGAGCATTTCGGCAACACAGACGCGTGCTCAAATGCAAAGCTTAATACATACCTTTTCTGATTATCTCAGAAACAAGCGGAAGTCCCTTTAAATCATCGCTCCAAAAGTACAACATGTAATTGAGCTGTGTTTGGTGATGTTTCGACCGTCTCTCAATCATCGCGATCGTCAACCAACCGTTACAGGACGGTCAACTTTTAATCAACGATCTCTCTATCACCGCGCTTATCCTCACAGTTCGAGGCCTGAAAAGGGTCATAAAGCAACGCTAGCGAGACTGAAATCTTGCACCTGCAGTGCTATGGGTCTTATTCACCAAAATCTTCATTTTTGGAACTTGCGAAGAGAAATGAAAACAGTGACATAAAGGTAATTACAAATTAATACCAGTCTGCTCTGATGAATAATTCAAAATTTGTGATTAATCATACCCTAATGTTTTAAGCCACATTTGAAAAAAAAACACCTCAAACTGAGGCTTATGCATAAATAGTCTGGCCCCATCCCATTCAACAGTTTACAATTTATTAAATACGTTTAGGGAACACGACCAAGATGGCTTCCTCGTGAATCAGGTCCATAGCCTCATTATGTTCAAATCTATATCCTCCGTGCACGAACTAAAGAGGGCGCTATGTAGCCCGGTAACGAGAGTGAGCAAGCTTACACTTCACGTATTTTGCTCTTTTTTTATTATTATTTGAGTAACAGTTTATTGTTTCAGACAAAAAGAACAAATATACTATAATGTTTTCTGGTCCCTGGCCCTCCTTTCGGTTCAGAGGAGCGGGAACCAGCTAGGTTAGAATTAATCGAGAACATTTCCCGTGCGCTTTTGTCACGCTTACGCTTACACTTACGATTTAATGGGAATAAGTATTAGGCTTTATAAGCCTTTATGACCCCATATCTCTTCCAGTACTCGTCGAGCTCATGTTTGAAAGAATTTGTGGTCTTGGCATTCACAACATAACTTGGTAGATCGTTCCAGGTGTTGACTACTCTCTTGGAGAAACAGTCTTGCCTGCATCTCAGAGCTTTGTTCATCCCACTCTCAAAGATCTTCATGTTGTGTCCTCTTGTTTCTCTTGTGTTGGAGATTTTGAAGAATCTTGTTGGTTCTGTTTTGTCAAATCCGTTGAAAATCTTGAACACTTCTATAAGGTCGCCTCTTGTTCTCCTTTGTTCTAGGCTATACAAGTAGTCGAGTGCCTCTAGCCTGTCTGGATAGCTAAGATGTCTTACAGCAGGAACCTGCAGTTTGGTTGCTCTTCTTTGCACCTTCTCCAATGTGTGGATATCTTTCCGCAGCCCTGGGTTCCATGCTTGGACGCAGTATTCAAGATGAGGCCTTATGTATGTTTTGTACAATACAGCAAAACTATCCTTGGTTATGTGCTTGAAAGTTCTTTTGATAACTCTGAGGCTATTCATCGCTTTCTGGGCAGACTTTGCACACTGAACAGACGACTTACAGTTGTTGCAGATATACACTCCGAAGTCTTTTTCTTGATCTGTTTCTTGTAGTTTGGTCACGGTTTAGCATCATTTGGAATTCCTTGCTTGGTGCTTAATGTTTCCCTCCAACCTATGATCTGTCCTGTTTCAAGAGGAAAGTTAACTCCTATATATACCTTCAGTCTTTCCTGATAACGTACACCTGTAAATGTACCCTTAAGGAGACATTTTCTTCGTCACAACTTATACCTTAGGGAGACAAGGTAGATTAAAGAGACATTTCAATGTCTCCCTAATATCACAACTCCTATTTAGAGGCACAATATACCTTCGCAAATAGGCTAGACTGATTGCTCGTGGTCCAAAACATAAATATACCCACATTCGTGGGGGTAGGATCAGGTAAAATGGGGGTAAGGGGTCATGAAAGTTTGAAAGGTTTTGTGCAAAAACCTATATGGAAATGTATCCCGAAGATACCACTCACGGTATACTCGTATTTTATTTCTCTTGTAGCCTTGTATCTTGAGTAGCTGTCGCCTTGTTTGGGGCGAATATGCATTTTTTTTAAATGCATACCAGAGAAGTGTCCTACACTGACTCGGCCATTGTGGGAAATCTTTGTACGGACGCCACAGCATTCCCTTTTTCTATTTAAAGTATCAAAATTACGCTTCTGAATTAAAAGCTTCAGGGAATCAATTTTTAAACCAACATATTTTTGTTTTTAATGCGAACAGATATTTCAACAAACCACTATGACACAAGGAATGTTCTCAATCACATGATTTCGTGCACAATCTTTCAATCATCAGTTCTTAGCTTCTTGACATTATGCAGCATCAGCGGCAGGTCTTAGTCTTTCCTCGGAAGTTCTTGTGTGAGAACAAAGAGGAAAACACGGACCCGTAAGTGGCACATTAACCAACTGAGCTCAGCTCTTTCATCGAAACCCCTGCTATCTACCGTAGATAACCGAGGTAGGGAGCGCATCAGTCATCGCTATGGTCTGCCCTGCGCTACCGCTTCTACTTTCATTACGACAAGATCGATGATGATTTAAAGGATACCATCTATTTCTTGGTTGTTGTGGAAGGTACTTTGGCTAATAACGGAGAGTCATTGATGCGTAACTATGGCAACGGTCTCACTACATTGCGCGCAGTAATTGCATTATGTTAGCATTTATGTTTCACAGCGACGCTCATGTTCCAAGTGAAATGTTTGTGTTTTTTTCATCAGCAAGATCCGAGGTGATATATTATTAAAGTCGGAGCCATTCTTGAACATGTGCCACTATCTGTGTCACAATCATTGAGTGTGGTTAAGCGTAACTAAGCTAAATCGCTGTCTGTTTCCAAATGTCCGTATACTCAAACGAAACACAACGTGCAATTTATGTGATCCTCATGAAAAGGTATATAAATAGGTGTAACAAAAAAGATTAAACGGCAAGGCTGGTGCCTGTCCATTATGAAAACCACTGACGATTGTGTCGTCTGGGAACCTGACAAAATGGCCACCTTGGCAACCGCAATCACCAATTTTTAATCAACCTAAATGATTATAAGTAAGCAAGATCGTCTCGAGCCAAATAAAAAGTCACAACGAAAAGCATATTTCTGTTAAAAAGTAATATACAAGAACATAATGATACTTTAGCCGCCTGTGTGCAATCCTGCCCATAAAATGCACTATAAATGTTAACAAAACAAATACGCCTCAAACCAAACGCAATCCATTTATTCGATTTCGAGAGCGACCGTAATAAAGTTATGTAGCAAGCCTGCTAATGTCCCCTACTCGGTCTCTGCGATTTTATGCACGGATGCGCGATAAAATCCCAACTTGGTCCGCAGGGGATGAGAGAGAAGTGCTAGGCAAGGGTCGGCATGATTCGATAGTCTCAACGAAGACGCCTTCGCAAGCCGATGGCATTTGCAGGAGTATCTTATTAAAAATCAGCTGTGAATAAAAAAGTTATTTAAAGTAAGAGTGTGGATGGAATTTCTCTTGGTTGTATTCTTATCTTAGGGCATCCCTTTGTATGTCGGTTGTCTTTTTTTGCCTCTAAAGTATGGTCGGTCGGTCGAAAAAGAATAAACATCTGAGGAAAGAAAATTGCAGTTGCACCCGTATAGATGGCGAAATTGAATGATGCCAAACGCGTATTGTCTCTTGGTTTGTTTATTGTAATGAGTTCATCGTGAGTTGATATCACGGAATAAAAATAATAATGCACCATTTTCGGCAAGATGTAGTTAACTTATGCATCAAGTGTAACGTTTAGGCTGTAGTGGCAGCCACGACATACCAGTAAAGGTATACTTTGATGAGAGGCAACGCCCTCTCATTTTCTGGGATTCCACTGGTTGCTATACGTCGTACTTCCCGTAAAAATCTGGATTCATTTCCAATATAGCTTTTTCGAATAACACAGAGCCCGATTGCATGAAATTAATATTCATAATAATATTTTGTTTCATTTGTTAATGTTTATTTGTGAATGGGGTTCCAGACAAGGTCGGCGATAATAAAAAAGGTTTTTGTTTTCTTGCGTCGGAAATGAGAACCAAAGAAGGGATGCCCTTATGGATGATTGCAGTTTATGTGACTAGATGCCATGGAAGAGGTCTGGAAGAAATGTAATTTTTTTTAAAATGTCTTTTTCGTTTTTGAGCAGAAAGAGAATGTTCTGGTATTCGTTGACTCACGATCATCTCAATCGATGCTTATGTTATGCCGGTGAAAGTGATTCTTGTTGCTATATTGATTTCATTGTGCAAGATTAGTCAAGAAGGCCAATTTTACTCAAAATAGATCCGAAAACTTGTGACCCATTTTGTTGGGTATTGCTCCCAGGAAACTGTTAAACTTTCTGTAAAATTCCAAAATTATTTGACGATAATGATTTAAACGTACTCATCGACACAATTTATTCGTAATTTAGGTACTACTCTTTATTCCGTTTTGTTATGTGTTTTTAATACTCAGCGTATAGTTCGTTGTGATCCCTTTTATTAATTTGGAAAGCTGAATTCGTGATATTATACATTGACTCGTATTTTGGATGCTTAGTCGCGGTGTCGAGCTAAGGGGGTGTTGGGGGTAGTCGGTTTACCCCCTCCCTCCCCCCTCCGGTCGGAAAAATGAAAAATAACAGAAAAAAGCACTTTTCTGATAACCCTACCACTTTAGCCAAACCATGATCCGCCCCTGAGTCGTGAACATTTAATAAATAACCACTGACCGTTTTTCCACTGTAAAAACAACCTTATTTAATCAACAACTCGCGAAACAATCTCCACCATTCAAGATTTTTTTTTGGGAAATAATAGGCCTATAATTATATGCCTTGCTTCCCCAGAGGGCATTCTTTGTTACATGTACATGTACTCTTATTTCTTAACAAGGAGGTTTACTCAATTGGTAAAAAAAAAGGTAAGGATAAAATTATAGGTACTCAATAATGTCTACACAAAACCATGGTTTTGTCGCCCTAGACTCCGCCCTGACTGAATACGATTATTGCTTCCACGAGCAATCATCTCGACATGTTTACTGGATTTAACAAAATCAACCACTCAAAACTAATCCGTGTATTTCACCTTTAATAACTAGGCCAATCACCGCGATACCGTATCGAGCCATGAGGATCTCATCTCCCGGCCGATTTTATTTTGGTATCCGTCAAAATTGGATTTTCATGTAACATCCCTTATCAGCTTACCCGTGCTTCTGTCGCCCGAAATACTGGCGATAATCCCCCCCAAAACATCCCGGGTTTTTATTGTCGCGGTATCTTTCCGTCGATCGCTGGGACATTTACGGTTTTTTTAATTTACGGTAAGAGATGCTCCTCTCACCAGGATGCTGCGCAGCAATTACCGGGGCATCGCTGCATTCAGACGGCCTGGGGTCATGCTCGTAACAGCATGCTCACCGGACTTTTATTCCTCTCGATGTTCACTCAACGGTTGGCATAACACAGGCTAGGACGATCTGTAATGACATTATTTCGAGTTGTGAAATGTCATAATTTGAAAAGTGATCTGTTCTTTTATTATTGTCAAAGAGTTGCTAAAAGAAGTGTTAAATTGCTGTATCACCGTTTCCATAATTTTCCATCAAAATCGTATGTTTCTGTAAAATATATTCCCGAAACTATCTTGGACTCAATGATCATTTATCTTTCGTCCAACCTAATATTTAGAAATTTTTAAAATAGGCCATATCCCGGGTTCAAAAGTAAAATAAAATATTGTAGAACTTAAGTATTTTTGGAATTTATTGTAACAACGTTTTCAAGTTGGCCCTACGTCAATGACTATGGCCGTGTGTGCTACTGTCCAGCCGTACAATATATTTTTTTCATCCCTTTTGTTTTACAGTTAGCCGGAGTCGCTATGCTAGGATTCGGGCTATGGCTTCGCTACAGTCAGCAATTCTTCCCGAATCTGACGCCCTCTGGCGACGAAGAGGCGGTGTCAGCCGTGACGGCTTACAACATCGGAACCTACGTCCTGATGGCCGCTGGGGGCGTCATCATGGCCATTGGAATTCTGGGATGCTGTGGGGCTATCAAAGAGAGTCTCTGCTTACTAGGATTGGTAAGCGAACCAGTCTGCACGACATAACTGCTAAGCAATAATATTTTGAAAACGTATTAAATCGTTGCAAACCGCTCAATGATGGATTGACCTGAAATACACAAATCAGCAAAATAAGACGGCTTAACGTTTCGATACTAAAAAAAACCCACATTTCTCAGAGGCAATTTCTAGTTGTGCTAAACAGCTCCATGGTAGTGATTCAGACTAAGCTTTGTACTGTTTTACGCCAGAGAGAAATAAGGGTTCAAAAGTTTGAAATGAAGTCAAAACACTGTTTGGAATTTTGGGGTGGTTTTGGGGGAAATCAAAGTCATTCGTTTTCTCTCTCTCTGCCATGCCCAATGTAGTCTGAGTATCACTCGTTGTCCAATGGAGCACTCCCTCCGTATCCAACGTCTGATATATCTAAGCATGCACACTTTTGAAGCTGTGACGGCATTTAGATCCGAAATGTGGACCAAGCTGTTGATTAGTCAATTTGGCTGCCAGGTTTTGTAATACAACAACGGGTTACCGAAGATCCAATAGAAGGCGCCCGCTGATTGGTCAGAATCTCAAGGTCAGGACGCGGTGTTGTTTTGCATAGTTAATCGCCGAATCTGCGCAAAAATCAAAGACGCAAGCGGATATTCCATAGACAACGTCCAATGTGGCCCTCAACGAAAAACACTTGAGGACCGTTTGGAGCCAGATTGGGAATTTACCCATTTCTGTTCACAAAATAGTTTTCGGTTTTTTTCCCCGCCCATTCCGTAATCAGCAATTCATGCCTTATACTTAAAATGTTTAAAATGATCTTGTGTATAAAGCATAATTTCTGTAAATATTCCTAAATCACTTGTAAGTATTAGTGTTCGTACTCTGTTTCGCCAATGCACGTTTTCCATGTGACTTTTACTTTGCTTAACTTTATTTAATTCGGTATGCAGGACCCCAATGGAAACTAGTTTTAAAGTGGTTGGGCTTACCCTTGGTTTAGAAATGTAATAAATAAATACATTTGAGTCTTTATTCAGTACATCTCAAACGCTATCATTTCCCCTGATTTTTCTCCTCTCTTTGAAGTATTTTGTGGTGCTGTTCCTCCTGTTCGGCATGGAGGTAGGAGCCAGCGCGTGGATCTACCTCAACAGGGCGGAGCTAGGCAATAAAGTAGGCGACTATTTCGAGTTACTCGTCACGGAGAAATACGCAGACGACGAGGCATCGCGTGTTGCAGTAGACTACACACAGTCTAGTGTAAGTGCTGCCATAGGGCGCCCTCTAGTGTCGACGTAATCAAACTGGCAGGCAAACTGTAACCGGCTATTTAAAGGCAAACATGTACAATGTAGGATCGCATTTGCATTTATCCCAAAAGTAATCCACCGAAATTATTCCGTCTGGCCTGCTGACATTTAAGAAGAAATCAAGAAATGTATCCGTGATTGAAATGATCAGTCAGCTGACTGATTGTTTTGAAATAACGAGTACTTTTGACGAAATCGTCTTTTGTGATCGAAAGGTTGTGCATGATTTTCACTGTTTTCTCGAAAAGTGTAATATCCACAGAGCTGTAACTTCAACAGATTTGGTTTAGATTTTGAGTGGTGTTATTATTGCAAACGAACGCAATGCATAAAAAGCAAACGATTCTATACGCCTTTATGTCGTGAACACAAATTTGCCACACTCGGCCCTTTATATTCAAAAATAGCTCCAATGAATGACTCATATTATTTTGTTGAGTTGGGACACATTTTGAATAAGAAATTATGAAAAGAATCGATAAACACGATAATATCATAAACTGATTGATTTGGTATATTATAGTTGGAATGCTGCGGTGCCAACGGACATGAGGATTGGCTTGACTCTGGTCAGGTCATTCCGAGGTCATGTGGAGTGGTCAACTGTACGTCTGATTGCCGACCCGATGAAGGACTCCATACTAATGTACGAATACAAAACAATGCTTGTAAAGCTTTCTTTAGCGTAAATGTTTCCAAAGTACTGGTATGTTAGTGGTATGTCACCCATGCACCCTTTTCTTTTGAATTTGAGTATAGCCTAAATTGCTTTCCGGCTTGTGCTTTTTCGACTTTTCCTACCGAAAAGTACATGTCTTTTCTACATTTCTATAATCTAGCAGTACAAACATTATTCCATTTTGTTTTGAATGATTCAGTGGACTAAAAAAAAACGGCCCATGTTTAGTAAATGAATTTGTACGTTACAATTTCGAATTAGTTGTCTTCATAATGATCTAATTGTTTTTGTTTAAAGTAAACTTATACCAAATTGATGTAATAATTTTGATAGTTCCACCATGTTTACCAAGAAAATGACGTCGTTGTAGCGCCCTCTTTCGCTCCAAATATATAGACCATGTAACATTTTGTTAACAAACTGGTTGTTGTGGTCACGTGCCGTCGTTCAGAAAACGGTTTTTTTGTGCGCTGCATCTATGTCTATTGACATATGAATGGTTTAAAAGTGTTAATGTTTACGTTTTAATGTGGGCAAAATAACATGCAAAAGATGGTAAAGGGCACGTGGTCAATTACAGCGCCATTTTCCTTTTATTTCCCTACAGGGATGCAAATCCAAGGTCAGCGAGATCATTCAAGGCAATATATTCACCCTGGTCGGGGTGTGTATATCCGTAGCAGTCGCACAGGTAAAATAGTGACCGGGGATATAAGCAGTTCGATCCATTCAAACTATGGAGGCGAAATTAAAGTTAATGATTTTGTTCAAGTATTTCGTTTTACACTCAGATCAGCATACATCTATGCTTTTACTATTAAATTAAGCAGTATATAAACAGCCACTGAATTGACCGAAGCCACCCAGCCAAAAGGCACACATGAGGGGCCTGTAATAATGGCAGTAATACCAAACCCTTCAAAATAACTTGACAGTGCTTCAGTTTTGTTTAAGATAAAAATCCATCTCTTACCTTTTTTCATACATGGTCGTTTTTTTCCCGCCAGATTTTGGTGATGATCCTCGCAGCGTGTCTGTGCAAAGCCATACGTCGGGCCGACTTGGAGTACGACAAATGTGGCACCGTCTGAAGGGCGCCCTCATGCGGCAGACTGACACCATATCAAAGGGCGCCCTCTGGGGCATTATCACGCGTCCGTTCAATTATTTTCGTGGGACTACTTACACAAACCATGATAAACCATCATCAGTTAAGAGACATAATTTCGAGGAAACCAAAAGAATTATTGTTCGCGGTATGTTTTGTTAGTCATATAAATCGATCGAAAATTTGTAATAAAAAACGGTATCCTCTCAGAGTGATCCCATTTGCTATTTCCCAGGTTTGCAGCGTTGCTAATGTTGCTATTATCGTGACTTAAGCGTGATCCCTGGCTACATGGCATATTTGGATTTATGACTTCTGACTATCGCCCCTTGAACAAAGATATTAAACAAAGGGGGAACCGCCAACATAGGGCTGGATAGCTCAGTTGGTAGAGCACCAGCCGTCAATCCAGAGGTCGCAGGTCCAAACCCCGCTCCAGTCAATTTCTTTCTTCAACTTTTTGAAAAATGAAAAATATTCTTATAAAAAATTACTGACATTCTTTAACAGGATTTCTTTGAACTTTATTGAAATAGCTAAATTTTGAAAGTGAAAAACACATCCTTATTTTTACACATGCCCGGGGTCTAACCAATCCAAAACTTTATTGAGCGATGTTCCATCTGGAAAGCTCCTATAGTCCTTTCCTGTTTAATCATTCGACTTGTTTTTAACTATATACACAAAGTGTCATCTTCGATTAATTAGATTTAATTATTGTTCAACTTAGAACGAGAGAAAGTGGTTAAAATGTAAATATTGAGTCTAACATCTATTATAAATTCAGATATTTCCCCAATACTTTGACTTTTTAGTACCATTTGTAATAAGACGTCATCCCACTGTATAAAATCCATCATCGGGTGTGAAATACTTAAAGTTGACCTCCATTTTAATTTCTTATCATGATATGTACAACCACTTGTTCTTCAACTCAATATTAGGTAGACATGGTTGTATATAAACAGATCGTCCTTGAATAAAATAGTTCTTTGAAGTCCAAAATACAATCTAAATGTCTAACATGATTTACTGTATTGTTTGCGAGGCTTAATTTTTACTAAATATGCATGAAAAATCTGTACGTTTTTCGCTTCATTCTCAATGTGATTATGGCATATTCCAAATTTGTCTTTAAATCTGATGACCTCTTGTAATTAAAGCTAAGGTTGCCAAGTGCTTATCTATATTTTTCAGGCCAAACAGTAATTTTTATAGCTTGCGAGATAATGTACATTTACCTAAAATCATAAATAACATAATGTGACATATTTCTTGTTGATGACTTTCTCGATGACGTATCTTCGTGGTTAGACTTGAAGTTCTGCACAGCCTCCTATCTAAATTATCCATTTTATTATACGTACTCTGGCGTCACGGTGACGTCATTAGACGGCTGAATCTAAGCGTCATAATCATCTTTTCTGAAACACATGCTGACGCACGCGATGATTGTCAAGGCTAACCACGTGACCAGAGAGACCCAAGAGGCGATCTACAAAAAGACAAATTAAATTTCACAATGTCAAGACAGGACAGACTAACCAAGCCCAATTTACTGGTCTTAAGTGTAGACAATATATTCAAGCCATTTGGGCGATCATGCAGTGGAGAGTCAATTTGTCAAGTTTACGATTGACAAAACATGGTCAATTGGAATGACTGTCGGTAGACAACTTGAGCTAATAATTATGTTACAGATTGGGGCAAAGTGATCTGTCAAAAACGCAATATTGATAAAAAGAAAAGGGCAAACAGATCCTCGAATCATACGCTTACGAAACTACTGACCGGAAAACACTAAAACATTTAAAATGTGTCCCGCCCGCGCTGCACAATGCACTGGGAAAAATGAACTCTCCGTGGCAAACTCTGGGTGGCGTACTGCATTGTGGATCGCCCTTATTGATTCACATTTGAAGTCTTGTTTCATGCATGTGGTCTACACAAAGGGCCAAATTCATCTCATTCGTTAGCGTTACGGGGTAATCCTTTACGATAGCACTGCCAGGCTGACAAGTAGGTTCAACAGTCGGTTAGTCAGTCAGTCAGTCAGTCATACGGGGAGTCAGTCAGTCAAGATGTGAGACAAGTACGAAGTGGATATTAGAATGGCCCTCTCTCAAAATTATAAAGTTGGAAGAAAGGAGGCTTGTTTACCGTGGACATTTTGAGGAAACCGTAGAAATCCGCGTCCGTTCCATTCTGTTCATTGTAGACGAGTTGGTTGTCTTCGCAGCTAGAAGGAGAAGGAGTGAATCCCAAAGTTTACCACAAAAAAAACACGATAAATACACACAAAAAAATATTACAAAAACACAATGGTTAGTAGTTTGGCAAAGACGCAGAAATGAGTTAACTTCGCCACACTTAACCTTATCAGAGCAGGATCAGAGGGTACTTTAGGTTTCACAGGACTCCTTACATATTGTGCCGCATCCTTATATCCATATCTTCGGCCGATTCTTTTGAAATGTTGCAGAAATATTGGTCGGCCAATAATCCATAACATGACTTCATTTGGTTGCACTGTGGTGACTACCACAGGGCGTTTTACTATACGTGTTGTGTAAAAACAGGATTTTTGTTTACACAATTGCTACATTTTGTTCGTTCAAATGCTTTCACATTTGGCACAAACATCCATGACGTTAAAGCCACCACTAGAGGGCGATAAGATCATCATTTAAACATCATTTTCGGGTTTGGAGTTATTGAATCAGCTTTTCTGCCCTATAGAATCAAATGTAGACTTCATTTTTTTTCGGGGACGAAAACAAGCGGGGGAGACGATATGAGGGGAGTCAGGTTGGCGTAGCGGTACTTTCCTCGCCTTCCACCGCTGTGACCCGGGTTCGAATCCTGCCTGGTCCAATATGTGGATTGGGTTTTCAGTCCCTACCTGATTCCGTGGGTTTTCCTCAGATATTCCTCTGGGCTTTTCCTCCCACCTCTAAAAATGATTTATTTTCTCATTGCCTTCTCACTGCAGGTTTCTTCAGGCTTCCGAGCTACAGTGCTTAGGGTACTTTTGAGGAATCCTTGGTTTCATTACTAGAAAGAAATAAAATAAATAAAATATCCCCCACTTTAAAAAAGTGTTGAGGGTCGGGGGGGGGGGGGACATCTTCTCCGTCCCCCACCGAATGACGCCAATATTTACCTGGAATCCTCGGGCAGGGCTGAATTGGTTTCTATCATCGATTCACAGAATCTCACGACTCCGTAGTAGACCAAGATGCACTCAATTAACACGCACGCCACACACACAATATAGATCACAATCGACAACACGCGAAAGCATTTTCTGTAATGAAAAATATGACGATAAATTGTTAGACTATTCCAGGAAAACTTTGGGGATGTGAAAAGGAGCAAGTTGTCCTAGAGGATCGTAAATCACCGACGTATTAACACCGTCGATGAAGGGCAAAACCTAAATACGTGTTTTGAATTTATATCACCTTACGAAAAGAGGTCCGTATAGTTACAAAGAAAATCTATGAATTTTTGAAATGAGTTCATATTAAAGCAACAGCACCCTCATTTGACAAAAAAAAATAGTTGACATTGATAATAGTTTTACAAAATTCCTTTTTAAAAAAATGATGTCTTTTATCATTATACAATTTCCAAACAGTTACCAATCAACATTCAGGGGGTTTAAACAATTTTTTTGTCCCTTTAAAGTGAGCTTGTTTAATTTTTAAAAAAATTCACTAAGAAGCTCTCAGCCATGAGAGGGCGCTGTCATTAAATTTAGGCAGTGCGCCCTCTCGTGGCAATATTTCTAAAATATAAATCACTGACATGGGCATCAAAACGAATGATCTCTTACATGTCCAACTTCTCACACGGTATGTTAAGGCACCGATAGACGGCGCTTACGGCCGCCACCGCGCATACAGCAAACTGGAAGACCAGACTCAGATCACATCTGGGTTTGTCGCCCTCTACGGCACCTCCGGTCCAGTTGAAAGTCCCATAGAGCAAGCAGTTAGAGTCTGGAATCTCGTCCTGGTTTGAAAATGCACCAGGTGTTAGTTGATTGCTAAATAGTGCATAGCATAATGACATAATATAAGCAAAAACATAGCTGAGAACCAATGACAGGCAATTGCATTCAGGAACTTCTGTTTGTACTTTCTTGGGGGGGGGGGGGGGCTGAAATGCACATAATTTGTGTGCTAAGCAAATCATCTGCATTCAGGCCAATAAGCAATTCAGGCGCATAACATTGCAAACTGTTTTTGCCCGAGGTTGGCAAGCTAAATGGTTGGTTGGTTGTCATCGCAAAAATAGTGTTTAAAATATCATACAGCATAAATAACACTAAATTATCGAAGACATTACACATAACTAGATGATGTACCATAAAGTGCGGATAATAATGAGACCACAAATGGGGATTTAAATGAGGATTTAAATAGTAAAGCTGCTTGTATCAACCACAATTGAAAGCGAATTGGTTGCGGTCAATATAAAATGCTTAATCATTTTAACTACAAAGGAAAGAGCCTATGACAAATTAAGAATGTTTCAAACTCACCCGAGCGAGCAGCAGGGAGATGCTAGCCGTCAATCCAGCCGCTAATGCCCCCAGAAGAAACACCGTCTCCACGAGGATCAAGCAACGGGAACAAGCCGACGACATTGTTAAAGAGTCAAATGCTTCAAAACAACTCTAACAAAAACTCTCAAAAAGATCTGAACGCTGATACACAGGGGGGAACCAGAGGTTGCTACAAAAGCAAATGTGTTCGTAATTTCTTTGGCGAGAAGCTTTGTATATTGATAAAATGAAAAACAATTTCTCCAAATTCAATTGTGTCTATCTAGTCGACCAGCTGCATGAGGAGAAAGAATAAACTAAACCGACTGCACTCTTGACGAAACTGAGAATGTTCCAAATCGGAAAATCAAGGACCACGAATGCCAACTAGTATCAGGCAATATTTAATGAAAATATTTTAATCCCACACATTGTGTTTGCTTTGGCGTGAAATCTAATTGCCCGTGGAGATGATGTCACGTAATTACCAAGCGGTATTACGTAACCGAACAAAGTCCGCCAAAAAAAGGCGTTCCTGCCCTTTATAATCCGATCAGGGAAATATCGCTGAGATGAAAAACCTCTAGAAACAAAATACAAACATAAATAGTTGCTAAGATCAAAATGATAGGGACTAAAAAGGTGCACGTTACTCATGTTTTATTTTCATTCAGTAGTTCATTAGTGAAGACAACTCACTTAGCGACAGAGAAGTGTATTAGTTACAGTCATGAACAGCTGTTCGTGATTTCAGCGTATTTTCAAGCATTGGTACAAGCTGCGTGCATCATTATGATATACACAGAGAACTATAAGAAGGGCCAATCTATAAATTTTGGTGTCAGAAGTGTGACTTTGTTGTCACTGTTTATACACATGACCAGTGTAATCTGCTATTCAAGCACAATTAAAATTGACTTCAAACTATTTTTAATTTGTTTGGCATGTACTTTGCGAGGTAGAAGGCATTTATTATTCTGCTCCGTTACTTGCTAAATTAATATATTACAATGTAATGACTTATACCACCTTAATCTGGGAAACTTCACGTATACATTCATGGACGTCCCCCAAGGAAGCAAAACAACCCCCAGGAAAGGCAGAAAAACAAAAACAAAACAAATAAACAAAAAAAAGGAAGAAAAAAGAGAAAAAAAAGAAAAGAAAAAGAGGCGCGAAATCATAGTGGTGTAAATTTAATGGATGAGAGGGGGGGGGCAAAATGTCCCTGCCCCCCTCTAAAATTGATAAATCGAGAAAATGTTGAGAAATACAAGAATTGTTTGGGAAAAAATATGTTTTGCCCCCCTCTAGAAAGAAATCCTGGCGACGCCCATGTACAGTATACATTTGTTTTACCTTAACATCTAACATTCATGTATATAACACTCGAAGAGAGGCATCTCATACTGGAATATTTTAGATGAATCTTTTAATATAAATCATTACCATCACTGTCTGTCTTTGTGAAAAAAATAAAAACTCAGTTCCTCGAATCCTGTTAACAAATTAAGCTGTTTTTGTGAACTAATAATTAGGCCTTGTCTCACACTTGTCTTGCTCTTGTTGTGTTTTGTTTATATGTCCATGTTACAGTACATAGTCGTATGTTTGTCTGAACATTATATAGGTAAGGGTACGAAAGCGTTTTGCTTAAACCTTTAAATGGTGTCATGTAATTTGTTACTTTAAAGGGTGGATAAAAAACCGAGATATTATTGCTTATTGCAACAGAAGTAGGGCACATGTGAATCAAAAAGAGATATCTTCTGTTAGGGTTGAATCTCCTCTTTAAAATGACACCCTGATCATGTCATTACATTCACGGTTGACTGAGCAGTGACCAATTTTATGAAAGAGTCCTTATAAATTAAGAGAATTGCGCCACTTTTCAATTGTGTTTTTTTGTGTGTGTCAATTGTCACAGAGTGAAAGGCTATGGTTGCCAATCAAGGTAGGTGGGGAAAAAAAGATTTCACCATGAAAAGTGGCGCAAGTCTCTAAATAGACTCTTTCATAAAATTGGTCACTACTCAGTCAACCGTGAATGCAAGGACATGATCAGGGTGTCATTTTAAAGAGGAGATTCAACCCTAACAGAGGATATCTCCCTTTGATTCACATGTGCCCTATATCTGTTCCAATTAACAATCTCGGTTTCGTTTTTTATCCACACTGAATTATTAATCACTATGTACATATCAAATGTCACATTAATTTATTGTATTCCTTATGTAATTTATACATGTTTTTACATATTGTAAAGAATGGCATCATTGAAATAAATGTTACAGAACTGAAAAGAATGCTTCCGAATTTATATTTTATATATCAAATGGAACAGAGACACGCGTACGAAAAAAAAAATTTGGACCTCAAATTAATGGAACGGCCCAGAAACAAAAGATTGCGTTGTCCTGGGTGTGGTTAGCGCACCCACATTTTCCTTTCTCCAAAAAAAATTATGAATATTTTCTGAAAATAGGATATTTTTTAAAATAATACTGAGATCCCTATGTGTTGGCAATATTTGAGAAACCCTTTTGAAAATGTGATAGAACCGAAATGATAGTTTGTTTTATTAATCCAGATTACGAGCATTATCTGGGGATTAGAATCGATATTGATTCGTGAACACACCTCGTGACGTCACCAGGTAATCCAACATTCCAGAGATTTTCACGCGGGTGAATCACAGGTCCGAATGACCACTAGAAAGCAATTCGTCCGTTTGACCTAGGGTCAGCTTCATTTAAATATTAAACGCGCATAGTGGACACTGCGTTACGCGTGAACGCGCACTTGAGAATAAAGACCAATCAGACTACATGGAAAGGTAAAAACGACGCAAAGCAATCAATCAGAGATATGTAGCTGATCTTATTTTCATCGTAGGAATTTTTTTGTAATGCTAATCACTGTGACAACAGAGGGCGTGGGAAGCGTCACTCTAATACTTCGGTAAAAGTCAAATGAAAAATGTAAGCAAATTTTAAGCAGATTATCTTGTACATTTCGGTTAAACCTTTAAGGCTTCAATTTCTCGCGAAATCTTGTACATTCTCGCAGTCAGCATGACAAATCAACAGTAAGCCTACATTGTGTTCGGAAAGTCTCGTCTTTTAGAACCAGAAATGTTGACATTGATTCCCATGATCGTTCAAACGGTTACACCTCTATGATCCGACACCCCTATGTTCCGACTGCACATATTCCTATTCCTAACCCTAACCCTAACCCTAACCCCAACCGGGAGTAACACAATCTAGGTTGTCGGAACATAGCCCTGGGTGTCGGAACATAGAGCAGTCACCGTTCAAACTGACTGAATCTGACATCACAGACGTTAGACTTGACTAAGTCTTCTGATCCTCCCCGGCGCCATAGACTAGCATCTGTCTGTCGCTTGGCTGTGGTGCATGTCGTTGCAGGTGAAATTGTACTCCAGCCAGTATGGTCAGACTCAACCAGGTAAAGGTCGAGACCCAGGACGCCACCTACGGTGGATAAGAGAAAGCCGGTCATGAAATTACGGCTTCAGTCCGGCACTGGGGTCATGAACTTAAAGATTAGTCACTTTAATTAATGTGGCAAACTTTGACTTATTTTGAAGATGAAATATAGTTTGAAACAACATGCAACATCTAAAATTAAACAGTTGGAGTTTCAGCTGTACAAACACAAAAGTAAACTAGAAATGGGTTTATAAAAGTGGAAATTAAAGGTCTACTAAAAATAACAGAAGTAAAACAAAAGCATTTACAATCCAATTTTGATGACGTCAAGGTACAGCTCTACAATCAAAGACTGTTTTAAATAATATTACTACATGTTCATAGTGAATGCATTTCAAGCATTTCGATTTACGATTTGCCCCTGAATTGAAACAATTTAGGCCTTTGGGCTACCACGATATTTTCTGGGTTGGGAACCAGTCTAATTGTTGCGGGAACATCTTACTGTCAGCGGTGTTTTTAATTGCAGCACACATCGTCAACGAATCATGATTATTCAGCTAGTCGATGTTTATTCATAAGAAAATAACAATGACGTCACACAGTTGCTATCACTCTATTATGCATGTACATGTACATTAGCACTTCAAAGGATCGGCTTTCGTCGAGCTGCCCATGGAGGAATAAGTTCCTCCATGAGCTGCCACAGTGGCCTAGTGGATAGTGGAGTGAACTATCGCAAGATCTGTGGTTCGAACTGTGTCCATTTTCATGAAATATTTTTGTTGGTTGGGATAAGTATAATACTACCTCCATGGTTTAATTGGACGGAAAACGCTACGAGAACCTAAGTGTCTTCCATCCACACAGCGTGATAAATATTCATGGTAGGATTCGTGGTGTGATTGGTTAAAATGCGATGTATGCTGCAGAAAACAATGGCTTACCGTGACTATGCTGAGCTCACTACAGAAGTTCAGGCTCAGGTCTACGGAACTATGATCTGCTGCTTTCTGCAATCCGGCCTGGACCTGATCGCAACTGCAATGTAAAGACAAAATGACATGACTAAATACCTCAACACTATATCAATCACTGAACACTATCATGCTCACTTGCATGGACTTGGTTCTTGGTTCTTGGCTGGTTCTTCTCCTAAATACTCCGCGTGGCAGTTTAACAGGAGGCCAGAAACACCGGGGCAAACCCCTTCTCTAATTAGAGATAAGTGTCACTGGGTTATTTTACGTGCATTGTATTAAACAACTCAAGGGACCTCCGGCTTTTATTTACGTCCCATCCGGAGGACGAAGCAATAATGGTTAAGTGCCTTGCTTAAGGGCACAGGTGTCCAGACCCTGGCTTGGACCCACGCCACTGTTGCCTCTGAAACACAAGAGCATGAATCCGGTGCTCTTAACTGCTGGGTCATGACACTCCGTATGTGTGCGTCATGGCCTCATGTAGCAGACAGTATAGGCCTCCTGACTTGCATAGCAGACATCAGGCCATGTGTGTCATTATGTCTGCTACACGTTAAAAGTGACCAATGTGCCTTGAATTAGCTACTAATCTGCCAACTTGATCCTCAAAACGTATCGCACAAAGCTCACAAGATCAAAGATTTTGAACAGTATTTGAATCATAATAATGTAAAATGTGACCACATAGTCTGCAATGAAAAAAGAAATCACATCCGGTATGGAATGTGTGATTTTTATGAGAACGTTTTCGGATAGCATTGGCTATTAAACTGCGGTCTTAAACAGCTGCATCTCTGAGATATCTTTATATAGGTCATGATAAGGTACCCAGAATGTCATCCCCACTTCCTTCACAAGATTCTGTGAAGCTCATCAGCCCTTCCCAGCGCCCTGTTTGCAGTGAGGACGGAGGTATATGAGCGAAGCGCGAGCGCTACGTACGTATGATAAACAGCAGCCAGGCGCGGATCCGGGGGGGGGGGTACGCTAGCTCTGTCCACGGGTTCGGGGTGGCAAAGAAAGGTCTATGGGGTCTCTTACGTTTTGGGGTCAGTGTAGGTTTTGTAAACCATGGCAGATCCAAGAAACCGGTTGACACCAACTTGGAGGATGATGCCCTCAACGAGGACGCCCAACGTGCACATCGCGTAGAGAGGCACGGACATTGTCCGTAGGAAGGACCTGTAGCAAGTTTAGGAATGACAAGATGAACGGTCAGGTAGCAGCCAGTAATACATTGTAAAACAAATATACGTCACGTGACTAAAACGGGAGAAATGCCTCCCGTTTCCGAAAATGACCGTAGTTTGCCGAATACATTCGGCAAACTTCGGACAATTTCGGATAGCGCCCAGCAGGTTTAATTATGAGTATAGCATGCATGGTTTTATTTGCTTATTTAAAATCTAAAAACTGAGTTTAAGTTATATAATAAATATAGGTTTTCCCGGCCAATTTTCTAACATGTTCATGTTCTGAAAATCGGTTATTCATTTTCGTCTGAATTTGAGAATCGCTCTGAACACGCCTTTCATTTCCGCTACCAGAGCATTCGATTCCATTTCAGTTCAATCAATTAAGTGATTGCGAAGCACCTTTCGTTTATGTCCATTCAGATTCGTTTACAAGACTTCTTTTTCGCTTTTAGAAGGTGATTTCAAACATTGACCATTCTATATCACTTTTAGTTTAATGCCATCGGCACCAGATACAATTAGGGTTTCTTTTTCATTTACCGTCAATCAAATTAGCTGTACTTTTAAAAGTTATGATGAAAGCCAAATCGGAAACGAAGCCGAGCTTTGGGCCATCAATATCGCCATGTTTAGTTTTAGCCGCGATTTCTGCCTGACCTACAATTTAGACGTGAGCGTCGGGGGAAAAACTGTCAGGTCTTGGAACCAGACTAAACTAACTCTCTTATTCACAACCAAAAGAGGGCGCTGTTATCGGGTTCGTAATATACACATTACATATTGTGGTACTCACAAATCATATTTTTCACCGCAGAGTGTGACCAGACGATACAAAATACTGGCTAGAGCGGCCACGACGACTGTTATCTGCGAGAACAGACAGTAGTCGCACGGGCCATTCGATTCTGGAGACTGGACTTTCAAACCAGTAAACCAGTAGTAGGGTGGGTTGTCGTTGAATTCAATTTGTGCGTATGGAAGACACTTGATTTTAGGCAATTCGTTCTGTGAAAAAGAAAATAGTTGTCAGCACAACATAAAAAACACACATTAGAACTACAAAAACAACAATGACGACAACAACAACAACAGCAGCAGCAATATCATCATCAACAACAACAATAGCAACAATTAGAGCAACAACAGCAGCAGCAACAACAGCAATAACAGCAGCAGCAGCAGCAGCAGCAGCAACAGCAGCAGCAACACCTGCAGCAACAACAGCAACATCAACAGGCGACAGCAGCAACAGCAACAGCAACAGCAACAACAGCAGCAACAGCAGTGACAGCAAATACAACAACAACAGCAACAACAACAACAGCAACGGCACCAACAGCAGCAACAGCAGTACAGCAACAGCAGCAACAGCAGCAACAGCAGCAACAATAGCAACAACAGCAGCAACACTAATAACAACAGCAACAACAACAGGCAGCAGCAACAGCAGTAGCAACAGATACAGCAACAACAACAGCAGCAGCAACAACAGCAGCAACAGCAACAACAACCACAGCAACAGCAGCATTAGCAGCAACAGCAGCAACACTATAGTAACAACAGCAACAACAGCAACAACAGCAGCAACGACAACATCAACAACAGCATCAGCAACAGCAGCAACAGCAGCATCAACAAGAGCAACAACGACAACAGCAACCGACAACTTAAAGGGGCATTACTGCCTGAAATCCCCGAAAATTTAAAGCTAGAGTCCATCATTTGCAGCCATCCGAAAAGTGACTGGCGTAATTATTGTTGAAAAACAAATTTGGTTGAAAGATAGTAAGGGAACTAAACTCCCTGTGAAATTATTCTTTCTGGGAAGCTGTCATTTTGAAGTAATCAACGAAAGAAGGCATTTCCAACGGTGATTCTTAAGAAGCACCGTAGGAAAATTTAAATTAGTAGTTCGTTTTGTTATTCAGCGCAGCGCGCACAAGTATTGGAACGACGCACACGCGCGCGCGGCTGTTGTAATTCGTCGGATCAGTGCGCGACGTCGCGTATAGCTGCAATTCAAAACAATTAAAAACATGATTCAGTAACTTTTGATTTGAAATTGAGATCTTAGAATGCTGTTTTTCTCGAAATGTACAGCTGAAGCTTAGCTGAAACTTCATCAGGTTAGTTGCTCAGTATCCTTCATTAGATTTTGAACTCTTTTGTTGCCTCAAACGAACAAAATGCACAAATTACAAATGATGGACTGTAGCTTTAAGTGTTGCATTGTTTACTTATTTCAAAGGTCTGGTTGAAAGAAAACCAACCTAATGTCACGGTCTTGCCGTTCCCGAAAAAGACGGGGAAATTCGAAAGTGACGGTTGTTTACATGTGGCGGACATTTTGGTGCATACCCATACGTATTTCCAAACGTTTCCACACAAACCATTTTTGCGTTGTGTGGACTTGCGTGGGTTGGTTATCCATTCAGACTGAAGACTTGGGACAATTAATGGGGTGTGTGCGATTTCAATGGGCCCCAGGACCCGGGCCCAGGTCCTCGGGAGAAGGGAACAAAAGGGAACAAAAGAAGGAAAGGATCAGGTCCTCATGATTATAGCAGAACACACACGATTGTGTGTGCACCCATGCGTGTGGATCGAGGACACACGAGTACAAGTTACACCATCGATAAATCGAAGACAGAAACAGAATCGAGGGCTCCTCGGTTGGAAAACGTGTACAAAACCAATGAGAGCTGTTGCAAAACAGTTTAAGTATAAACAAAGGAAAAGGAAAGAGGAACAAAGAAAATCCTCGATTTACACCCTAACAAACTGTGTGTGTCACATAAAACACACAACACCAATACCAATTTATCGCACGTCCACAGAATGCGATGCATGTGCGGCAGGATTCACCACTACACTCAAGAGCTCGATTTTCGAGTCGAAAATTTGACGCCCAAAATTCGTTCTCGCATGGTAATCGCAAGAATAACACAAACATGCACAGTTTTTAAAGGAGGGTTGTGTGGACGTTTATATCCAACTTTTAAGTGCTCTTTCCGACTAACATCATTTCGTTTAAAACGTGTTTGTAGTCCAGTTGGGCACATTCCAGAAAGTAATGTCCCTTTAACGTCACAAAATGGCTACAACAAAACTTACCTCAGTTTCGAGGAGGGGGATGATAACCGTCAAACCAGCCGCGAATGCCGCCACCAATACGATTACCTCCACTATGACTACAGGTTTAACTACTCGACCCATGTCAACACAGCATTTAACGCCTGGTTCGAAGACAAATTCTTTCCGTAGCTATAACTAGTAGGAGTTTTGCGCAAACTGTTTTCCCCTAACAGGAACGGACACTGGTTTTCAACACAGCCTCTCTTTTAGTGAAGATTAACGCATTAATCTGTGCGCTCTTCAAATCGAAATCACATGCAAAATGGCGCAAGCTGGGAGCTTAAATTTGGACTTCGGCTTATGACTTGCATACCCATGCGAAAGGTATAACGGTTAACGCAAAGCAAGCGAGCAAACTCCGCACTCCAAAACGATAACAGACGACACAACAAAACGTTCGTATTTACAACTGGACGTATCAAGAACACTTGAACTTTACCATGAGCTAAAAAAAAATGTTCATTGACGTATTAAATGCATTGACGTGACGCGTTGACAGGAGGTGGGAGTATGTAGATAATTTTTTTAAAAGCATATTTGTATTACCATTAGCCTACACGACTTTTAATAGCTAGACACTAACGGAAGTTAATGGTGCGTTGAAAAGTCACCGCACACAACTTCAGACACTGTGATTGGGAGGGTTTTTTTGTACATCAAAGTTCTCTCGGATGGTCAATTTTTGTTTCATTTTATGAGTCTCTTTGGGTATATTTGTATCCCTCTGTAACTAATTAATAACTTAACGCTGTGGATAGGTTTCTGATTTTGTTTTAGACACCAGCTGAGAGCTTAGTTCCTATTAATTTTAAAACAATCCGGTGTTAATTTTAGGTTATTAAAAATAGTGCAACTAATCAACCCATGAATGATTTAATTAATGAGTAAATTAATTAAAACACACCAAAACAACGTAATTTCTTCTTTTGTGTTATTGCTTTTGACCACGCGGCGACAGCCAAGTCCGGGCCCAGCATGTACTATTTCTTAGCTTAATGGGGGTCACATTCCATGCAATGGTCGTGTTCCATGGTACAACTGCATGGGCCAACTCAGTGTTCCCCATGCAATGGTCATGTTGTTCCATGGTACAACTGCATGGGCCAACTCAGTGTTCCCCATGCAATGGTCATGTTCCATGGTACAACTGCATGGGCCAACTCAGTGTTCCCCATGCAATGGTCATGTTCCATGGTACAACTGCATGGGCCAACTCAGTGTTCCCCATGCAATGGTCATGTTCCATGGTACAACTGCATGGGCCGACTCAGTGTTCCCCATGCAATGGTCATGTTCCATGGTTCAACTGCATGGGCCAACTCAGTGTTCCCCATGCAATGGTCATGTTCCATGGTACAACTGCATGGGCCAACTCAGTGTTCCCCATAATGTAAAAAAAAATGGACTCGGAACAAAGTCAACCCTTGGGGGAAAATTCCAAATGGTAAATAGCTCACTAACTCATAGAGCATGGACCCAAACAATTTTCGGTTTAGGAGAGCAAACAAAACAAAGAAATCGTTTTTTGGGGTACCCTTTGGCTGCACGCAGGGTTTTTAAGCTCTGGCAGGAGCTTCTATATATACACTGCAAAAACTGCAGTGTTAAATTTACACCATTGGTATCTATATAGGACCATCTGGTGTTAAATTTTACTGGTGTTGTCCTATATGGATACCGAACGGTGTTAAATTAACACTACAGTTTTTCAGTGTACATGTCACTTGGTGGTCGGTCGGTCGATCGGTCTGTCTGTGTGTCGGGCGGGCTGCTTGTCTGTCTGTTCGTCTGTCCCCGGAAAATTGACCAAAATAAGGCCCAATAATATAGGTTTCGCACAAAATATAACTTCCAAATGGAGGCAAAATATGTGTTATAGTCACATGGTATTTATCGTAAATTGCTGTGTAAATCTAGGTATACACATCTTAAGTATAGTGCTGCACATAGGAGAACTCCCAAGCTACACGTCAATGTGACTATAGAGGTCGCTGTTCATATGAGTCTGTGTAAAACATAATACTAGATCTCATGTAAGACTTTCATGCAAGACGGCCAGAGCTTATGTGCACTCACACTTATTTATTGAAACCAGAAGAGAATGAAAACGACTGCTACTCACTTCGATGCTAAGTCTCTAAGTCAACATTAATGGAAAGAAAAAGGGAGAAAGAATACCCAAAGAGACAATGAGGTGCAGCCCCCCCCCCAAAAAAAAATTGCAATGGTCGACCGGGCACCACCCTCACCCACCCCGAAAATGTTGGTTATAAATCCGCTGGTTGCCATACAAATTGTTGGTTCCCCATGCATCCACCCAACCTGAAACCCTACATCCTCCATCCCATCCGTTTTCATATCTTGCCTCGCTTGAACCTAGTTCCGTTTTCAATACTGAAAGTTGAAAAATGCTGCTAATATTTAAAATAATTTCGTTTCGATCGTTGAGTAACAACAGCAAATGTTAGAATGACCGACTAGGCCTAGATAATCATTTGAATTACTTTCAGTTCTGTTCTGATGATAACAAAAAATAAACATGTACAAAGAAAACGGTTATCATCAGATGTATGTATTTTGTTCCTTCTTTTTTCCTTTTCAGTGATTGTGTTGATAAGTCGGAAGAGCTGATCCCGCGTCAGTGTGTAAACAGTTTGTCCAATGAAAGCTGAGAACGCATTGACCCGGGTCATCGGAAACAAAAATCGTCCAATGGGAGCTCAAAACGATTAGCCCCGACCATGTACCAGCGCCTTGAAATGGGGGCTGGGAACGGGCGAAACGGATTTAAGACTGTGAAAGCGCTTTTTAAGACTTGATTTTTTCTGAATCTTTCTTCTTGCTAGCCGCTCCGAAGCTCACAATCGTAAGAACAGACAACAGAAGCCAGAAACCCATGGAGATCCAGGACGCCATCTGTTGACGAAAAAGAACAAGTCAGAGATATTGTGGTCGTTGTATCTGATAATGAGGGCGCTATTTAATGTGGTTTTGGGTGCAGGCCAGTAAATAGGATCGAAATTCTCCGGTATTAAAGCTTATGGGATATGAACTTGGGGGTTTGTAAAAAGGAAGGGCATCCGTGCACAGGATTGCAAGCTCGTATTTCTGTGAAATTCGGATGAAATTGGGCCCAATTGCTCTATTTTCCAATGGAGCGCATGCATCATTTTCCAATGGTTGTTGGCTACACGTAGGACTACTCTTAGGGGTGATTATCTTTGGATGGAATTTTCGACCTAAAGTCATTGGCTAAACCAAACACATTGAACAGATATTAAAAGATGGTGAAATAAGCTTTAATTTGATGTGTGTCTCAAATACCGTGGAGAGTTGTGAGTATTTTCCCTGAATTTCGAAATTGGGCGTATTTACCACTACCTCTATGGCAGTTTTTTTACTGGTCTGCAACCTTTTTGGATGATACAGGTTTGTTTTGTCATTTATTTAAATTCAGTGGCAATGAAAGTACAAGTGTCCTTTGTCCACTCGCGCATCACACAATGGCAAAGATCCGTCCTCGGTGAGGGCGCTTTTTATGTGCAAAGGGTCGTTTTAGTTGGTTTACGTACAATCCTGTGGCCCCAGAAATATAAAAGTAGTTACTCACCGTAGCGATTGACAATTCCTTGACGAAGTTGAATTCTGCCTCTGGGGAGTCTGGCAGACTTGCGATGAATTTCTCTGCAGTTTCGCATCTTGAGAAAGAGGAAAGTCCACGAGAAGGAGTAAAAGGAACAACGTATTTCATTTTACGTTCAATATTCATTAATTGTTTGGCAAGTTAAATGAACTTTTTTGAAACTAGTATAGAGCTTCGTCTTTTCCGCATATCCCTCGCTTTATACTCATTTTCAAGTCTTTAATGTCCAAATAATTACAATGGAAGATTGTCCTTATTTTATGATTTGACGATCCCGTCATAAAACATGGACCATTGTATAGAGCTGCAGTTCTCAAAGTCTGGAGCCACGAGCTCATGAACTGAAGCCAAACTGCATGAATACGATGCCGAGATTTCGAAAAAATGTCCACGACACCCGGGCCGTTTAGCAAACATCGGCTTTGTCCCCGTTTTGGCTCCAACTCCATGATCCCTGCCCTCTGAGTAGGATGAGTAGGAACATTTTCAATATACATGTATTAAAAACAGCTCTCAGTGACGGCGCACCGTGCACGGGATCTGTAGCGAGGTCGGGGTTTGAGAAACGACCCATGTTGGCTAAGAAATGTTGTCATAGATAAAAAGGTACCTACTCACTTTTTGTCCGACCCGGAATACGATGTCAGTTGACCGCAGAAATTATTGAAGCCCACCTGAAGAACTGTGCTCCCTATCAGAGCGAATGCAGCAGACAAAAGATACAAGGGGATGGAAAGGATTCGCAAGAGAGACCTACAATATGCAACACAAGAGGTAAGTGTAGAGTTATTAAGAACATTTTAAACTTCCCATGAAATATGCAAATTTCTCATGGAATGTACATAAGTTAATTTAAGAAATAACTTCATGAAGTATTCCAACAGTTGCAAAAATTAAGTAAGTTCCAGTATTTGATTCAATTAAGAAAAATCATCAACTACTACTGGATGACTGATAACATACATTATCATATTCCAACATTATTTTCAAAAAATGTTGCAAGACAATTGAAATAAAAGAAATCACGAAATGTTTCCTAAAATTTTTGTAAGGCCGTTTGGGACTGTCGTATATCGGCACTTCAACCAAGTTAGTTTTATTAAATTAGCATACAAGCCAATCACAAAGAGTCTCTCTCCATCAATGACCAATCAAAGATCAAGTAAAGTTTACTGTTCCAGTTTGGCCAATCACAAGCCGATACTCTCCCCATTGATAACACGGACCAATCAAAGATTGACAAATATTTGGATGCTTCACTGACTAGCCAATCACAAGCCGCGTATATCTAAGATCCAACCAATCACAAACAGACTTACAGATCGAGTTTCTCCACGCAGATGGTCACTCCTCGGTAGAGGGCGCTGATGAAACCAAAACACAGACTTATAATAATCTGAGTCGCCATGCAGAAGTTACATTTGGCGTCATCCGGGGGCGGTTTAAAGGTGATGTTGCCCCAAGCAACCGGCGGGTCTTGCAGGAATTTCACCTCAGTATACGGAAGACAAGTGGCGCCTGGGATCTCATCCTGAAAAGATTGAAAAACTAATTAAAATTACCACCTCCCTGATTTTAAGTTTGTTCATCATTGCAGAACTGATAAAGGCACATAGGATCATGTGCATTAATCCCAAAGTAACCTACCAAATTATTATCATAAAGCTTATTTGGATTCGAAAGATCGGACCCCGTGAAATTATTCCGTCTGGCCAGCGGTCATTTAGAAGAAACCAAGATTTCAAACGATACGTCAATTCGTTTAAATTGGAGTTGAGTTCTACTGACGAAATCGTGTTCCGTGATCTGAAAGTTGATAACTATAATACTAAATTTCATACCCCGTGACTCAATCTTGTCTCCGATATCACTGCCATTTCTTCAGCTGTCAAGCCTTTAACGTTGAGCTGATGTCTTGTCAATTGTAAATGTTTTGACACGACTTTTATAAAATTTTGATGTAAATAAAAATACCAAACTTTGCAACGCAGGATGCAGCAAGTATGATATGTGAGCAGATTTGCTGATTAATTACCGCCTCTTGACCTCTAGATTTTGACCAATCAGGGGGCTCTTTCTATATCGGGTCTTCGGTCATTCACCCGTTGCGCGTCACTAGACAAAATG
Organism: Patiria pectinifera; assembly: GCA_029964075.1. Lineage (NCBI taxonomy): Eukaryota > Metazoa > Echinodermata > Asteroidea > Valvatida > Asterinidae > Patiria > Patiria pectinifera. The sequence continues at coordinate 2,072,747 of CM057148.1, read as the reverse complement.
GATTTTAAAACAAATGTGTCACGGTCTCTGTATCATGTTAAGCGATAATGCGCCCGGCTGTTGTTGTATTACAAAACACTGCATTCGAATTGACCAATCAAACCATTTAGTCCTGATTCTGGAATGAAATGACGTCACGATTTAGTAAAGTCGACTCTGATTGGCTTGGGCGCGGCTCGCATAGGCCTATCTGCATGTCTAGACAATCAGACTTTATACATGCAGGAGACTCTTGGCTCCGTGGATAACGGGTGATACCCAGACTAGTAGCAAGAGGTTCCGTCTAAAAATGTTCAACAAATTTCATTGGCCTTGCATAGTATAATGTGCTTATTCACGGACGGTAGTTGATAAGTTTATAATTAACAAACAATTATAGCTCCATGGGAACAGTATAGCTTTTCCATAGCGCACAACATTTTCTTCAAATGATTCCTCTTGTGCACCACACCGTACACTAGGCTTAACTAAAAACATAAGGACAGAACCTTTTTTCCGACTAGGGTAACTTAACACATTGATTAAGGAGGAATGCTAGAAGAAGAATGTTTTAATTTGAAACCCGCTCTTTTGAAGTTGGATTGAAGCTTACCGTAGCTTGCAAGATTGTGATGAATACAGCAAGTCCGACTCCGACCACAGCGAGCAACAGCAACGTTTCTACGCCGGCCAGCGGCTTCCTCGCACCGCCCATGATTAGTGGATGTAACCCGCTTCAGAAACAACGCCTCGGAAAAAGAAATCCAAATTTGCGAAGTGTTTTTTTTTAGTGTTCTCACTTCAAATAAGAGGATGTTTGTGACTTACTCCGAAAGCCAACTACCTTTTATAACGCTCGTTCCTCGTCTGGTTTAACGGTTGGCTACTGAGGTAGCGGGAATGTGTGCAGGAATTTGCAATGTGTACCATCGAGTCAATAAAAAACAGTGATATTATCCGACTCTTATTTTGTACTAAAAATGATCAAAAAACGACCTTTGTAACTCGCAACAGTTGGACATCGGGTGTGGTGTTGACATTGTACACGATTTGGGGAAATAATTAACAGTGAATCAACATTCCTTGGGCTAATTATAGCACGTGGGTGACCCACAGGTCACGTGGGGTCTGAGATGTTGACATCACGATCAAGGGACACCGGGTTCTGGAACGGAGTGGTTAACTTAGCGCGATGGGCGGGACCGATGCGTTGGTGTTTCGAGGTTAATGGTGTCACGGGGAGAACCCTTCGCCCTCGGCAAAATGCAAGACGCCTTGCAGAAATGATTAACCAAGTAACATTTCGGTTGGAATCTTGTGAAATAAGAGCTAATTTAGCAGACAGGAGAGGAAAAGATCGTTTGATACACAGACACAAGAAAAGGCAACACACCTAGGCCTAAGCCTATACAGGGCGAGTAAAAAAAGAAAGAACCAAAATGGCAGGACAATTTTTTTTTTTAATGAAGTTCTGCGCTGCATGTAGCACTATCAAAATCTAGGATATGAAAGCCCAATTAATCAGCTTTCTTTTCTGTCAAATCACTAATGCACTTTTCAAGATTTTTTTAACACAACCACCGTTTTAAAGTTCTGTCCACGGATCACCAAAAAAGGTGAGTGTTCTTTCAGCAAAACAAAAACAATTCACATTGGGATGTGTATGAATTGTTTTCGTTTTGCTGAAAGAAAGTCACATCTTTATTGTGATCCGTGGACAGAACTTTAAAACGGTGGTTGTGTTTAAAAATTCCTTAACTTGAAAAGTACAAGAGTGATGTGAATGATTCTTGTACTAAAAAGAAAGCTTATTAATTGGGCTTTCATATCCTAGATTTTGAAACTGATGCAGAACTGTATTAAGAAAATTGCCCTGTTATTTGGGTTTCCTTTTTTTGACTCACCCTGGCCTGTATAGTAAACCTGATCCCAAAACTCACAAGAATCAACTCGATTCAGTCTGGCTGGCTATTCACAGGTAGTCTTTTCGTTCGTTTGGTCTACAAGATGAGCCAGTCTGGGAATCAGCCCATGGCGTAACGGGGTAATCATATACAATAGCAGTGCCCGGCAAACAAGTGGCAATCAGGGTGATACTTGAAAAAAAAACCAGAAGACGACTTTAACGAGTCTTCCATTTTGAAGTTGCTTCGGTCATCAAACCAAAATTCAAGCCAGTCTGTACACGAAAATCAACACAAACATTTAGAATTTTTTATACAAAAGTAATTTTTATGTCAGTTTTCCTAAACACCGACGAACGAGAACAATTAATTTACAGTTAATATACCCAAAATACTAGGTTTTAAGTGATACATGTTAAACTTTTCCAAAGTCTACCGGGAATATGAATACGGTTTAAATACAGTCGCTGGTTAAACTATACTGAAACAAAAACCTAATCGGGCACTGTGCCTGTGGTTTAATCCAGATGATAAAAAAAAATGTTTCCAGCCAAGTAAAACATTGAAGAAAAAAAAACCAATTAATTTAAAGTAGAATTCATTCAAATCTATAATCGTCAATAAGTACATTTTACGATAGAAGTCTGGACACACGAAACTCAGCCTGAAACTCAAGCAAAAGCAAAGCCAATGACTTAATATTTCATATTTTCAAGAAGCCAAAGTGAAGAAAATATTTCTAAGTAGAACGAACGTTTTCTCGCGAATTAAAAAAATTAAATTTAATAAGACTTGCATGTCTGCATGGTAAAAGTCGGTAGCACCATGGAGCCAAATCTCTTTCAAAATGTTTTCTCTGAAGACGGAGAATGAGAACATACTGTCTGAAACGTTGAGATACCAAATCGGTTCCATTTTTGGAACCCTATAAAGTAACAAACAAACTTGACAAGTGCAACCGCACACCTTACATCTAAAGTTGCAGTTTTGTTAACACGATGTCCCCGTTTACTGCTGTACTCTCATGCTCAGTGGACTCACGAACTCTATGTAACTCTCTCCCTTTTACACCTGTAGCCAATGGACCGATCCAGTAAACTCCGCCCAGTGCGCACGTGGGCAAATTAACACGTGCTCCTCTCCAATGCCTTGCTACATTTTCCTTCCACGCGCATCATACGCGCGTGCACGCGTGTCGGACTTTAGTGCACGCACGTCGGACATAAATCACGGCTGTGATTGGTCAGGACACCATGGGGCGGTGCTTACTGGATCGGTCCATTCAAATCCTCACGTGGTAGGAAACAAAATAAATCATTTCAATTACAATGTATTAGATAAGAGATTAGGGATATTGATACATGCATAAAGCTACGGGAAATTGTAAACATAGGATACCATTATTTTTGTTTGACTGTCACAAACAGTGAAAGTTAAAGCATTGCTACAAAATGAATAATTTGTATTGACTATAACTTTGCGTTATAATCATGGGTTTGCCTGATAAAACGTCACCGTTTTCACGAACAGCCACATACTATATATATTATGTTGATTTTGAAGAAAAGTGTTTTCGAGATAATCGCAAAAGAAGTTTCTCATATTTTAAAACTTCAAGAAATACTACTTTGCAACAACTTTGTTCAGCAAGGAAACCATCACACGATTCTACGAGAGCTGAAGTCTTACATGAACCAGGTAATAAGATTTAATACAGCAGTTAATTAGTAACAATTAATTAGTAAAGATATGTGGCTCTTCGTGAAAACGCAAATTCAGGTTTCCGAGATATTGGCCCTTTCTGTTCAACGTGTATTTCCATAGGCGCGCGTGAGTACGCGCGCGCAGCTGAAAATGTAACAAAGATATGTGGCTCTTCGTGAAAACGCAAATCTCATTTGACCTACTTTTACGCATTTCCGTGCAATGGGTTTTGTACGCGTTCAAAGGGCCAAAATGTATGTGGCTCTTTGTGAAAACGCAAAATGCATTTATCGAGATTTCTGCCCTTTGTAACATTAATGTAACTTAGAAAATAATGATGTTTTGCTTACAGAAACATGTCAAAATGGTTAAGTACATTGTTTTAATGCGAAAAATTGAAAAAAATCAAAATCAAAAAAATTGTAATTTTTGACATATGTGGCTCTTCGTGAAAACGGTGACGAAAAGTGGGGAGAAACACTGTGAAATATCAGGAAAAATGTGAAATATCAGGAAAAATGGGAAATATCAGAAAAAATGGAGACTGTGATTTGCGCCAAAAAAGCTGACATTTTCCATAATTACACTCAGATTTTCTATGTCATGTTAAAAAGTACACTTGAAAATAAATGACACTGCTGCATACTGCTCACTGACTGGATGGACCTGAAATATACAAATCAAAAACTTATTAGAGTGGCCTGATATTTCTTCCTTGTTAAGGATGAAATATCAGGCCACTATAATTTTGTTTTAAAAACACTATTGAATTTTAACAAAGGTTATGCTTTTGAATACAAGAAGCAAGCTGTTTACGCCGAGTTAATTAAAGGGAATGTACATCATTGGCTTTTGCTTTCATTTTCAGAAATGAACTATTTGAGGGGTTAGTATAATTGATCAAATATTGTTACACTGACATTTTTTAAGTTTTGTGTTAGAAAAGGTTGGAAAAACCAAGAAAAACAAAAATGTTCATGTAGTCTGGTTCCCTGACTCCACAAAAGATAAAATGGATCAATTAATAGATGATGGAAAATTGTAAGGCAAGGGAACCAGTCTAGCTGGCCTGCACCCGTTCATGAACATGTAACCAATAGCAAACAAAATTTGGACTGAAAAATGGTAAATTTGGAGCAGTAGTTGAAAAATAGTTAGGTTTTTCCAACGCTGGTCGGCCGACCACTGTTGGAAATGTATACAAAAATACCATTTTCTTGAAAATGACTTCACATCAGGTGCCATAATTTTACAAGATGCTTGAGACTGTCATTTACCAACATCCTAGTAAGGTATTTTGTAAAAACTTGGTAGTTTTATTTTTCGATGTTTGCAAATGTTGTATATTCCCTTTAAAGAATGGAAAAACAAATTTAAAAATTCAATAAATTACTGTTCGTGGTATTTCTAGTTTTTGTGTGTACTTCTTACGAGAAGATGAAATATACATACCAGTACTATTTCACTATTTAAAAAAAACAAAGAAACGAAACAAAAAAAAATCACAACAAAGTACAAAATATTAACATTGTAAAAAAATTACTGCTCATAATATTTACAGCCAAGACAAAAATGTTAAAATATATTTACCCTTAAAATAATGTCCGAAAGTAAAAATAATGTAAACAAAATGTTAAAACAACTTTTACCAAACATTTATTAAAGACTTTTATACAAACAGTACTGCACTGACAGTACGCAGAGGTTGAAAAAAAGGTTAATGAATACTTTAATTTTCGTTGTTAACAATCATTTAGTAATGATTTTTGTTCATGGCTAACTGCCTATCAAAACTTCAAAATGTACTTGTATTTCTATTGAACATCAGGAGATCATATTCAGGCTAGCAATTATCTATCACATGATAATTTGCATATTAAACTCCACCCATTAAACTTTACTCAAATTTCAGTGGAAACGCCTATTCATTACAACAATTTCAGTGGGCACCTTTTTTTCTTTAATCACAAAATATATTGTTGTCAATTCAGTCATCAAACATTAATTTAAATAATAAATCCCACCCACTTATTTCATTGGATGACAGTGTCATACCAAATCTGATTTGAATAATAAACCCCGCCCATCCCACAAAGCTCAAGATTTAATTGGATGGCAGTCCGTGTCCATGCCACAGTAATGGGTACCACAGCACCAGTTTTTTCACCTCAGGTTTTGATGGTGTAAATCCTCTAATTTGAATAATAAATCCCACCCATTCCACAAATCTCATGATTTGATTGGATGGCAGAGCTGGCCTAGTCCATGTCGTAGTAATTGGTGCCGCAGCATCGATTTTTCCCACCTCCGAACTTGATGTTGTAGTACAAGGCAAGGATGAAGATGATCAGCAGAATCTATGGAATTCAAAAAAGAAAAATATTTAACAAATTTTAGAAAGAACAAGACACTTGGACAGGTGTGAGTAACGTTGTACTCAAATTGGTATCCTTGTGAAGACATTTCCACAATAGGGAACAAAAGACTGTATACGTCTCCACATGGCAATTTCTATAGATGAATACGTCTCCACAAGGTTTTCACGAAAAAGATATATGGATTTTACTCAAAAACTAGGAATTTCCAAGGTGGGTTGATCCGTCGCAAATGGAAGAGTTTTAGAAAAGGGATATTAAGTCTGAATTTCAGCCAAGGAAATTAATTCTGGTTAAAATAAGAGCATTTTGAAACTTCACTTTCAAACTCGAAAACTTTACTACACGAGAACAAAGAAATGTCTCCACAAGGATACAAATTTGGGTGTGTGTGTGTGTATTCTGTGTTGCTGTAAACAAGGGCAGATCCAGAAAAAAATTTTGTCTCCCAAAAAAGTTGATTCAAAAATTTACGGCATAATATACAGAGCCCGCTTTGGGCCCTGGAAAATGTTTAGATTCTAGCTGCTCTACGGTGCGATCAGAGGCAATTTCTGACATTAACCAAATTTTTGGAGCAAAAGATGGTAGTGTACGCAGTGGCTTCAGTTTTTTGTGACGTCACTTAAAAAAACCAGTAATTGGGTTCGGTTTTTTTTCAGGAGGGGAGGGGGGCATTGCCCCCTTTGGCCCAACCCCCTGGATGCGCCGTTGGCCGTCATAAAAACGGAACAGACTTTGAGGGACCTGCAATGTGTACAGTCTATTGCACTGCAAATCCCACCTTCAAAAGTTGAAGAGCGCCCTCAACAGTTCGTGGACAGAGGATACAGGATTAAGTACAGACAGCTATAACTTTAAATTAAGCACCGGGGGGATCATATTTTTGAATCTGATCGTCTTATGATAATGATGCAGTTTGAAAAGTTGCAACTTTCAAGAGTGCGCTAGTGGAAATTGCCGCTTGGCAATGACACACGGCCTGAAACGAACGGCAGGGAATAACGATCCCACAGTGCTTGCATGCATGGGAGCACATGCTTCGAAATATACGCGCTTTGCTTGGGCACTGTGCAGTCAATGTGTGTGTGTGGTTACGCTTAGCAATTTCTCCTGGCGTAATCTTTAAAGTTGCAACTTTTCAAACTGCATCATTTTCCATAAACAGTCCATTTTGGACGATTTACAGTCTTTGGTAGCAAAAGGGGTATCAAAATGTAGCAACAATTTCCCAATTTTCCCAAAAGTCTATATAAATCATTAATCATTTCTGGTAATGAAACCAAGGATTCCTCAAAAGCGCCCTAGGCACTGTATCTGGCAAGCCTGAAGAAACCTGTTGAGAGAAGACAATGAGAAGAAATTACAGTTTGAGAGGTGGCTGGGAGGAAAAGCCCAGAAGAATATTCTGAGGAAAACCCACGGAATCAGGCAGGGACTGAAAACCCAATCCACATATTGGCCCAGGCGGGATTCAAACCCAGGTCACAGTGGTGGAAGGCGAGGAAAGCACCGCTACGCCAACCTGACGTCACCATAAGATGATCAAATTCATGACTCCTCCAATGAGTTGGAGTTTCTTTCTTTTTTTGTGGTGTTTACATACCTGCAGTAGGACGCATCCGATACACATGGCACCAATCAGATACAGACAGCTGTTGACAGTCTCAATCATTGCTGTAATGCAACTCTGCCAAACAAGCAAAAAATAAGAGAATCAGTCCTCAGGCATTCATTAGTATCTCCACCATGCGAAGCCTCAAATCTTACTGATTCTTTAGCCTTCACATCATTACGACAGAAATGACAAGATCGGGAGATTTTCTAAATGCATCTTGCACTTGCCACCCCCTCCCCCTCGCAAAAAACTATCATGCCCACACCAACCATGGAACACTGATGGTTAAGGCCAAAAAAAAAAAATATTCGGTCTCTGGTCAGACCAAAGTTCCGAAGCTTTTTTTCTTTTTTTTTTTCTTCAAGCTTGGATTGTACAGACAAGGTGGGTACTATTTGCTGTCATCATGTACATTGGGGTCTTCCATAATTTGCCCCGGTGCTCTCGATCATTTGCCTTGGTGCAATTTCCCATTCCTTGGTGCTCTTTGGTAAAAAAAATTGAGGAGGTGCGGAAATAGAGGGCGCTGTTGGAGCTACCGCGGAACATTTTGGAAAAAAAAAAGATCGACGTGCATGCTTAAAATCGACGCGCGCGCTGACCAGAGACCGACTTATTTTTTTTTTTGGCCTAATCCTCACTTCTCTCAGCCATGGGCGGAGCTAGAGGGGGTGTGACCCCCCCCCCACCCTTTTAATCATTTTCATAAAATCGTCGTCCTCTCAACAAAATTGCTTGCTGGCAAATGTGCCGGCCGGGACGAAGCACACCTATTATACGTGCACCCTTTAGGAAAATGTCATCCAGCCTAGCCTCGCCCACAATAACCACACCCAAAACAAACCCACCTTTTCCCATATTTCACCCACGGTTGAGCCACACCCATATTCTCTCTCCCTGCAGCAACTATCAGGCGCGTCATCTTGATCATAATTTCCATACTCGTGCCAGTCAGTCGATGCCTCAACACCGCAGCATTGCTCCTAAATTAACAAAAAATAACAACGGTGACCAGGGTCAGATATTAGAGAGTTGCTAAGTGAAGGTTACCAGTCAAATCGTTCAATGAATAGACCAAGGCTTGTGACTGGTTCCCCGGCTGAACTTTGCAAAGAGAAGAAAGTTGCTAAGTAGATATTCGCTGCTTAGAAGCTCCATGACAATGGGGAGGAGTTTAATTGAGGAAGGTAGAGCCCAGCCACTACTACATGTACTTAACATGGGGCTTGGTGTCCCTTGAAACTTGGTACATGTACGTACAAAGACTGTGCCATTGGGTTCCTGCAGTGGAGGATTTTGTAGGATTGAGGAAGGTAGAGCCAAGCCACTATTACTTCATTTACATGCATGGGGCTTGATGCAACTTGAAACTTGGTAGGTACAAAGAGTGTAAAATACAACCACCATGAGTCTTGGATGTTGGAATACCAACGGGATCAAAGATTTTCATCACGCGCTGCTAAGAAAAAGTTTAATTAACTTTTTAACAGGTGATTTTTTCCAACTTTCACTCAGGAGGTATACACACCGAGTATACAGTGTTTAAACGTCGTTGAAGGGCAAAACCCCGATGCAAAATTCCATCTTATGAATAACTTTTAAAACTTTTATAGAACTTTGCATGATTGGATTTCTTTCACTGTATACAATTATTAACAATAAGTCCTCTACTCAATCTGTTTGCTGCCCTCTGTTGTTCAACTCTCTACTTAAAAAAAACATTGTTACTAGCACATTATTTGTGAAATTGGGGGTAACAAATACCAGGGGGAAAATTAACAAGTCCAGTCACAAGTAACAGTGGATGAACAATAACAAAGAAATGCCTTTGTCAAAGCTCATTTGAACAGCTTGTGAGTTGGGTTGGGACTGGAGGACTTGTGATGGACTTGGAGGGACTTGTAATGGACTAACTGTGATTTGACTTGTGATGGACTTCTAATTTGACTTGTGATGGGCTTGTGATGGACTTGTGATGAACTTGAGATGGACTTGAGATGGACTTGAGATGGACTTGTGATGGACTTGTGATGGGCTTGTGATGGGCTTGTGATTGGCTTGTGATTGACTTGCGATGGACTTGTGATGGACTTGTGATTGGCTTGTGATGGGCTTGTGATTGGCTTGTGATGGACTTGCAGGGACTTGTGATGGACTCGGCTACTTCCCTGGTCTCTAGTCAAGTCACAAGCTCTTCAAGTGAACTGTGACAAAGACATTCTTTTGTCATTGTACATCCCTCGTTAGTATGTTACCTGTTTAAAAGGACTTGTGATCAACTTGTGATGGACTCGCCTAGGACACTGGCATCCAGCAACTCGGGCAAGCATATTGCTTTTGTCAATGAATGATACATACGTCAGTTTGCAGTCTGTCCCAGGCACCGGTGAATCCTTCTTTCTCGACGTGTCCATAGTTGACCATCTCCTTACGCGACGCTTGGATAACGTAGGATCTGACATAGCCATCTTCGTACCACAGACCAACGAATGCGATGATCGCGACCGAGACTTCCAGACAAATGCACAGCACGACGAAGAAGTAGAACTACAGCAAGGAATACATTACAATCAAAATAATCAAATGAACCATAAAGAGAATTAAATTGACTACGTGCATATAATAATTATAAAATAAAAAAGTGACTTGAGCGGGGTTTGAACCAGTGACCTCCGGATTACTTAATGATGCTAGCATCGTGACTTTTGACGTGATCCCTACCGGTAGCTAGGGCTACATATGTGTACATAGCATACCGGTATTTATACCAGTTTATGGTTTCTGACTAGCACACATGAACATGCTGCTTGTCCCAGTATTGCACTGGAGAACGTAATGAATATTAATGTAGGTGCACAACACATGCATATTCATGTAGGTGCACAACACATGAATATTCATGTACAATGTAGGTGCTCAATAAAAAATATTCATAACATTTGGGCTGTCCTTTTGCTTTGAAAATAAAACGGGTTGAAGCATCCTTTCAACCAATTTGAATTTTTTTGCAAAATGCATGCATTACTTCGAGGGTAGTCAGGGAACGCATATATATCAAAGTTTGGAACAATTTGTAATCAGATTCAGAATTTTTATCGTTTAAATGTTTAAAATGTCATCGGGTGCCCGGCAGAAGGGCATATGAGCATTCTGAAGCAAAAATCGTTAAAAAAAACTGCACTGAAAGGTTCTATTGTTCCCCCACATGTATTATGAATACAATGTTCTCCCAGCCGTATTATAAATCGTACGATTTTGAAATTTGTCACACGTATCAATCATGAGTTTTGGAACAAACTGTATTAATTTCTGACGAAAAAGTAAAAATTTCTTTAAAATAGAGACAGTTTTCTGCATATGCCCTTTTGCTGGGAATTTTTTTGTGATTACCCGCAATTGCATAAGGGCATGTGCGTATATGCCCTTCTGCCAAGCACACGACGATGTTATAGTAAAAGCTACCAAGGATACAAAACTGGCAGGAATACCATGAAGAAAATTCACATGCTTAGGAAGGCCAGAAAAACAAAATTCTGAGATTGTCAGACGCGATAAACATTTATTATTTCTAATACTCTGGTGTCATAGATGAACAGTAGCCTCATATCTTACCGTCACCAGCAGGCATTTATTCTCTAGCACACCGCCGCAACAACCAATCAGAGCGACGATGATGATAATGAAGGCAATGACGAGGATAGCATAGGCAATATAGATGTAGGACACCCCGGCGATCAAGGATGCGTAAGTACCATTAACGACACCAACTAAGACATGAATTCCGACCCCAAGCAGAGCAATGCCGGTCAGCTGTAAAGAAAAGAAAACACCAAAAAAGCGATATCATCAAAGCGCTCATTTTATTTTATTTTATTCCTTGACATACATAGTGTGCCCAATTTCCATTACTTCCAAAATTGTTATAGCCATTTTATGGTTGTTTTTATTACCTTTTGTTTTTAGAAATCTCTATTAGTCGGCCAATTATGAATTTGCATATTCATGAGGAAAGTAGTGATGTCATCTAATACAAATTCTTTAGATTGTAAGCGAAATGTGTAACAATTCTGGGTTTTTTTCAGGTGCGATCAATTATATTGAGAAAGGTAAACACTTTAGTCTTTCAGGTTATGAAATGTTGAGTATTTCCCAGGAATTTTATTTTTCATTTCTCCAAATTGTTTATACGTTTACAATTCTTTACACTTGTACTTCAAAGACACAAGGAACATGCACTGTGTCTTAATCATACATATTTTAATGTCAGAATTTAAATTAAAAAAACTGCAAAATAGGAAAAAACCTACAACTATTATGAAAATAACCCACAGGAAGAGGGACATTTTCTTTTGTCAACAATACAGAACAAAATTCCTGGAAAGCTATTGTATCTCTGCCATCATGCTGAGATGTATTCCACTAATGGAATTTGCAAGCATCACAAATTCTTTGTCAGCAAAGCTTTTCTTTATCCTCCGCTCCTTCCCCCCCCCCCCCCATTCTTTCCATCAAAGAACCGACCTCCAGTCTCTATTATTTAAAGACGACTCCCTCGGCTTCCAACCTTGAATTTCCACTCAGAAAGGCCGCACCATCTTTTGTCTGAATCTTTTGTTGACGGCAAATCAAGCAGAAGGTCAAAACTATTATGTCCATGGGCTCTATGACTAACAATGGACACAATGCATGTGAATGGTCCAAGCTAACTGCACGATGCTACACTGCAGTATTGACTACACACTGCTGGAAACTCTCAAGAAATCATTGGCTGTGGGGACAAATTGCCATGGTTACGGCATCTTGTGAAACATTTAGAAAAATATGTGTGCTAAAAAAAGCTAAGTGAAGGCTTCAATAAAAATGTGCAAAGAAATGAAAATAACAAGTACGGGGCTTGCAAAATGTGTCATTGTCTTTCAAATTACCATTTCCTAAAACGACAGTCAAAATAGTCACTTTTTTCTATTAAACTTTAAAAGAAACTTAAGGAGTTTTTTCTATTTTTCTTTAAAAAAATATTTTCATTAGAGGTACCGGTACATGTACAAAATGTACTACATGTATAGCCTCCCCAATCTCACAAAAAGACTAACAATCCAAGAAATGCCAGATTTCAAAAGTTATTCTATTTAAAAAAAAACTTAAATCAGGAGAAACCCGACGAAAACCCTGAAATCATGAGAAATCCTGACCCCCGGATTGAGTTTTTTATTGTCCTCCCTGTCTGATACATTGTAATACAAACATCTCTACATATTTTGCTGCATTTTATGAAACACTAAAACTACAATATTTGCACTATACTGTCCTCAAGCTGCCTTGATTAAAAACAGTCATCTTCCAAAGCATAATAAAAACTAGTTTTGCACAGAAAAGAGAACTTTATGACTACAAATGTATGCATCACTGTTAGATTTCATGGCAAAAAATGCGAGTCTTCATACATATAATTACACTATGCATGGTTTGGGACTTTCATGACAAACAAACCATGCACACTGTGTTATGTGGTCTTCAAAGAGGCAGCATTGTGCAAAAAAAAAAAAAAAAAAAATTGCCGGAAAACAAATCTGAAATGAACGCTGCCTGTGTATTGTAGGATTGGTATGTCAATCCCGCGACGCAATCTCCTGCCCCAGGCTTTTCCTATTGTGCCACATCGGAGTCTAGTTACGGACTCTATAGCGGATAAGTACACAAACCCCGCAGTACGCTGAACCGAGAACAACAAGACACAGCACAAAGGAGCAAATTGTGGATGGAAAACAGGCCTAGTGAATCTGGTTATACTTTACATGAGGGCGTTAGAGCGTGTTCCACCATGGTTCCACCCACGTCTTGGAAAATAACGACTGAGCGAAAGTCAAAATGTGCTTCAGTTCAAGAGAAGCTGAATCAACATTGCATATCAAATTTATCACTTAACTTCATTTTTCCCTACAGTCACTGACAGTAGACCTCCTTTGTACATTAAAATTATCTGACATAATTTTTTTCAACCAAACAACAGTTTCACTGATGCGTATGTACACTGTTTGTGTCGATATCAAGAAATTAAAAGTAAGTTTTTGGTTCCGTATATTCTCGCTTGCCAGCTTACTTTTGTTTCAAGCTTTGTTAGTTGGGCTCAAATTTACAAAGCATGCAGTTTATGCAAGAAATAGGCCTACACGTGTAATAGCAAAGGCTACTTATATACTGTGGCCTATTGGTTAGGATTCGTTGCTCAGGGGTTCAGGGGTTCGAATGCAGCCGCTAGTCAAATATTGTGTCCTTGGGCAAGCCACTTCATCCCAACTTGCCTCTCTCCACCCAGGAGTATAAATGGGTACCAGCATTAGCTGGGGAGTGACCTGCAATGGACTAGCATCCCATCCAGGGGGAGTAGAAATATTCTCAGTCGTTTCTTGGCAAGAATAAATGCTGACCTGATGGGCCATATTGGCCCATGACAGACTTTTTTGTTTTACTTATAAATATCGGTAGGCCCTGATAGACACAAAAAACTTTGACTATAGTTGCAAGTTTTTTTTGCTAGCGCATTTAAAACTTCTGAGCTAATCTCAGCACGCTCATCAGGCATACAACTGGGAACTTAGAAAAAAATGAGGAAACTCCAAACTACACAAGACTTTGTACAGTATTTTTCAATTTGTAATGGCATTCATGAGAAGTAAAAAATGAGGAAATCAGCGAAGCCGATGACAAGTTGCATGCCTGGTGTGTTCAGCAGCAAGGGCGGATCAATGGGGGTTATGGGGGAGGCTAGTCCCTCCCCCCCCCCCCAACAAAAAATTAATTATTTGTTCATACATGTAATGAAAAAGATTTTTAATTTCCTAAAAAAAAATCATCACTCGATATTGCAAATCTTGATTCAATGTTTCAGGCCTTTCAACTTAATGCATTGACTGCAATGCCTCTACCCCCCCCCCAATAAAAAACGGACGTCAACATCCCCCACCCCAACATCCTGTATCCGGCCTTCGCCACTGAGCCTGTAAAATCATGCTTGACAGTGTGCTTGTTGCACTTGACAGTCGACGGCCCACTTACAAGTTGCCATGAGCCATATCAATCGGCCAGCCCACGCAGCCAAGCACAGCACATTTGTCACGTTGGCCTAGTTTCAGGGCAATCTCGGCAAATTCCACATGCTAAGCATGTAGTCCATTTCATCATGGTACGTGCACTTTGCTATACAGCGCTGGTCAACAGAGCAGATATAAATTGTAAAATCGATGCATGAAATGTCAGTATGGAGATTACTGTGCTGATGCTCCCCCCCCTGCCTCCCCCCCCCCACCACCAAATCACAACCATCTATCATTACTAGGTCAATATTTTTCAGCAGAATATGCATAGGCAGGAACAATCAATCAAAAGTTGGTTGGGTTTTCAGTAGACCTTCCTAGTCGGAAGGAGCATAAATTTGTGGCTATGCACACTTCAGATACGGAAGCTATTCATGCAACATTTGCAAGCATCAAAAACAAAACTACCAAATTAAGTATTTGCTTAGAAATGTTTATAAAATTAAACGCAAACAGTCATCCTTAGGCCCCCCTTCCCCCCCAAAATATTTCTGTTTCCGATTACATGGCATTTGAAAATAGCGTATGTATTGTGGGGAATTTATTATTTTTTGGCCACTTTTTTGTGTACGATCATATGGAGAGGTCTGCGTGTAGTCAAGGGTAAAACGACGAAATTGATAGTTTTGGTTTTTTTCCCCCTTATTTTCCCATAAAAAAATTGGGTAGGGGCTGTCAGAAAAGGGTAGGTAGGGAAACCGGAAGCAGAACTATTATTTTTTTCGGCCTTATCCAGACAATACTATTATTAGTATATGATGATAAGACTTTGCATTGAGCTTTATTATCAGGCATGCAACTGGGAAGTCACAAAAAAGAGGAAATTCAAATCTTTCCAAGACTTTGTACAGTGTTTTTCTATTTTCAATGGCACACATGAGAAGTAAAAAAAGAGGAAATCAGCTGATCCGAGGAAAAGTTGCATGCCTGTATTATTAAAATCTTGTTTAAAAAGGGGTTGACAAAAACAGTCATTAAAAATTCGAGACAATCCTCTCCTCAGGCACGGGAAAATGAATGAGAACAGATTCATGCAACTCATGCTCCTTTAAATTTCGTGGCGTTCAAATAAAAATCGCCAGCCTCTTAACTGTCATGTTTGGAACCGCCCTGCGAAGAAAAACATCCCACAGCAACAAACACAATTTACAGCATGGGGATAGAACTCCTTGGAGAACAGTTAAGTGGTTGAGAGCGCCGCCATCTGTAGGATTTCTACTTTAATGTACACTAACCGGACAACATGCAGCATCAGTTGTTTATATTTTTCTCTCCGAGGGATTTTGGGTGTGGGATTCCCCCACAACTTGATTAGGTTAAAAGGGGGCCAGGGGTTTGAGGATGAGGTTCGTGGAGTGGATCTGGGAAATTTACAACTGACTTAATTTCTTGTGAAATGAAAACTGACAGTGCCAAGAAGAAGCAGCAAGCCCGAACGAAGGTCAGGAACAAAAATAACTCCTGGTTTTCTAGATCTACCTGTTCACACTGTTCTTTCAGCACAGTGGGCCTCAATCAATATGTTTAGTAACAAAGTGCACAAACATAACACAAGAAGGGCTATACAAAAAAATTGTTTCAAAAATATGACCTCCAGTGAAACACAGAAATTCCCCAGGGTTTTCAGTCTGGTAGGTCTAGTAAGGGTAAATGCCATCGTCAAGTTAATGAATTTGGATAGATGGCGTAACACGAACTGGGTGTTCAGCCTGTCATGTCAACATGGATTCTGTAGCCTGAATTGACCAGCAACACGAGTATGTGAGAAAGGAATTTGTGGATAATTAGTGAAATGAGTTTTGAAACTTTGGGATATTTTCCTGAGAGTTAAGAGCATTATTGGTAAGGTGATAAGATTAAGAACATTCGATTGTGAAAATGATGTACATGTACATACGTAAACATGAACGTTTTGGCAACGTTTTGGCAACGTTTTATGATTTTCGTATGGCATACAGTGTATATTTACAAGGTACTATCGGGAGTACTGGACAATTTCATGTGAACAAGCACAAATTTACAGCTTGGACATTTGACATTTTCCAACAATTTGTCTGAATACAAATACACATGCTGTCAAATTCTGCATTGAAAGTGCAATCTGAGTCGAATTTGACACACTGCATGTGACAACTAAAAATAACTGAATGTACATGTATGTACATAAGTGTTATTTTGTTTCTTGTGTACATTGCATGCAGGTGGGCCATTCTATAAATTTATGGTCCAAAGTGTGACATTTTTTTTCTGTCCCTGTTACATGTACCTCTGAACTTTGTAATTTACTATTCAAGTGTCATTAAGAATGCCTTCCAGCAACTGTTTTATTTTTTGGATAGGTATAATTCGAGATTCATTTCTAATCATTCTTGGAGGATGACTGCATTAAGGACTGCAGCAGACTGTATGTATTCATAAGATGGAATTTGCGTCGGGGTGATGTAAATCAATACAAGGTTGTGCCCTTTACCAACGTATAAACAGTGTTTACTCAGTGTGTTACCTCCCGAGTGAAAGTTGGAAAAAATCACTCGGGTGGGACTCGAATTATAAAACATACATACATGTCAGATCTGTATGTGTAATGTTCAGCGACAGGAAAAAAAGTGGAGCCCAAGTTACAACATGCCCAGTGCCTCATAAGCATGGTGTTTTGTTTCGCCTTTACTAGGGGAGGCTAGGTATAATGTTAGGGGGGATGATACACCCCCCCCCCCAATATTGGTGGCTTGGAAGTTTCCAAAAGGTTCCTTGTACAGGTAAGTATCTTAGTAAATATTTGATGGAACGTTTCTCCCTAGGCCTTTTTGCTAGGATCCATGTAGCCTCAATCCTGCAAAATCCTCCAAGTGGCCTCATGGAGAAATGGCATTTAGCCTCAATCCTGCAAATTCCTCCGTTATTTCTTGAATATGGTCCGTGGAAGGGTGACCACTGCCTGAATCCTGCAAAATCCTGCAGCAGTGACTGTCAATATGTTGAGGCTTGGCCAGTGACATCCTGGAGCAGTACGGAGGATTTCAAGCATAATGCAGGCCTATATTTATGTATGGCAGTTTGGCTGAGCAAAGGTCCGGCCCAAGACCTTGACAAAGTGCATCTTACGAAATCAGTAACACACTTTTGCCATGTAACCTCAATCCTCCAAATTCCTCCACTTTGGCAAAGAGGATTTTGAAGGATTCAGGGCGGTTAGGGTTAATCCCCATATCATCTCAACTGTGACAACCACATGAAAGATTCCTCTCACACAGCCTACATTCCATCCCCTTTTCTCCTCTGCTGCCCTAGTAACAACCCTTCAAGGAACAAAAGCAACAAAGTCCCGATACTTACCAAGAAAATAACGTCAAAGAAAAGCAGCAGGCACTTGACACACTCAATGGCACAGCAGCACATGTTGTCAGATGATGGATGATTTACAGGCCAGAAATGATACAATCCTTCAGTTGAATTCAGTCAAAATCATCAATCTGGAGAAAAAAGAGAAACAAAATTACAGTATACACATTTATGTCACAGGCAAGCTTTATTCAGTTCAATTCCGTCAAACTCTTAAAGGGAAAATACAACATTTGCAAACATCAAAAAATAAAAGTACCAAATCATTTTGAAATACCTTGTTGGACTGTTAGTGAATGACAGTGTAAAGCATCCTGTAAAATCATGGCACCTGGTATACTGTCATTTTCAAGAAAAGTGGTATTTTTGTATCAATTTCCAATGCTGATCGGCCGATCAGCGTTGGAAAAAACTGGCTTTTTTTTTAATACTGGCCCCAATTGACCATCGCACATGTTTGCAATCAATTACAAACCTACGAACGGGTACGAGCCAGCTAGACTGGTTCCCTGACCTTACAATTCCCCAATGTATGTAAACTGCTCTGTTTCTTCTTATAAGGAGTCAGGGAACCAGACTACAGGAAAATGATTGTTTTTCTTTGTTTTTATAGCATTTTCGAACCCAAAACCTCAAAAAAGTCAGAGTAACTATATTTGCTATATATATATTTCGAACCCCCAATTCCATCCATTTCTGAAAATTACAGCAAAAGCAAATGATGTACATGTATATTCCCTTTAAACCAAAAAATAATAATACATTTCATTTTCCTAATCAGCCACAAAGGGGAACTGACTACATGTAGGTGCATTATAATCACTTCTTAAAAATTTAACAGAGAAGTTGACTGGAGCGCGGTTTGAACCTGCGACCTCCAGATTGCCATTCCAGTGCTTTGTCAACTGAGCAATCCAGCCCTACATGTTTGTTGGCAGTTCCCCATGTTGTTAGTGTCTTCGTTCAAGGGGCGCTAGTCAGAAACCATGAGAGCTGGATAGCTCAGTTGGACTTCGGTAGAACACTGGACTAGGAATCCTGAGGTCTCAGGTTCGAACCCTGCTGCAGTCAATTTCTTTGTACAACTTTGTAATTCATTTATTTGAATGATTTCAATCTTTTAACCGAGTAGCACGTATGAAGTGAGGCGTGTACATGTACCCATTTACATACCACATTCCAAAGTCACATGTCATTTGTCTAAGTTTCAAGGAAATATCTGGGCAGACAACAAATTTTCAAGGGAGGAGAATTTTTAGATGAAACTAAAATAATATCGTACGCAAAATGTCTCCACTCTCTACAGCTTAAAAATATATACTTAACCCACTTTACACAACCATTGAGCAGTAAGTACTGTCCAAAAAAAGAAACAGTAAAAGATCCAATATTTGTCCTTTGGATTAAGTCAGCTTTTAGGCCATTCGGAGCTGCTAAGACAAACAGCTCGCAGCCTAATGCTTGGCCAAGGTGCTGAAATTCTTCTGTCAATATTTGGATGCCTTTCCATTTGGAGTCCAATTTCAAGGATGTGCTTTTCGCAGACATTTTGTTAAGCACCAAATATGTACCGGTACATGAGGCAAATTTGAATGAACACATTGAAGGGGTGAGCTTAGTTTTTTTAAAGAAAACACACAAAAAGGCAAATTTGCAGCAAATGACCAAAACCAGGGTGACTTAGCCCTAACTCCCTAACTCCATCAAAATCCATCCCCCCATTTTGGTGGATTTGGGGGGGACGTGGTCCTGCAGGTCTGGTTTGACTAAGTATTGACGGAGTATGATGGACTTGGGCCTGGAGGTCTAAAGTAAAGCATGCATAGGAAGCAGTAGCAGTGTGATTGATGGATTTTGGCAGACTTAGTCCGGCACTTAGAGAAG
Organism: Patiria pectinifera; assembly: GCA_029964075.1. Classification (NCBI taxonomy): domain Eukaryota; kingdom Metazoa; phylum Echinodermata; class Asteroidea; order Valvatida; family Asterinidae; genus Patiria; species Patiria pectinifera. The sequence goes on along the minus strand of CM057148.1, from coordinate 2,052,847 downwards.
GACAGTAATGAGGTAGGGTTTTAAAGGGAAACAAAACATTCCCTTTAAAGATACTAGTGCCTGTGTTCCTTCCTCCATGCTCCCCACCATCAAACCCTTGGCCATGTGCCCCTGTCCCATACCCCCTGCATAAAAAGGGTAACAAGTTTTACTTGACCAGAGATAACGTACCTGTCGGCACCCATCTCACTATCCAAACTCCATCCCTCCTGGTGCAACCACAAACAACGTTCAATATTTCTTGTTTCTGTTTCTGCTTTAGACAAACACCTCAGCACAGCTGATGCTAACCAAGCGAAGTGAGAAAGCCGTGGGATTATTGACTCGCTCAGCGGTGGGCCTGGAGTTTCTTGTTCTAATATTTCCTAACTCGGATCAGATATGGGGCAGTGACATATCGTTACATGGTAAAGATAATTGAATCATAGAGTATTAGGCAATGGATATAATTGATTGAGGTTACACAAGTGTGTCAATAGGAAATTCAAATAAAGATGCATTTCATCAATGAAGCTTAAAAGAAGATGGCATTAAAGGCATATTAGGATCATTTGTACATTTATCCCAAAAAAGTTTATCAAAAACTATTGGGATTAAAGATACCAGTAATGAAACACCTCATGAAATTATTCCGTCTGGCTTGCTGTCATTTAGCAGAAATTAAGAAATGTACATGTGTGATTTGCACCGATCTGTCAATTAACTGATCAAGGGATATATCAAAAGTGATGTAGACGAAATCAAGATCAAAAGGTTGTGCATGGTTTTTACTGGGTTTTTTTCAAAAAGTGTAATACCCACTGAGCTGAAACTTCAACAGGTTAGACTTTGAACATTCTTCTTTGGATTTTGAGTGGTGTTATTGTTGGAAACGATAAAAATGCATGAAAAGCAAATTACCGGTATCTACACATGTATGACTTTAAATAATACAGACTTCAAGAAATTTAGAATTTAGCTACCGGTACATGCAATTGGGAATTTTACAAAATGTTGTGACATTTCATGAGCAGACCACAGCCAAATATGTTATAATTACACTTTGCAAGAACAATATCTTACATTAAAGAACAAAAGTGCAGAGCCAGAAAGTGGGCAACTGGGACATCAAGGAAATGCCTCCAGTAAAAAAACAAAATCCTGGCGACATATTTCAATCCAGTCTTCCAATTGCGGCCAGATCTTGGCAATTTCATTATCCACGGGATCATCGGCGCGAAGTGTCGCTCAGCGCAGGCAGCGCAGCCACTGTTGTCTTGGTCCCTGGCAGCCTGCACGACAACCCTGTGGCATTTCACGCCTTACCTCGCGTCTTCGGCTGAAATCACATTCCAATCCTCCTCACTCGATAAAAAAATCACTCATCCAAGAGACCAAAAAATCTCCAAACCCAACCTGTAATATTTGTTTTATTTCCGTAGTCTGTACATTTTGTCAACAGTCTGCTGAAAAAGACAATATTTTACTTTAGATATGCAAATTTCCACCAGTTGTGTGGGTGATTAGGTACTCGGCAGGCGCTTCTGTAAATTAACGACATGCATGGAGTTAATCTTGTACAGTGTGAGGAGCGGTTTCTTTGCGGGGTATTTCCACTTCACTGAACGCAAGATTAAGAGTTCCCTGTTGCCCAGAGGCAAAGCTGCCGTGCAGCGTCTTGCTGGCTGTAGAAGACTCATCGGTGTGAAGGAACAGGGGCGAGAAAGATGCAGGTTTAGGAAGCCTGCGAGGATGCAATTTTTAAGGAAAGGTGGCCGCATGCAGAGGGTGGATAAAGGTTCACTTGGGAGTAGATTTAATGCGCATCAATGGTGGTATACTCCTGGAATTGTGGATTATTTTCTTAGCGAGTTTAAAATACATGTAAACAATGGAGGCTATGGAGCAGTTCTTAACAAATCAAAATAGTACCTTTGTCGAGAAAGAACATATAATGTCGTTGACTGTGTATAAAGTCTACATGTATGGGTCGTTTTAAACATTTTCTATGTATTTTTGGATAAAAAATATATGAATGAATCTCACTCCTAAATTTTTTGTGTTTTTTATATGATGTATACATGTACTTGCAAAAATTGAAAAAGTAATAGGGGCCCTATATGAAAAAAATGTGGTTTCAGGACATCACACTTTTTCTTTTCTAAACATTTAAAAAGTTAAATCATATGATCTTATTTCAGACTTTAATGTTCAGTACTAGAGCAATTTCCAGCTTAAGTTTAAGGCTCATGATATGGGGAGATTCCCTATGAAGAATCTCCCCATATCATGAGCCTAAAGCTGGAAATTCTAGCCAGTTCAGTACTCAGTAAATACTCTACACAAATTATCTGTCCAACAGTGACAATTTAAACAGTAAAGAAACCATAGCTTTTTTGTTGGAAAAAATGTTGCAACATGACATCACTTTTTTCTTTATCATCTCAATAAAGGTCAGTCAGAGCAAAAATGTTGAAAAGACATGAATTTGTGACCGAGAAACATTTCCAATTTTGTTAGGAACTTATTGTCTTGACTCTCCATATAGACTTTTTACACAACCACTGAAGTGGGGTCTTGATAGTGTTCTTTGGAAAGAATGTTGCAACCTGTGTACAAAATATCTGAAGAGTCAAGACAATTTTCTAAGTTCCTATCAAAATTGGAAATGTCCCAAATTCTCGGTCCCAAATTCATGTCTTGAATTTCAACATTTTTGCAATGACTGTCCTTCATAAGTTCATTAGGATGAAATTATGAAGAAAAAAGCAGCATCAGGTTGCAACATTCTTTCCCATTCTTTCCCTTTTGTTGTCTAAACAAGCCCATCAAAATCAATGGAAGACTAAATAAAATTAGTAAAACTAGGCTAGGCCAACATGATCTGAATTTATAAAATAAAATCTCCACCATCAATCTAATTCTAAAAACCAAATGATTAATTTGTCATGCCATGGAGAAATACAATTCTTCCTGGTCATGCTAGCCAGACCCAGGAAATTCTAAACCAGTCGTAAATCAAGAGCCCTTTCGAGAAAATGCAAAACCACCGCCGGAGGAAATCAGCGGGGCAGAGCAAGCACCGTCGCCCGTACTGCCACGGTGCCCTCGGGCGAACAAACACGCTGAAGGCCCGGCTCACACCCCGGAGTCCCACACCAACATGACCAACAACCACTAACATTCTACCAACATTCTCAGTCATTTTAAACAGATTTTTCAAGTCAGTCGGAACTTACTTTATCCACAGCTTGCTTCTACGACCTTACGAGTTCCTATTCACCATGTTGCCTTGGGGATTCTAATCCGTATACGACAGAGAAAAAGTTGGTTTATTCTCCAAATCCACAACTCCTAAATTCTTTTCGGGACTTTCTGAAAGTTATACTGAAGTATGGTATCTCAAGTCATCCTTTTGCTCAGCATTGATTATACTTTTGGAACCAGACTACATGGGTGAGCCGCCATATCAAACGTATTGTTCTGTGAGGGAGCGGCGTTCCTTTTGTGATCAAGTGAAGCGTCAAAAATGTCCACACCTCACACAAAAATGCCTTACAAAAGACCATTGTTATGATTATTTATGGAAGAGAAACATTCCAAAGGTCAATGCTACTGGAAATATTTTATAACAGGCATATGTTTTGTGGGCAAATAGCTACATGCAGTTTTCTGGAATAGAATTAGAGTTGTATGATGATTGTGTCTCGGATTTTAAATGGAATTTGTTGTGTTTTCAGTTTCAAATCCAAAAGCTGGGAACATGCTGAAAAAAACATAGATCGCAATTCGATTTTCATAGGCCTACTTAAATTTGTGCTCACTATTACTGCGATATACTCGTTTGTTTTGTCATTTTTACAAAACAAAACAAAAAATGGTTCAATTATTCCAAGCGATCCCCGAAGGGTCTGAACCGAAATGTCTGTTAATAAACACAATTAGCACCGAAAAAATAAACCCAGGAACCGGGACACCCTCCGACGGTGAATCATCGTGTCCCCTGGCGCGTTAATTTACATATACCGGTGGACAAAAATCGTTGAAATATCGTGAGGAAAAATTCTAAATTGAATTTCGAATTACTGTTGTGATGAGTCAGATACGAAATTTACTCATGGTGCGGAGGGGAATGCCCTGATTGGCCCCTGAACGTGGCCACAGTAATAGTACCCTACCATCCAAAGGCGCCGACAATGTAATAACTTTTTCCCTATGACGCTCAACGCAAAATTGAGGGATAAACCATGTCGTTGTTTGAAAGAAAAGCCAGAAATAATTGAGAAAAACACATTCTTTGTTTGAAAGGAAAAAACAGAAATAATTCAAAAGGATGTCATGGCAGGCTTTAAAAAACAATGTACTATTACCTTATTGTTTGTATGTATAAAACTTTATTATTGTTTAAAAAATCCTGACCGTCTAGAGTAAATTTTCGATCATCAACAACTTTGTTCTCAATTTGCTTTTCCTTCAGGCTTATTCTCCTTGAAAATTTAAACTTTCATGCGTGCACAGGGCATGCAGGGTAACGACCTTGTTATTGCAAATATATCTCTCAAGTCTTTCCAAATTATGTTTCTAGTCACGCACGTTGTCCGCGCCCGAAATGTCAATTTGGAATTGAGTTACAGCAACATGATCCTCGTATATGCAAGAATAATGTACCTGGGCTTGATTATTTTGATTACATTATGTACTGAGATGTCGCACACTGTAGTGGTTTCCCCAGATACTTTGAAGCAGTTAAAGGTGTCGTTGTAGCGTGAATTTGGGTTTTATGAAATACGGATTCACTGGTATTGCGCATGCTCATGCATAATTAGGAGGGGACGAGTCACGTGAGAGGGTTTAACCAATAAAAGGGAAAATGAGCCCGATTTTCGTACGAATCCGATTTTCATATTAAAGGATCACATGATTTCGAAGACACGTGGCCTATCCCAGAATGCCTTTGATTTAAGAACTTAGGAATACCAAATTGGAATTTAAATTTGTTATTTTTTTTGCGGGAGGGGGAGTGGGGTTTTTTTTTGGGGGGGGGGTATGGACCCACCATTTACGTTTCCCTTTGTAGCGGGCAAAACAACATTTTAATCAAAATTCTGAATCCTCTGATACAATGATTTTCCCTTCAAAAGTTGAGTTGGGCCTTTCTCATTGCTTTGTGGCGCACTCGGGGTTTTATTTGTTGGAAAAAGTGAACAATTTGTACAGAATAATGATTCCAAACTTTATGAAACCTCGAACGTGACTGGAATATATTCGGACTTCGAATTGAAGCAGACAATAGATTACATTGATCCCGTGCCAAGATTACCTTTGGGATGAAACACGCATGCGCATCATGATGTGCAACTGTTGAGGATCATGATACAAATAAACAGTACACGTTATAATCTACCGGCACTTGGTAATCTCAGCATGCCAAAGATTGACATTGGGATGAAACACGCGTGCGCATCATGCATGCTGTGCAACTGCTGAGGATCATGGATAATACGGTACGCGTATTTTTACCGACACTTGGTAATCTCACCATGCCAAAGATTGTTAGAAAAGGAAAGTTCTTGTTTTTTATTTTTTCTCTATATTTTCGACCTCGATTTTTGAACTAATTAGGGTTTTATGAAAGGGGTTAGGCCTTATCACAAACAGTATTTATCTATTTATTTTTTACATTATTTACCCAGGGTATGCCCAAACAGTTTAAAACTGGTTCCACTGGGGCCCTGCATACAATAGATAATGACTAGAAACACGTATATACAATACATTACAAATACAATTCATTTCAATACAATGGGATAAAACGTTATTTGATTAATGCATATTTGTTAAGCAAATATTATAAATACAACTTGGTATACAGTATGGGAGTCGAATAAAGTAACATCATATCAGCGGATAAAGGTAAAGGTATTCCCTTAGCATTACTGGCCGTAGGGGCAGTGGACCTCTGTAGAGAGGTCCACTGAGTCTTGGGCGCGCTGCATAATAAATGGCGGTGCCCAGTCCTCTCCTCTCGCCGTCTTACCTTCCCTGAACGAACCAGGTACCCATTTTACTGTTGGGTCATCAGAGAGAGTTTTCCAGTTTTTGGTCCGAATGGGATTCGAACCTTCCACTTCGTAGCCCCACCCTCTAACCGCTCGGCTTACGAGCAGTATGTTCAATAAATTAAAAAAAAAAAACCAGAGCATTACTTATTTGCTGAAAGCAAAACGAATACTTACAGATTTCCGGCGTTTCCTCAAAACTCCATGGGTATCTCACTTGAAGATTAAGATTCACAGTTCAACTTGACGACAGCGGGCCTTTACATCTTAGCTTCACCGCTGTACCACGGAGCAACTCTACAACATCATTACCGGAGACATTTTCCGGTCTGTCTTCGCTGCCACAACGCGTCAATCGTTGCAGAAACAAAATAAATCAAGTTGTTATTTTCCCGCGGTTATTGACTTCCAATTTGTGTCTGCCGGGCTGCTTTTCCCCGAGGTGAGGCTCACGAGATACCCCACCGGTCTTCCGTGCTTTTGCTCCCTGATTACGCAGTGTGCCTTATGAGGCAATAACTTCCATCATCGCCATGGCTACTCCCGCGTTTTTATTTGCGGTAACCGCGCGTGCGTGTGTATGTGAGCAGACAATCAAAGCTACAATGGAGTTTGATTGCGCGGGAGTTTTCCGTTCTTGAAATGGTGGTTGAGAGTCGGTGACTTAGCTAATGAAAAACATCTTCTGGATGTGAGAAAACCAAGGCTGTCTGTGATTGTATGAGGTGTCCACGAAGTGCATAAGCCTGCGCGATCAATTTAATATAATTATGGTGTGTGAAACTATTTCCCTCAAAATGAATCACTGTCACAGTGACTATAGTGTAGTATAGTAAGGTGCCACCGTTAACACATCAAAAAAAATGGATTTTAATGTATCATGGCCAACGGGTACAGTTGAGAAATAGCAATAATATTGACCACTGATTAGTCCTTTGTCCCCCCCCCCCAGATAAGAATGAAAATGAATAAGTATTAAAACACAAAATATCAAGCTGTTGAGGGAAATTTTATGAACCCATACGAACAGCAAAATAATAATTTAATATCAAATCAATAAGTAAACAAACAAGCTGTGGTTAAAAACTTGAATCTGTGCTTACAAAACATGAACAAATTGAACCAAATAAACCAAAGTCACCAAGTAAAAGCTAATAAAAAAGAAAAACACCCTCCAATGATAGAACTGAAGTTACTGAGCGCAATCCAAAAATTAGGATATTAAAACGTGACTGAGAAAATGCAAAATTGCAAAATCAATCAAAATCGATACAGCTAGAAAATGACATGGCCTCCCTCTGATGGCGACAAAATTACACCGCCCCCACGCTGGGAACAAGTCGCCATTTTGTCTACAAGACCCCTTAGCTAGGACAAAGAAATTTGCACTCATACCAAGCGAGCAAGGACACGTTATCAGACGCAGATGGGGAAATATTAAAAACATTTAATATTCAATTCTCAGCGGGCGGCTATATAGGAAGTTATTAACGCGCCAGCGCTTCAGCTTGGGAAGAATTTAGATGTAAAAGATAACAGGACGCGTTATGGTTCAGCGTTTATAAGTTATTGTTCCAGTGTATTGTGCTTACATCTTTTTAAAATTCCATTTTTAAACAGTCCTCTTGAAAATGTAATTTAAAAACCACAAGGAATATAGGCCTGTGATTGTCGTGCGCATTGAGAAATTTTCTCCTTAAAAGGGTAACACAATTTCACTTGGTTTACATGTATATTTCTCTCATTTTAGAGGACGAAAGACAAGTGTGGCCATTAGTGGAACGTTAAACTTTGGCCCATGCAATGCATTATTAATGCAGTCCTTGAAAGGACACATTTATGTCCTATTTAACCTTATTTTCAATTTTCATTTTGCCATTTTCAAGGGTATTTTGGTGACTTTTGATTTGGTTGTTATGCTAATGCGAAAATTTACATATTTTACATGGTCAAAAGTGTGATGTCATTCCAGGCAGAAATCCTCAAGGCAACAGCTATTTCAGCAGCAAAAGTTGCCGGAATTTTGGATAATTATGTTGTTGTCGTAAATTTTCTATTCTTTGGTGAGTCGTTTGTTTTTCTCAGAAGTAGTAAGCCAATTATTGGATTCACAATTGGAACAGAAAAGCCCAGAAGGCAGAACCGAACAGTGTTTCCTGAAATGACATCACAGCAACAGCGCCCACTGTTGTCAGGAAAAGCAATGAATTTCTTAATGTCACTTTTGACTAAAATTAACCCAAAAGGGATGTCAAATTGTTTAAGAGGAGTAGAAAGTTGCACACAATGTGCTCCTCAGAAATATGCATGTCATGGGTCCTTTAACAAAAGATCAAATTGGTAGTTCGGTCTTAAGCTTGTGACTACTATTTTCTTTATTACATCCAGAAAAAAAAATATATATCACCCAATCGAACAGGTTAACAAAACATGCAGTCTACCTCAGTAAACAGACCTAATTATTTAACCTTAATCGATAAACACTCCTATAGTGAAAGAATTGAAAGTATCGATCCGAAAATGTTTGACAATTATTAATGAACATTACGATAAACCAAAACACTTTCTCGCGTACGCAGAAATTTGGGTTTGAAACAGCGTTTGGTCGCGTGACAATGCTTTCAAAAGTGCTTTATTGATAGAAAATTAAACAGTGTTGATTTAGTATTTGACACAATCTAATTATTACCATCGATTTAATTAGCACCAGATGAGCATTATTGATTTCGTAAGCCTATTATATAATAACACTACCGCCAGCAAGATGTCTCGTAAATTACTGTTCAAACAAAATAGGTGAAATCCATCGACCACACTGAAAGTCCTGAGGAAAAAACGCTTGCGTACACGTCGCACGCGTTTCATTTGTGTGCGTATTTTGGTAAATTGCAAGCACCTTATTGGTCGAATGAACATTCAACGTGCGCGTGTGTGCGCGTGAGAGTGGTTACACCTGTTCGTCTTGTACTTTTCCCCAAAAGTAAAAATATACATTCTCGTTTGATTTAATTAATTTACAATTTATTACACACTATGGCCTATTTTCAGAGTCATTAAAAAAATTACCTAAACTATAATCCTCTTATTTTACAAAATCAAAAAAATACGAAAAAATAATTATTTTCTTTACTGCACTTGAAGGATCTAGTAGGAAAATGGTTGTCCACAAAAAAAATTAGGAATGAAATGTTTTTTAAAAAGACATTAAAACAGAAAAGCCTTTATAAATTTCCTGTTTGAAAACTTTTCTTTTTGAAAGAATGGATAAAATAGTTGTCTTCAAAGCTGAAGCTTTGGCAGCTTTCTACATGGCTCTTGTTTTTTTGTTTTTTTTTTTAGAGTTCCGCCCGCCGTTTCACATCCAGGCCACCAGTAAGTTGGCGCTGTTTACAGTTGGCGCTGTTTATACCTCCTCCGACAGAGGGCGCAGTTTACACGTAGGTTGATCCGTGCTCGTTCCGGATGGACCTCCACATGATGAAGGCGAAGATGATGCCAAGAATCTGAGAAAAGGCGGCCCGATCGGGAATGGGAAATATCAAATGACGAGGAGAGATTTATTGCAGAGATTAGAAAATTACCTAAAGGAGCAGAAATTAGAAGGAAAAAAAGTAGCCGAGAAATTTAAAAGAAAGTTTTGAATTCTCAAAAAGGATGTTTAATGTATTTACCTGAAATACACCCACGCCAATTCCAATGCCTCCGACGGCCCCTATGTGCCTCCGTAGTTCCTCAACCAAAGCGTCCTTACAACCCTTGCAAAGTCACAAAACAAAAATCTCCTTCAGTTTCGATAAATTTGAGATCTTTAGGTCCTATCAATGTGTTATCAGAATCTAATCACCATCATGACTTGTGCAGTATCACCACTAATCACCTCTTTGCCAGCATAACCACTATCACCATAATGCTTTCACCCTTGGATTTTTTTAAGTCCTATCATGGTGTTATCCGAATCATTATCACCACAATCACCATAATTACAATTATCACCAAAATCACCATAATCATCACAATCACCATAATCACCACATCACCATAATCACTTTAATCACCACAAAAACACACACTAACCATAATCACCATTATCACCATCCCTGTACTCAACACAATCACCATAATCACCAAAAATCATCACAATCACCATAATCACAACAATTACCATTATCACGTAGTCACTACAATCACCATGATCACCGTAAGCACCGAAAGCACAGTATTATATCACAATCACCACAATAGCCATAAATCACCACCATCACCACTCTGTACTCACCCTGTCCCATTTGTGCGCCAGCGGGTCAATACCACAGCCTCCTATGTGCGTCACGCAGCACGAATCAGGCGTCTGCCCCGGCCCGTACAATCGCGGATGAAACTGCTGCCAGTCCGTCGCGTTGGTAACACCGCAACACAACAACTGGCAACAAGAATCCAAGAGTTTGTTGTGTAACCGAGAAAACAATAACTCCCTTCACACAAGAAGGTAAAATATATTCATAATAATTCGTCGCTTTGCTCACGAAGTGACAAAAAAAAACGAATTAGGCAAAAGCTAATCCCGAGATAATTACATTTGAAGTTATTCTTTTTTTTTTAAAGACATTTTCGACTACTTCGCAAAAACAGAATTCGGAAATGTTTGCATTGTCCGATGCTTACGATTTGCTCTTTGCTAATTCATAGTTGTTTGTTTAAAAAATAGTTCTTAATTAAACAGTAATTCATTAATAAACAAAAAACTGCACTTTGTGATGCGATTGGGTTCAAAGGTGGCGCTATTTTGCCATGTTGTGGAGGGGTCGTTTGTCAAGATGGCTACTTTTCCGTTTTGGGAAAAATAGGGGTCGTAGTCTTCTTTGAGTAAGAATTTCTCGGAAAGTCAATCGTCAACCAAAGAAAATGAAAGATGGCATGTTGATCGTTATTATTATGGGCAGCTTAAATACCTTTGAGAGTTCTGAGCATTGTTGAAAGAATTTTGAGGTATGGGCATTTAGCACTGGTGTCTATGGGAATTTGCATCCTTAATTGTCCACGCTCTTGGCTACGAGCCCACAACCCTCTACCCACATCCCCTAAAGGGTGCCCTCTATCGGCTATTGCCAGACTTACGAAGTTTTGCATTCGATCCCATGCCGTGCTTAGTCCCTGCTGCCCCACCGTACCGTACAGCGGCAGGCCGTTGTGGGTTAGGTCCTGCTCCACGAACGCTGCCACCTGATTCCTATTAGCGATGCCTAGCCCGCCCGCTATCATCTCAACGATCAGAATACCAGACATCAGGACAAAATACTCAAAAGGGGAGTAAAAGGAGAATGATAATCAGCACAGTCTAGAAGTCAAATTTGAAGCAGAATTCGGGCTCTGCGAAATGAGCTAATCCTTTTCAGTGTCAATATGACACTTTCCCGAGTCAATATGACACTTTCCCGAGTCAATATGACACCTTCCCGAGTCAATATGACACTTTCCCGAGTCAATGTGACACTAATTCTCTGGATCATTTTCCGTGTCATTTTTTAACTGGAAACCGAACAAATTGTCATAATTTGACCCAGAAAACTATTTTAAACTGGCAAAGTATATCAGGCAAGTCAGGTTTCTGTGCAAAGTCTGGCCACTTTTTTTCACATTATGATAGAAGCGTCATTTAATCAGTTAATGCTCTCGGCTTTTATTCTAATTACTCAGGACTATAATTTTTTTTTTCATGCGTTGTTATTGGTTTGTGAAATACGACATCAGCAGCTCTCATAAAAGGATTGGAAGGAGAAACGCAATGGTTAAAAGGTATGGCGCGCAAAAGCCAAAAATTCCAAAGGTGCTTCAGTGTTTATTTTTCATTTTAACACTTTTATGCGACCCTTTCAATGTGTAAGCCTAATCAGTTCAGAAACCCCCTAGTCCAATAAGCTTCTATTAAAGTGCAGTCTTCGAATTTCACCACGAGATGTGTTCCTTTTGCGAAAAGACAAACATCAGAGCCATCTCATCCCTTTCAAATCGGAGAGATATTTCCTTTAATTTTTCAATTCTTGAAGAAATTCGTGAGTTGCTTAATACTTACAGTAAACACCATGCAGGCATTCTCGCGAATAGCCCCACAGCATCCCAGAAAAGATACGAGCATGATTACCCCGCCCACAATCATGGTAACAGTCGCCGCATTCAGGAACGGAAAACTGGGGAGGAGGGTGGCGAACGGGCCCTCACGCGTGAAGAGATAGGCGCCTGCAGCTAGCACTGTACCCCCGGAAAGCTGGGGAAAACCGGACAGAAATATGGGAGAACATGATCACATAGGAAACCCCTTTGTTCCTGAACAGTCTTCTTTTTTATTTACGTGATGTGTTGCTTTCGGATGTTTCAAAAAAAGTTCTCAGCTAAGGGAAAGCAAAATTCGCAAAGTTCATTTCTATGTGCAACAATTTATTCTACTGAGATAATACTTATACATTTTCAAAGTCTTTATGATATGAAGTTAATGTTGAAAGACTGCCAATGTTTCTGTCGTATTTCATGTTTAAACCATATGAAATAGCTAAAATGAGAATGAGAATCGCTGAGTGGAACCTATAATCAAAATTCAAATCAATTCAATTCTGATAGTATCAGAGAATGAAAAAAGTAAGACTGCAGAGAATATTAAATAAAACATTACGTCTCCTTTATCAACCAAAATCTGGAAAAGTACCATGCAGTTCATGTAAAGTTTGATTACGTGTAAAAACTTCAGCTCAACTTCGCCATATAAAGTGAACTCATTTCTGACGATGAAAATCAATTACTGCCAAGGACTATTCCCTGGTGTGCAGTATCTGTAAATGTAATGGCGCACGTGGACCAGCGTCAAACATCAGAAAGCAGTACTGGATTAATCGGGAACCAGCCTATCTTCGCACCCGCTGTGAAGTGACATGGCGCCCTCTATGTTTATGTACGGAGCATATATTATTCAAAATGATACCAATAGGGGGCTTACTTACAAAGAAAACAAGATTGAAGACGAAGAGCAAGTACTTCATACAGTTGGCGCAACCGGTAAGCACCATCTTGAAAATCGGCAAATCGACTTCCTGCAGCTAAAAGGTATAACCTATAAAAAAAAAGGTGCCGCCAAAAATAATACTTCAAGGCTTATTCAAGTAGACAGTGGCGTACGTGAGGCCGGGGAATTGGAGATTCCCCCCCCCCCCGCTCGAAGCCTTAATCCCCTCCCCCTCCCTGCACGTGGGTGAAATGACGCCCCCATATAAGTGCCCCTCCCCCTGCAAAATATTGTACTCCAGTTACGCCACTGCTATAGTATACATATTGGGTTGTTCTTGAGCTTTCTCTTTACAGTTTTTTTAGGATCAATTTACTGTTAACTGTCGATTTCCATTGTAGGAAATGTCTTAAAGCTTCTGCAAAAGAAAGTGAAGTCCGATCCTGTAGACACTATTATGTGACACTATTAAACTGAAGTTTGTATTGCATGCCATGAGTCATGTAGATCGGATGCAGTAAATCTACTACTCGTTGGGTCTGCCTAGCCTGGCCCTTTCCCCAACTGACACAATCTACTCTTCCTCCAATGCTAACATTAAAACCGCGGATTGAAACCAAGCTACTCTGATGACGTCAGCGTGTTTAATACCGTCATCCGGGTTTACACTAAAAGGTGCGTCAGAACAAAGTATCGTTGCATGCGTAAAAAAAACACCCAGACATCTACCTCATAATTTTTAACTAACAATCTCATCAACTACAAAAACTAACAATCTCATCAACAGTGCAAAAAATACACCACAAAATGCAGTAACCGTCATAATACAAGTGGAAATGCATGGGCGGAAAATTGAAAAAAGGAAGCGCAATATAAATGACCCGTTCACAGTATTTTGTTACAAACTATAAGCCTACGCCCTTTCCTTCACGTTTTAATAGGAAAACAATAGCAAGTGGTTTGTCTTAGATGTTAATTTTTTTGCGAGACATGTTTTTTCTTTCTTTTTTCCTTCAAAAGATGAAGTCACAAGAACGGAACTATAAGTATTATTTGGGGAAGAAATATTTATACGGCAAAGAATGAACGTTTTACCCGATTCGTACTTGCGCAGTTGTTTCAGTAACTCACGCAGACTAGAAAAAAATCCTTGTACTCGAGTGAACTAGGTTTTAAAGATAGGCGGATTCTTTTCGATTGAAATTCATTCGAAGTAGTCACTCAAGAAAAAATTACATTCAGCTCCCCAAGGTTGACATTTACACGTGAAATCACAAAGTTGTTGGTAATTAGTTTGGAATTTTAAGTTTGACATGGAGCTCACTGATTTGTTACAACGATTTTCTAGATCGATCCCAAACGCACTTGTCATAAAAGGCCTATTTAGGATCGGACTTCTTTAAACCTGAAAATCTTGAATAAATTCAGCGACACATATTATTTTTATGCTTCTAGGAATATACGCATATACATGTACTCAAGTCCATAAGCAATACGGTTTGTTTACTAATAATTTCAGGTTTGGCTTTTTTTAAAAATCACGAAGAAAACAAAACTTACCCACGTAGTCCTGCTCCGAAAACCAAAATGCCTTATCTCTGCTTATTCTTTACTCGTTCCATAGGCCTATGCCCATGCTCCAAAGGTAAATTTCGTGTGAAATACAGAGCTACGTTTTCAGTCTTGTTCTGTGTATTGTGCGCACTTCAAGCTTTCTCCTATACAGGAACTTCGAAGTGATGAAAAATTTCCCTTTTCCTTCGAGATGTTAACTGCGAATAGACTGGAGATAGGATCTCACTGAATGAGGGTAGGCCATGGCTTGCAAAGATCTGACTTCTCATTGGTTGTTGCGTCGTGACGATCCTTCTTTTGACATCGTTTGATTGGCTGGCGTTACATGTATATTTGCACGCGCGCGCGAGCGTTGATTGGTGCACTGAACCAATTCAAGCCCCATTGAAAATTAACAGTGTAAAATCAACAAAGTTCATGGCCAAATAACATACAAGCCGACATCACTGGGGTTTCTCAAACAAAAATTAAATTATTGTCTTGAACTTCATCTTTTCATTTCTTTTCAATTTTGGGTAGACTAGCCGATTACATTTTTAAATATTCACACCAAAATAAAATCACCTCCCGAAAAGTGATAGTTCCCAAGCCTGGCCTGCATGTAGCCGTTTTACAAGTGGCATCCTTCCACTTTCTCAGGCAAATAGGACCCATTTTTCAACCGTAATTTTATCAAGCCTGGGCTCAGATGGAAGCCCCCAAACCAGGGGGTGATCCTTGGCTACTTTACACTTTTTAAAGCCAAACAGTCTCCGTTTTCAAAAGAAACTGTGGGGGGGGGTCACTTTTTATGCTAATCAGCTCGCGTAGAAATTCTCACTAGTAGTAGGGGAGGTGGGGGTATGGGACCAAAATGGAAAATCTGCGGCCAGTCTGGACACGCCGCTCTCGATTCTAAAAATAGTTGGAGGAAAAATATAGGGGAATCCCCCGCGGCAAATGTTTTAGAAATCTGACGTCAGGTTTGGGAGCAAAAAAGAAAAATGTGTGTCATGTCAGGGCCTGTCGCTCTGGAGTTAAAAAAATAAATCTGTCGTCGCTAAAATGAGGTGATGTCACCACCACGTGACTTTGAAAAATGTGTGAGTCACCACCCCGTGACCTTGAAACGTGTTGAGGCATGATAGGAATGTGGCGTAAACAACGTGACCTTGAAAAATGTGTGAGTCACCACCACGTGACCTTGAAACTCGGGGCCCATTATCTCTCGTCTTGAAGATCCCTTACCAGCCGGTGAGTCTGATTGCTTATAAATCCAAAGTCTGCCTTCCAAAAAAAATGAGAAAAAAAATATTATATTTCCTACAATAAAATGGAGAGTAATATGTTCAGACCGACCGTCAAAGGATATTTTAAATGGAACAAAGCCACGCTGCGTGATTACGTGCAGCGATATAATATACCGCACAATGAAAATGTTTCTCTTACTCGTAAAGTCTACATCGAGGGGATAAAAAATTATGAAAGTCAATTTAAAAACTTGAGGAAAAAGACACTACATGAGCTCAAACAGATTGTAGACGAACAAAATCTAAAATACGTACCGACGGGGTATAAAGGACGATTTTTGAAAAAAGATCTAATCTCGGCGATTAAAACATACAGACAACCCGAATACTTTACAGAGTCAGCTTTTAGAGAAACGAGAAGGTTTAGAAATTACTACAGAAACTGGGAATTAAACCCCAGACTTTATAACCACGATTTAATCAAGTTTTTTGATTCGCACAAGGAAGAAATAGTCAATAAAATCAAGTCAGAATTGAGAGAGCTGAGAGGTTTAAAACTGGAGCTCACAATCAAAATAAAATACGAAAAAACCAAACCGGATGGTACGATCGAAACGATCGAAGCTATTCATTATAGCAAGCCGAAAGCCGTTTTAAATCAAAGTCAAATAAAACAGGTTTTAAAAGAAGAGATCGAAGAGCTATTTAAAAAGGATGAAAGGTATACGAATCAAGGATCGGGTTGGGTTTTAAAAAAGATAATGGCGTTATACATCAACATCAACAGATATAATCCAGCGAGAGGTAGTTCTTACATAAACCTACCCGAACATCTTAAAATTAAACAGGCGATGATAAACATCAAAAACAAAGACGACGAGTGTTTGAGATGGTGTTTGAGAGCTGCTCTTGGGTTGTATACAGATAAAGTAAAAAATCAAATAAGAAATAATCCTAAATATAAAATTCATAAAGAAGAACCTGTTGTATACACCAAAGACGACGGACTCAGTTTTAAAGGCGTTGACTTTCCGACACCGGTCGATCAGATACCCAAGATAGAAAGACAAAATAATTTATCGATAAACGTATACGGTTATGAGGGTGAGATATATCCATTATACGTGTCTAAAAACTACGGGGCAAAAGAGATTGATCTGCTTTTGATTTCTAAAGGTGACAAGCATCACTATTGTTGGATAAAATATTTTACGAGGTTGATGTACGACGTTACGAAACATAAATGTAAGAAATATTTTTGTCGAAGATGTCTATGTCATTTTACCAATCAAAATAAATTAGACAGACATATCGCCGATTGTAAGGGTATAGATGCACATCTATCAAAGATTGTATTTCCGACGGGTAAACCAAAATACATAGATGGGCAACCAGGCGAAAGAGACGTACCGATATTAAAATTTAAAAACTATAGGCACAAACAAAAAGCACCATTTGTCATTTATGCTGACTTTGAATCCATACTACAAACAACAACAACACCCACACAGACACTAACATCTAAACCTACTCACT
This sequence comes from Patiria pectinifera, assembly GCA_029964075.1. Classification (NCBI taxonomy): domain Eukaryota; kingdom Metazoa; phylum Echinodermata; class Asteroidea; order Valvatida; family Asterinidae; genus Patiria; species Patiria pectinifera. Next base: position 2,035,478 of record CM057148.1, on the reverse strand, counting down.
CAGACAAGGAGACAAACACAAAAAAGATTAACGTTCACAAAGCTAGCGGTTATTCGCTAGTTGTCGTGCGATGCGACGGTAAAAATGTGTATCAAGAGACTTATAGAGGCAAAGACGCTTCAACTAGATTTATAACAACGCTGTTACAATTACAAAGCGATATTAATTGCATATTTGAAAAACCCCAACCCATGACATTTAACGAGCGAGCTAAAGACCATCACGATACAACAAACGCGTGTTGGATTTGCGAGAAACCAATTTATCCCAATTACTCGAGCAACTGTCAGTGCCAGAAACCCAGAGAACCCAAGACGATAAAACAAAAGAAAGAACATCAGTACAAAAATAGTAAGGGATTTATCGAGTCTAAATGTCTAGACTGCAAAAGAGCATTAATAAATTTACAAACTTAAGAGATGACTGCCACGTCCCTGGTAAATATAGGGGTGCCGCACACGCTTATTGTAACCTCAAACTACAAATTAAACCCGGTTGTACACCGATACCGGTCTTTTTTCACAATTTACAAAATTATGACGCGCATTTAATCATGCAGGGAATGACAGAATACGATAGCCAAACAGAAATACAAGTGATCGCTAAAAATTCAGAAAAGTATATTTCTTTTTCGATAGGAAATCTACGATTTTTAGACTCGTTTAGTTTTATGGCATCATCGTTGGATAAATTAGTGAAAGGTTGTCCAAAAGAGTCGTTTTATTTACTCAAAAGCATTTTAAACATTCTGACTTGCTATTACAAAAGGAATTTATCCCTACGAATATATGAACTCGTTTGATAAGTTTCAAGAGACCAGCCTACCACCCATCGGCAAGTTTTACAGCAGACTAAAAGACGAACATATATCGCAACAAGACTATGACAGAGCTCAACGCGTGTGGAACGAGTTTAATATACAAAATCTAGGAGAATATCACGACTTGTACGTGACTACCGATACGTTATTACTTGCAGGCGTATTTGAAAACTTTAGACGAACGTGTATTACAAACTACGGGCTAGATCCAGCCAATTATTTTACCGCACCCGGATTGTCCTGGGACGCTCTATTGAAACACTCGGAAGCTAAACTCGAGCTGTTGCAAGACGTCGACAAACACTTATTTTTTGAAAAAGCAAAACGAGGAGGCATATCTAGCGTGGGTGGAATGAGACATCACAAAGCCAATAATCAATATCTCGATGACTACGATTCAAACAAACCCTCGAGTTATATCGCTTATCTGGATGCCAACAATCTGTACGGTTGGGCTATGAGTCAATATCTACCGTACAGCGATTTTAAATGGACACCCTCGAAACCGTTTACCGAAGAAAGAATATTAACGCTTAAGAAAACGTCCAACACCGGCTACTTTTTGAAGTAGATTTAGACTATCCGTACGATCTACACGCCAAGCATAACGATTATCCCCTAGCACCCGAAAATATCGTCGTACCCCAAGCGTGGATGTCTGATTATCAAAACGAGTTATTGGATACCGAACCTAATAGCGACGTACAAAAATTAACGTGTACGCTTAATCCAAAACAAAAATACGTGTTGCACTACGTTACGTTGCAGTCATACCTCGATCTCGGTTTGAAACTAAAAAAGGTACATCGCGTGTTAAAATTTAAACAATCGCCTTGGATGAAATCTTACATCGACAAAAACACGCAACTCCGAACAAAAGCAACCTCTGATTTTGAGAAAGACTTTTTTAAACTGATGAATAACAGCGTGTTTGGTAAGACGATGGAAAACGTTAGAAATCGAATAGACGGTTACCTACTGAGAGACAATAACGAGAGCGATCAAGCAAAATACAAAAAAATAATTCAAAAACCGAGCTATAAAACAACAACGCCGTTTCCAGAATGTGACCTGTCGTTTGTCGAAACATATAAAACGACAACCGTGTTAAACAAGCCCATTTACTGCGGAGTGAGTATCTTGGATCTCTCAAAGACGCTGATGTACGATTTTTATTACAACCGATTGAAAGACAAATACGGAGATAAAATCAGGTTGATGTATACGGATACGGACAGTCTGTTGATTGTCGTTTACACGGATGACATATACAAAGACATGCGATCTCACGGGCAACACTACGACTTTTCGAATTACAATCTGGATCACGAGTTATACGATCCAACCAATAAGAAAGTGATCGGTAAATTTAAAGACGAGTTTGGAGGTAAGGTCATTCAAGAAGCCGTTTGCGTAAGACCCAAGATGTACTCGATTTTAGCAGATGACATCAACTTGAAAAAGGCCAAGGGGGTCACAAAATCGGTCACTGACAAAAAATTAAAACACCGACACTACTACGACTGCATCTTTAAAAATAAATCTAAAACAGAAACGATGACTCAAATTCGATCGGAAAAACACATCCTTTACACCATATCTCAAAATAAACTATCGTTGAGTCCGTTGGACACAAAGCGGTACATTTTACCGGATGGAATACACACGCTCGCTTATGGTCACCGTAATCTAGATATTAATTAGGCGGTAATTGCGTGTCCTCGGGTACGACTTGAAGCTCTTGTCTCACAAAACTCCTTTCTGGGCCGTCTTGCAGGTAATACAGCGTAGGACCCGTCGTGACTTTTTTACCGTTAATCATTTTAAATTGACTCGTTCTTTTTTCCACGTTGAAGATGTCTACGCTCCAAATGGGATCTGTGGCTCTTCTCGCAGTTCCACCCTCTTGCTCACCCGGGTAATATAAATATCTAACCATAGCGTCTTGCGGTAATTGTTGCTCTTTTGTTTTAACGGGGTTAGCCGGCGATTGCCGGACCTGTTCTAGTTTAACCGCCTCTGACGGCGCTTTAGCTATTAATCTCGTCGTTTCATCGTTTATAGCTTTGATCACGCTGGGTAATCGCTCGACCCATTGCGTGTTTCTACTCTCGGGATTTAACATTTCTTGAGCGTACTGATGACCAAACAGTCTCTCGGCTAGCGTTCGATTAAATCTTTCTACGATACCCTGCGATCGGTGGTTTCCGGGTTCGCCTACGATAATCTCGACGTTTTTGAGGCCATCCATTTTTTAAATGCTCCTTTAAATTCGGTACCGGCATCTACTCTCAACGTTTTAGGGTAACTCAAAGGCGACCTCGCGTAAATCTTGACGATAGCATCTCGCGTGGAATCTGCCGTTTTAGAAACCAAAGGTTCTGCTTCGTGGTATCGACTCGCAACATCGACAACCGTCAAAGCGTACTTATAAGTCTTGCGTTTTACTTTATCCCAGGGTAGGTATAGCACATCCATTTGGTGAAAGTCGTTCGGTGTTTCAAACTCTCGCGATGTACTCGTAGGCCTGGGTACATACGCAGGACCCGGTAGATAAATTTGCCATATCTCTTAGTTTTTAAGCCAATCTCTGATTACCTTTTTATCGATTTTTGTTTTATCGTGTAAATGGTCGACGGCACTTTCACCTCTCCAATAACCGCTCGGGCTATAATACAGTTTAGATAATGTTTGCATATTATTTAATATAAAAGACGTTTATAATAATATGGCTAGCGTTGCTATGATGTTAGGAGGCGCGATCGTCAACGCCTTAGCTTTTACGGGTTCAAACTTTTATTTTCAAATCTGAAACAGAGTGACGAGGAGCGTAAGAGACACGATTTAGCGATAGAACAACTCTCAGCCGCCAAAGATAAGTGGCAACGAGAACGAACGAAATATCTAGATTGTTTAAACGACCGTATCAGAAAACAAAATGCTTCTAAAGAAACATTTTCTAACGTAGACCGAGCGTTGCGTTACTACAACGAGGTGAGTGGACAATCTACCGAACTACCCGTAGGACTGCAACACGAACCCAAACTCGAAGATTTTACGAGCCTAGCGACCAACAAATAGAAAGAGAACTGGCGTTTATCGCGGGAGGAACGCTATTGGTGGGCTTCTTGGCTTACAGATACCTTTAAATTTAAAACTCGTATAAATAAAATGAATGCGTATGGAAAAAAGCTCAATCCCAGCAGACTATTAAAAATACCCAGATCTATCAAGGGTGAGAGAAAAGATGTGGTCATTACCCACAATCCCAGTAGTATATCGGCGGGGCAAACGCTGAGGGTCAAGTTTCCTCAATTGGGTGTAGACGACGTGATCGTACCCGGCACTTGTAAACTAGCTTTTAATTTAGAACTCGAAGGTGGAAGCGACAACAATAGAACCATTTTTGGTAATTTAGCCAGAAATTTAGTCAGCGAAATCAGCGTCAGGCTTCAAGGTCACGAAATTGTGAGTTATCGTCACACCGACGTGTATCACAACTTTAAAGACAATTGGCTCAACAGCTCGATGACTCGAAACATGGCGTACTCAGGCATAGAAAAGAAAACGTGTCTAAACTAAGAACGGGGGCACAAGATGCTAACGCGGGCGCCAACAACGGTAAGGATCAAGCTATCGCGGATGCCTATGGTAACAGATATTGTATTCCCTAGACATTGACATACTGACTTCGCATCACCCTTTTTACCCAAGCGGTTTAAAACAACCTCTGACGTACGAGATAAAGTTTAACGATCACGATAAAGTAGTCAACAGTTCAGATACGGCGGCGATGTATTCTATCTCAGACTTGTCTCTCGAATACGAAGTGGTGACCAACAGAGACCTAGCTATCACCATCAGGAATAAACACAAGGGGTTAATGCAATATCTGTTTGATAAAATCCACTCGCTAGAAGTTAGATCCGTCAACAAATCGGACACGCTTTGGAACGTCAGCGTCAATCAACCCATCAGGAGTCTCAAGGGTATTTTGTTTTTGTTTAAAGATCCCGCGGTCAAGAATCCGCAGCGATTTTACAATCCAAAAATAACCAAAACATCGGTGACCGTAGAAGGTAAACCCAATCAACTCTACAGTCAAGGCATGTTTCAGTATCAACACTGGAATGAAATCAACAAGTTCTTTGGAGACAGCGATACCGAAAGCGGGCGCGGAGTAGCTAAAGACTTAAATTTGACGGGTTTTGACCTCGGAGACTACCTAAAAGACAAGTACGGTCTGTGGCTCGATTTTAGAAGTAACGACGACAATTCCGCTCACGGATCCGGTAGGAAACTCGGAGACGGAGGAGGCATCAACATTCAATTTAACAGAGAAGCCGAAGGTCAAGGTGACCTCACGATGTACGTATTTTTAGTCATGGATGCTCAATTGAACTTGGAAGACGGAAATTTTAAATCTCTGTTAAGTTAAAATGACACAACCGCATTGCGCTTTAATCGTCGGCAAAACAAATTCGGGCAAAACCAAATGGATTTTGGATCTGTTAGAGTCAGACTATAAAAACACATTTGAGGCGATAGTCATCATTTGCCCTACCATATTTAAAAACAAAACGTACATCGAAAGAAAGTGGATTCAAGCAGATCCCGAGGTATACCTCTGCGATCCGGAATTGTACAAGATGACGCTCAACGAAGCGATCGATTTTTACAGGAAAATATTTGAAGGTGTTGCCACGTTGTTTATCGTGGACGATTGCTCTTCGGATCAAGAGATTAAATATCGTAAAAAGACGTGCGCTTTAAGCAAGATGGCATTTAGCGGAAGACACGTAAATCACAGCTGTTGGTTACTGACCCAAAAGTACAACAGCGTTTTAAAAGATTATAGAGAAAACACGGCTTGGTTGGCGTTATTTTACTGCAAAGATAAAACATCGTTTGATCAAGCGTTAGACGAAAACGACGTCGTACCGATTGAAGAACGAGATTATATAAAACGACGTTTGAGAGATGTGAAATATAGTAAATTGGTCGTATACACCGAACCTCCAGTTAGTTACGAGCTACTTGATAGCTAGGTGAGTAACAATTAATAGCTAGGTGAGTAACAATTAATAGCTAGGTGAGTAACAATTAATAGCTAGGTGAGTAACAATTAATAGCTAGGTGAGTAACAATTAATAGCTAGGTGAGTAACAATTAATAGCTAGGTGATTAACAATTAATAGCTAGGTGATTAACAATTAATAGCTAGTTGAGTAGCAACCTATTTAACAAACTACACATGTATTACAATTTGTTAATCAACAAACGTCAACAAAATGTATTTTGCTGTTAGTAAATGATAGCAATATTTGAGTATTTGCAGTTTTTGGCTATTATCATCATATCGCTTAATCTATCGTTTTACACCTACGAATACCTTTGCTTTTGTAACAAAGTTGCAACAGCTACAACAAAATTAAATTCCTTTCTAATTAAATGGAGGACCTAAAACTTACTTTAACGAACGAACAAGATCACAACGCAGAACATAAAGATCGTCTGTGCGGTGTCGTAGCAGCCGGAAACTCTAGAAAGTACTTGGGAAAGGAATACACCGTTAAACATATCGAAGCTCTTGACAGTAAAGAACTCGAAAAGCTGTATCATCTATACGAAACTAAATTTGGAAATGAAATTGTTCAAACCGTTGGTAAATACACTTTAAGTCTATTTTCGAGAGTGTTAGCTGTTGTTACACCCGTACAAGTTTTAGGGTATAACGTCACTATAGATTCTGAAGAAGAACTCACCAACGACTTGAGTTCTGATCCTATTATAAGCGCGAGTATGGCTGGTATGTTGAGCGACGTTTGTTACAAGTACGGAACTTTAATATCACCCCTAGTTGCTACGATTATCACAACAAAACATTTGAAATTTAATAAACCTAATATAATAAATGGAAGATCAAAAAGCAGCGACAGCAACGCCTGCAGCTCAACCAGCAGAGACAGAGACGCCCCAACCGATAAAAACAACGGCATCACCGATGGTAACGAGAGTGACCAAGACTAAAAATCCTAAACGAATTCAGCAGGGTAAAGCTTTAGCCGAGCACAATAGACAGATGAAATTAAAATTAGCAAAAATGGACGTAACATCGGTCGATAATACGAGCTCACCAGACTACAACTCTTGGGCGATGTGGGGGGCTGTAGCGTCCATAATAGGGGTGGGGCTGATGCTGGTTAAAAGGAAGGCAACTGCGCCGGTAGTACAGCCAGTGCCGGTAGTCACGCAACCCACTACACCCAGCGTCCCCAAAACGCTAGACATGGAATAAACAGCAATTTAAAAATTGTTATATTAAAAACGATGAGTAACTTTGACACCAACGGAATAGCAAATACGATTTATCACGGAGCCGTCATATCGGGTCTTTCGATGGGATACGCCATGGTAGGAGCTAAACTACTCAAAATGAAAGTGCCAGATTTAAACAAACTAAGCGTAGAAGATGCGGCTAAATTGACGGGCATTATAAGTGGAGCTCTGGCCACGCAAAATTGGTTGGTGACCCAGGGTATACTACCGGGCAGTATAATGAAAACGGCATAATTTAAATAGGTTTATTAAATAAATGGATGGAGAAGGATTTTACGATCCAGACTATGAAAGAACAGATGATAACAATGATGATGATGTAGCAGAGACCAATCTGGATTGGGACGATACTTTGATACTCCTGATACACCCATCCCAACTACCGACATAGATGAGGTTTTATATCGAGGAAGGAGCATGGTCACAAGTGATCGCGTCGATGATTTTACAAAAATTTTAACAGAGGTGACGGACCATTAGCTCCGCGATACGAACATTTTGTCGGCAATAAAGACGGGTTATTTTTCCAAGCAACTGATAAAGCCTTAGTAAGGTTAACGGTGAAAAGTAACCTCAAAATTTTCTTGAGTCTACCCAGGATAGAGAATAATGCAAAGAGGTTAGATCTTCCAGGTAGAGATTTCATTAGAAACGGATTGGGTTTTAAAGATTATAAAATTAACCCGCTCGAACAAGTACAAACTGAGAGTATCCCCATGACAGAACTACCCAGAGTCACCGATGAGGTAATCGAGATTATAGACGATTTAGAACAAGACACCGGCGCTCAAACAGAAGGATTGAATTACAGAGAACTCCAGGGTTTAGACAAAACTCTTCAGACGTTAAGAGGTAACCTAGAACTTAATTTAGCGCGTCTCACAGAACTGGACCGAGAGATTGCGGCCACGAGACAAGAACTCGACGAATCTCACAGCGAGGAGGGTCGACGAGAGTTAAACGATAAATTGAGCGACTTGAACGTTGAAAGATCTGCCAGATTAGAAGCCGCAAAAGCCAACGAACGAGGGCTCAAAAGTCAGATCGCTAGAATCAAAGAAACGATTAATAAAATATTAGGCGACGACACGACTCTGGCGGAAAAGATTAGAACTCTGTTTAGAGAACAAGGTGTGACCATAGTGAGTATTTTAGCCGCTTTTAGTTTAGCCATCAGCACGATAGTGAGTAGCATCGTCGCTAGCGTGAGAGGTGCGGGTGCCCCAACCGCGCCATCGCCAACACCTGCACCAACACCAACACCAAAAGGTGGTATCAAAGAGTGGATTTCAAAACAACTCGCTAATTTTGCATCTGCTCTTCAAAAACTGGGGGTGAGCGCGTTGGGTGCTCTGCCGGGTATCATAGGCAGCGTACTCAGTTGGATATTTAACGCGCTGAGTAAGTCCGTATCGTGGTTGGCCGAACACGTGTGGGCTTTGTTTTTGGGTGTGGGAGCCTTGGTGTTTGCGTACCTGCAAAAACGATGGTAGTTATAGTTATAATCAAGTTTAAACAAAAAAATAAGCCTTACCAGCACAAAGTTGGTAAGGCTTCTTTTTTTTTGTCTTGTGAGATTAGAGTGTGACTTATCGCGTTGCCTCGTAAGCCAAAATACCCATGCCAACGATAGCTAACATTCCTACCGTCAACGATAATTTTTCGTCTTGGTGAGTTTGTAGTTTCGTGGGCTCTTGGGTTAAAACTGTAGGTGCAGGTGCTGGTGTTGGTGAGGGTGTAGGTGCAGGTGTTGGTGATACAACATTGTTCGTCATAGGCTCTGGGGGTGTTGGTGGCGCGACGTCATCGGTGTCATCAAAAGAGTCGTCCGGTTGAGGTTGTGAGTTTAAATCTAACACCAAACCAGTTTTCATACTCTGGGTAGCGATTTGAAGATTGTTGTTATAGCCGTCGTGCGTTCCAACCCTCAAGTTCATATCCGATGGAATTAAATACAACCCCGGTTTCACGACAAAATTTAAAGGTGTTCTGGCATACTGCAAAGAGTCTTGAAATTGATCGATACTCGTTTCCATGTCGTCTACTGCATTGATGATATCTTCAACGATGACGTTAAATTGTCTCTGAGCGTCTAATCCCGTGCCTGGTGATAATACGCTCGTTTTTGTTTGAGCCTGCGCACCGAGTAAAGCGTACACGTAAGATCTAATTGATTCGTTGATCTTTATGATTCCCGCGGAGGTAAACGAACTCTTGGTGGGTATAAAATCTAACCAAGCCTTTTGTACCGATTCGTTTTGTTCGATGTAAATAACCGTCCAAGGAACGTAACTGCTTTCACTCTTTTAGGACTGTCTAGACCGTGGTAGCCGCCGTAAAGAACGTTGGGTTTGTTGGGTAGTGTTTTATCATATTCACCAACCGCCACAAACTTGCCTTTATTAAAGATATATGAGGTACCTAAACCGTTAGATTTTGTGTCTCTCGTCTGTTTAAAAGACTTGTTTTGATCTATGCCAAACAACAAACAGGTATCGGTAAATGCTCTGTGATTATAACTGTTGTCTAGAGCGTTAAATGCGTCATCTCCCGGTAAAGGAGCGGCAATGTCGTACAGGATCTTTCTAACCGTAAAATATAAATGAAAGTTAAAGATGGCCCAAACGTAACGGTTGCTCGCGTTTAAAAGATCAAATCCAATACCGCAGCCCGTAGTAGCGCAGTAGATTGCAAAATTTAACTGATTTTGATAAAACGACATGGGGTGTGATTTCCAACGATCTACATCCTCGTCCGTCTCAACGTGAGGCAATTTGTAGTCCGAGGTTAAGTCGGGAAACATGGTTAAAAACCCGTTGGTATTATTAACTATGACCTCCAGTTCACTGGGTTTAGTGCTGTTTAAAAACTTTGCTTGGGGTGCAGCTTGATGTTTTAGCTCGTTTGCCTTGGCTACATTTTGATTTACTTGTCTCGTTACCTGATCGGCTATCGATTGTATCTGCTTTTTAACGACTTAAAATCACTCATTATTTTAGTTTCAGTTTTAATATAAAAAGACTTTAAAATAAATGCATTCGTTTCACTTGTTTCAAAATGAGCAGACGTTTAAATTAGAAGACGTCGTAGATAATTTAAACGGTCAAAAATCTATACGCGTAAAAGGGTGTTGTTTAACGCCGGATATTTTAATATTTCCAGCGCCACGGAGATTGATTGGTATACGAATATAGACGGGAGACCAGCTGAAAGACCTGATGATGATAGAAGATACGAACGGGTTGACTCAGATATAGCAGTAAGAACAGATAGAGATTTTATTGAATCGTTGATACCCGAGTACCCCTACGAGTTTTTAATTAACGACGAAAATACTTTTAATAGAGTTATAAACGATCTTATAGAAGCGTACGAAGAAGATAGACTAGACTCTGCTTTAGAATCGATCAAAAAGAAATAGAACAAATAATTGAAAGACAAAGAAATTTACACAATAAAAGTCAAGAAAGAACACTAACCGACGTACAACGCAATACGATTATATTTTTAATAACAACTTTATTCGAAAGAAAAGGCTTCATCAATGAAGGTAAAAGATAGCGCTAGAATATATCGAAGGTATAATAAGCAAACCTAGGGTTAGACTAATTAGACAAGCTGGGATAACAATACGGGGAAGTCTTATCGTGTCTGGTGATAATTTAGATTTTATTTCTCCGAGTCTTTTAGCGCCGTTACCAGCTGGAGTCACCGGTTCGGTCACCATACCACCGGGGTGGTACGACGTCGATTGGTTCGATTTCATTTTGAATTATATACCCGGGGTAAGTTTTCGAATATTTAGAGAATCTAAAAGGTGACGTTGGTGGTAACCGACGTAAATCTCAAATTGCGCTTGAACAGAGAAGTATCTCGATTACTCAATTTACCCAAAGGAAGACTGATACCCAAAGTGGTGTATACGGGGTCTTACGACGTTAATCCGTTTAAATTTTTGTTTATTCGCTGCCCGCAATTAAGTACGAGTGAAAACTTTTAGATGGTCGTCCTTCTGACATCTTAAAAATCGTACCCGTGGCTACGCGCAAACCCGAGCCTGATAGAGTCAAAGATTTCAAAAACTTAAAAACGGTATAATCGACAAACTGACATTTTCTATCACAGGTGAAAGGGGAAAGATCATCAACAACAAGGGTGTGAGTATAATGATAGAGTTGGAGATCTTTTAATTTTAAAATGTTTTTATATTAAAAACATGAGTGTAGATGGTAAGGCGTTATACCCCGATATTTCTGGAGATGTACTCCAATTAAATACTAACGAAGAAACAAAAGTGTACAGACTTAAAAGATTGAAGAGATTCGATCTTTAATCTTGAAAGAGAGAGACCACCGAGAGCGCACTTATAAAAAATAAAGAGAATGATCGACACTATTAACTACATAGAGCGAGGAGTCGAAGGATTGGGGTTTATAGCAGGGGCTGTCGGTATTCCCGCTCTCTTGGGTGTTATATCAGCCCCGTTGGATTGGTGTTAGAAGGAACGTTTATGGGCGCTTTTGGTGTAGATATTCTGCTTAGAATCGCGTCTAAGCGATTATCCACCAAGCTGAAAAAGCACGACCAGATTAAAATATTAGCAGACTCCAAACTTAACACGATTGAAGAATACGTGTCTCAAGCCATCAACGACGGTGATATATCGCACGAAGAGTTCTTACTGATTACGAGAGAACTCGCAAAATTTAACGAGCTTAAGCAAAAATTAGAACAAAGACCAGCACAAAGCTTCAAAAAATTAAAAACGATACAGACTTTGAAAAGAAGTTAAAAAACGGGTAGACGAACGGCTGGCAAAAGAAAAAAAATCTCTTATCGAAAAACTTACAAGTTCAAATTCTCGGTAAATAAACATTATGAAAGCGATCCGCCGAGTTATACCTCTATTTCACCTCTTAGGGCTACACCCTCGGCCCCGCCTTTATTGTAGTGGTCATCGTATCTTTTTAGTGCCTTATTAAATTGATTTTGAGTTACTTTAAATACATCTCTAACTCGTTCTTTGTTCCATCCAACGACGTGATGGTAACACGCCGCTATTAACGACCGTTTCACGCATCCGTTTCCCCTCAATGTTTTGTAATTAACGAGCTCGTTATATTTATTGATTGTTTCTTGGACATCTTCTACGTCTTGCTCTGGACAAACAGAAAAAATAAGTTTCTCCACAGTTTTTCTTTTGTTTCCTTTTAAAGTTGACCAATTGATACGATCTTCTTGCGCATTTTCTGCCGAAAAATCAAAGTAACGTGAAACTATTTCACCGCACGTTTCACAAACTAAAAAACCATTCTCGATGATTATATGGTGATCGCACTGATCTGTTTTATTAGATAGCTCGAGGTTTTCACTCTGAAAAAAAGTCATGGATATATCTAATAAAAACCGATATTATTTTTTAATAATTTTTCAAGTACTCGTCGGTCTGAACATATTACTCTCCATTTTTAAATAAAAACAGCTTCTCTACCTTTTCACAGATAGAGAAGCTAATTTTTATTGCCCGAGTTTCAAGGTCGCGTGGTGGTGACTCACACATTTTTCAAGGTCACGTTGTTTACGCCAAATTTCTTTCGTGCCTCAACACGTTTCAAGGTCACGTGGTGGTGACTCACACATTTTTCAAAGTCACGTGGTGGTGACATCACCTCATTTTAGCGACGACTGATTTATTTTTTTTAACTCCAGAGCGACAGGCGCTGACTTGACACATTTTTCTTTTTTGCTCCCCAAACCTGACGTCAGATTTCGAAAAACATTTTGCCACGGGGGATTCCCCTTTTTTTTCCCTCCAACTATTTTTAGAATCGAGAGCGGCGTGTCCAGACTGGCCGCAGATTTTCCATTTTGGTCCCATACCCCCACCTCCCCTACTACTTCACTTGAATTAGTTCACTGCACCCTGATTGTGCAACAGTCAACCAATCATAACTGCGAATCGCCAACAGACTATAAGGTGGGGGGAGTTAAACATTCATCGAACATCGCTTTGTGTTAAAAGTACGGACACCAACAATTTAATGAGTAATGTATTCGGAACTACGAACAGACTCGTGTTTATTGACCACTGATTAACCACCTCACAATTCCTAGCAATTACATCTACCGACTATGATCATTATTCTACAATCCAACAGTCACTGTTCACCATCAGAAATGAAGAAAGCACGGTCTGACAACAAGCTGCTTCAATTCAACAATCCAAAGTGCTTTTTTTGTTCGTTGAGGAAAACCTCTGGCAATTATGCTTAAACCTTCGTCGGGAAAAGTACAATTGTTAAAGTTTTGGTTTTAATTTAACATTCATACATGCAAATATATTCCACGCTGACATTAGCTTCCATGACGTCATGAGATGAAGACGTATGGACCAATGAAAACACAATTATGGGCGGGGTCTGAGTAACAGAGACTGCCGACTGTGACTCACATGCATAAACAAGTAACAATATTCACTTTCCAAATTTCAGCAAAATACACACTGCAAAAACCTGTGAAAAAATGGTCCAAAATTATGACATATTACAGAAGACAAAACTAGTAAAATAGTACAATTCCAATAAACAAGGTAGGTATATGAATCGGCTATACAGTACGAAAATATGAAGGTTTTTTTATAAGAAAATATGATTCCAAAGATAAAACTAACAACGTTTCTTTGTAGAAGGGAACAACTTGTCGATTTCGTCAGTTTTGCAGAATTAATATCAATAAATTCATCATTTTCTATGATTCATACATTTTTCTTCTCGAGTTTCACGTCATGCATAAGTAGTACCGGTACATGTATCCACACGTTGCATAGACTCCTTCCAAAAACTGTTCAGTACGTTTCTATCAGCAGAAGGCGGTGATAAATCAAAGCGACTGGTGTGGGAGACTAGCAGAGTATGGCGTGCACATGAGACAACATTTACGCAAATAGGAATGATTTAAAGCAAGCTTTATCATCACAGTGATTTTGTAAATGGAATTAGTCAAAATGATCTTCCTTGAAAATATTGAAATATCCAAGATCAGGTTATAACAACAAAGAATATAATATAAATCTGTGCAAGAAACAGTTTTTTTCAAGGCTTTCTTTTCAGCATGCAAACAAAAATTATGGCAAAAGTTTGTGCAGTAGTACTCATAGCTGCTTATTAGACAAATTTGTTAAAAGAGAATTTGGTTTATATGGTTACCAGCCAACATGCTATACTGCTTGCAGTTGCAGGCAGTGAAGGACGTTTACCAGCTAATCTCTGCAAAGTAAATTTGCTTAATAGTACTCTAACTGCTTAGTACTTTCACTCAATTTAGGCCCCAAGAGTTAATGACCCATTGTAGCCGCAATTTTTTCCCCAACTACATTTCAAGTGTTTTTTTTTCATTATGATATTTCAGGTGAACAAAAAAGTTATAAAAAGGATATAAAGATCCATGATGCCCTCCATAACATCACTTCCATCTGTGAAGTTAAAGGGGCAAACAAATTTGGAAACAGCCTTTTCATGCAGACCACTCAAGACCACTGATTGGAAGAGTCTCTTTAAAATCTGTTTCAAAAGTTGAATTTCTATTAGTCCCGTTTGCCATTTACAACCGTCATCTAAGAAAATAGATATGTAAAAATAAGAATACATATTTAATACTATAAAGATATAAGTTAAATGACATATATTACCAATACACTACAGTCATAAAATCTACAAAGTTTCAAATAAACGCACGGTTATACTTTGTAGAGGTAAAGGGAGAAAAAGCAAACTAAAAGCCTCAAGCAAAAAAAAGCAGATTGTTTTGAAAAAAATAAATGTCTTGTAATATTCTGACCTTGATGTACAACACATTTTCTGTACATGCCCCCAAAAATGTAAAAAAAAGTTTTCCTAGTTCCTAAAAATATGTTGTGTAATGCATATGTAAATATGCAAATGTATGCATAAATTACTGCAGCCACTGCATGCCGTATAAAATTAAAAAGAACCAATTCTGCACTTCTGACTGGATATACCGTAAAGGAATGGTGGTGACTGACCCAAAAACACAACCTTATGCAAATTTATGCAAACACATGCAAGTCTATGCACAAACCACCCCACCCCAGTTTTACTGTCATATTAACATACATGTATCCTCCCTACCAAGATAATTGCTCTTTGATGTACACATAAAAAAGTTGGCTTCTTCAGCCTCAACAAATAATACTTCAAATTGTGACTGATCAAACTGATCCAATATGCTAATGAGCTAATTTAATATTCAAATTCTTGCCTGATTTTTATCTTGTTATCCTATGCCCATGTCAATTTTTAATTTCAATGAAATAACAGTATTACGACAGCTCTCCAAATATTTATTACCACATCATGAGGGTGCAAAAAAAATCTTGCTGTAAATTACAAAAAAACCTTTAATAAATATACAAGCAGAGCTACATGTGCGATATTTGCCTAAAACTACACAGACTAGGTCTTGTTGCTAGCTATAAAGTAAGTTTTGTTTCGAGTCTATGGTTCCAGCCACATTCAAAATGTGACTTTTAACCAATCCTGAATCATTAAGTAATGCTGACCTGAGGTCAACTGGCTGGTAACCCAATCATTATTCTAAGAGTTTTAAACACAAATGCAGTGCACCAGTAATTCACTCAGCCAATCAAATTTCTTCAGAGACATTCCAGCAACTTTTACAAATGAATCAACACCATATTTGCCAGTGATTAACATTTTTTCCCAACACTTTTGGCAAACCTGGAACCACAGACTCTGAGACAAAATGCAGAGTAGTACTTTCTATTTTATGCTAAACAATCCGGTGGTTACAAACTTGAAAACCAACACAATTTACACACGGCATCCATGATCCAACAATTTGAAATCCACTAATAATTTTCAAAAAAAGTTCAGTTGAAATATTCTTTCTTTGTAGTACTGTTTAGACCTTTACCGAAATATATCATCATCGGGGTTTATAACTCAGCAGACATCAGTTTTCACTTACGAATACTAAATGACACACCGAGTACACAGTGTTTATACGTCGGTGAAAGGCAAAACCTAATATTGATTTACATCACCCCAATACAAATTCCATCTTATGAAAAGTTTAATTGCGGTACCCGCTGCTACATCAGATTCGCACCAGCAAACCCATTCTGGCGAGCTTGGTGGTCGAGTGGTAAGACATCTGCACTAGAAAGCAGGAGGTCATGGGTTCGAGTCCCACCCGAGTGATTTTTCCAACTTTCGCTCGGGAGGTAACACACTGAGTATACAGTGTTTAAACATCGGTGAAGGGCAAAACCTAATATGGATTACACCACATCGACACAAATCCATTTTGTGAATAGAATAAATAGATATATTGAATGGTGGGTATATTTCCCTCCCACTGATTTAATACCCCAAAGAAGGGAAATAGTTGGATCAGGGATGGTATACAAGACGTGTAATATTTTATCTTCAGCGCATACACATGATTATAAACAGGTAAAATCTGACAATATCGTCAACCAATCGCATCCCTGGCACCACGATACAGATAGAGGGCGCCCTATAGCTGACGTTAACCAATCCTTGTACTCAAGAGCGGAGTAGCCAAGTTGAAAGCCACGTCAATTTCGTAAAATTTTAACCCGTAACAAAAAGAAAGGTATAGCGTTAAATTTGAAAATCCCTTTGACATAATTTTTGTTTTGTTGCTTAGACTGGCTACCGTCAGCACGGCGGGGTACCAGGGATAGGCATGTCTGGTTTCAGACCCATCATAACTACCCACGCGTTGTTTAAGCCTTGGAGTTTTCACGCTTGATGTTACAGTACAGCACCATAGCAAACACCATGCCCAAGATCTGTGGATATTGAAAATACAAGGAAAAATACTGCTAGAAAATAACGTCAAAAAGGTGTACAAGCATTACATTCACTGTGTGGACTTCCGAACAAAAGATGTCCACATAAACCATGTGCATGTAGCAGCGTCGTTGAGTGAACTTGCCCATGTCCACACAAGGATATCCCCTGCTGACATTTTCAAGAAAACCTGTATTTTTTCCAACACTGGTCAGCCGACCAGTGTCGGAGAAAACTGGCTTTTTTTCAAAAATTGCTTCTCATTTTTTCATATTTAGTTCGTCTGCAGTTTCTTTGCAATTGATTACACACCTGTGAAGAGGTACAAGGCTACTAGACTGATTCTCTGATCTTATAATTCCCCAAAGTCTATAAATTGCTCCGTTTAATCTTAGGTGGGGTCAGGGAACCAGACTACAAGAATATGATTGGTTTTCTTGTTTTTTTCAGCATCTATGAACCCAAAATGTGAAACAAGTCAGTGTAACAATATTTGCTATAACATACTAATCCTCCAAACCCATTTATTTCTGAAAATTACAGCAAAAGCAAATGTTGTACATTCCCTTTAATGGTGTACATCGAGGACCCACACTAGAAAAACTTCTGTATTTGTCCCGGACATGTTCCGTTAAAATTCTCATCAGCAACTGCTTGACTCATCAATACTTACAACTTAGTGGCCAGAATGTTGCAGGATATTGTTCAGAATCCTGCATTTTACACCCGATACCATGTCTGCAACTTGTTATTAAGAACTCGTCCCTGATAATTGAGACGATCCTAACCTACCTGGAATAAACCGATAGCGATGCCTCCAGCAGCGATGTAGTAGATGGAGTCTTCCAGTTTCTTGATCAGCGCTTCTTTGCAACCCTTCAGAATAATAATAATAACAATAATTACCGATAATTGGGTATTAGGGGACATTCCCTTAAACTTGTGCACACATTTATTTCCAAATAACCTAATTTTACCGTATCCTACATGTACCCCCAATTTCGGTATTTTTACTAATTGGACCACGAGCAATCGATCTATAGCCTATTTGCGACAATAAGATTTTTGCCTCCAAGTGGAATAAGGGAGACATTGAAATGAGATTATTTCAAATTGAACATACCTCAGAGTATTTTCCAATAGGTGTAGGATTTATACCACATCCTTCCGCGCGCAGAGTCTCTACGCAGCAAGAATCTGGGGTTGAGTTAAGTATGTAGCTATCATGGTTGGTTGACCAGTCGCCGATGCCACTCACGCCACAACACTCAAACTGTACACATACACAAAATCAAAATAACATCAATGTATAAGAAACTAGCCTTGGTCAAGGCGCTAGTTGTTATTCATCCGGCCGTAGCGCGGTAAACGATATCTTCGCTAGTGCTATGCATGCAGTCATAATGTCTATGCATGCAGTGCATTAAAAATACAGCGCGAACAGCGACCTCAACGCGGCCGCTATTTTTATTATTGGTTCAATCGTCCATGTGAGGTTTTGGGGGTGGTGCTCATTATGTTAATAGCCTTAGCTGACCTTAAATGTTGTTTTCTTATTGGTCGATTGTTGCATAGTGAAACGTGCACCGTACATAATCCATACACGTACACGTTGTGTGTCTCTGCACACGGCACCAATGCACAAAAACTGTGGTTCCTGTCACGTCCGCAAAAAGGCGAATAGCTGCAAATAATTTTATGACGTCCGGATTTACTAAGGTGTGATTAGCCCCGCCTACACTTATCTGTATTCGCATACGAGGTCGTGCGCTAGAAATCCAGCGCAAAATAAAGAAAAACATAAGCTTTTGCCGACAATTGAACCAAGGCGCTAGATTGGGTCCAACTGATTTGCATAGAAATGGTGGCCGCGTGAGGTCGCTGTTCGCACTGTATTTTTAATGCACCACATGCATAACGCTAGCGAGGATATCGTTTACCGCGCTACGGCCGGGATGAATAACAACTAGCGCCTTGACCAAGGCTAATAAGGAGCCTGATTTTAGAATCAACTGCCCGGTTTCTTTGTGACAGCAATGCTCTGTGTGATCTGGGTCAATGTCAGTAATGTATATATGCTGTACAAGATGCGGTCCAATCTGCTTCATCCAATGTACGATTATGTCCCTGAGCTGTATGTGCCGGCAAGAAATACTCGGCTTGCATCGTCTCTGCATCCGCTTACTCTGCAGCCGATGAGATGTCACACCAGCCAGTTCCAGCGTTGTTTCTTGCCCAGTGCCGTACAGCTATGGAATTCCTTACATGGTGACATATGTGCAGC
This sequence comes from Patiria pectinifera, assembly GCA_029964075.1. NCBI lineage: Eukaryota > Metazoa > Echinodermata > Asteroidea > Valvatida > Asterinidae > Patiria > Patiria pectinifera. The sequence continues at coordinate 2,016,178 of CM057148.1, read as the reverse complement.
AGGCAGTGTGCATTCTATTAAGTCAATGTCCTACAAGAATCTAAAGCCCATTTAATTATTTCTAAGGTTGGTCGTTATTGTCACACATGTTCATGTTTTCTTGTTCTTTATTTTGATTGTTGTCTCTTGATGGTTTTTGTTTTCTTCGCCGACGCTTCAGGTGCGTGGGTGTTACTGTAAAGCAACTTAGGCCAAATAAAAAAAAAACATGCTTAGTGTCCCCGCCTGCTTCCTTTTTGGAGGCCGCCTTCATTTTTTTAAAACAAAAATATGATTTTAAACAGTAACATCATTTTGGCGCTTTGTCTGTTGCATCTCGCCCATATAAAGCTGGTATGTCATTTCCTGAATCCAAGTGGCGGCCATTTAAAAAAAAAAAATGGCCATCTTAAAAAATAGCCCAGTCGGGCGGCCATTTTGGAGGAAAAACACAAAAAAGGGCCTCCTCCTTCCTTTTTTTCATAAAGGCAGGACGCTTAACAATTTTTTTTTTTTAACTTGGCCTCATAGTGCTTGCACTTTTCCAACTCTATCTGTTTTGGACAAAAGTAGGACTTTTGCTGGCTTTCAGGGGAGCCCTGTTTGTGTGCAGTTCAATAATTTATGTCATTTGGAATCTGCACCTGATATCTTTGTGTGCGATTCAGGCAATTTATTCAGTGGTTGATCTCCCCCCCCCCGATTTTCTTCTTGACATTATGGGGCAATATCACACGAAAGTGACCACAGCTGCAAAATGTATGAAATATGCCAAAACTACAAGCATCACCATCAAAATGTGTCAAATTAAAGGGGACAACAAGATCTTTCATTTGAATGGTGTACCAATGAGATGGAATCTAGTTACTTAGGGACCGTGACCATTCAGCCCTGGTATGAAAAGGGCCCCCCGGTACCCCGTCCGGTCCAGAGCCAGTCCGGTCTTCAGCCCAGTCTCGTCCGGTACATGGTCCTGTCTGACCAGAAGTTTTGAAGTCAGTGAGGCGCATCAATATTTATTGCCCTTCAGAGAACGTCCAGAGCAGAACAATAGCAGATTTACCGGATTAAAGATAAAATCCTTCCAAACGCCTTTTTAATTTACGGTCCCATTGTGCGCGAAACCGCATGGCCGGGGTTTTGATCTGTGCCGACGGAAGTGTTCTATTGTTTCGCGCTGAGAGATGAAAACCACAAGCAGGTTTCTTCTGGGATATATTACCGGTGTCAATACTTGCAAACAATAGACCCGCGGATAGAGGAGTTCCTGATTAGCAACCGGATCAGCTCCTAGGCCGGTAGCTGGGACGGTACGAGAGGACTTCTTGGGAGGGGACGAGCCCTTTTCATGCCGGGGCTGAATGGTCAAGGTCCCTTAAGTGTGATTTTGGGTCCAAAAAAAATTGGCTAAAATTGTGGATTTTTGGTAGTCATTTTGGCACCTTGTTTTAACACCCAAAATGTGACTGTTATTGAGCGTTTGTGTGATTAAGGCAGAGAGAAAGTCTTTGTTCATCAAACTCGGATTTTAAGCCGTGTTAGAAAACATGAAGACGAAGTAACGTGAGTGACGTAACGTGACGTAATGTGAGTGACGTAACGTGAGTGACGGTACCTCCCTGTACTCTAATGTCCCTCGCATCTCATTACACACTAATTCGATTCAAAATGGGCTTTTATATCTAGCTATGGGTTGAATGAAAGGTAAAATAATGTTACTTCTGTGTTGCACACTACAGTTTGAGGAGACTGTAACAGCTAAATTGCAGGACAATTTTTCATGTCCTTTTTTGTAATTTAAGTTGCTGCCAACAAAACACATGTTTTCAAAAGTGAATGAATGGATTGAATTTTTCTGTCCATTTTTGAGTACCCCTCACCCCAAGGTTGTTGTATGGCTGGTTTGAAGATATAGTCCATCATTTGTAATTTGTGCATTTTTTTCGTTTGAAGCAACAAAAGTGTTCAAAATCTAATGAAGGATACTGAACAACTAACCTCACGAAGTTTCAGCTCAGCTTCAGCTGTATATTCCGAGAAAGACAGCATTCTAGGATCTCAATTTCAAATCAAAAGTTGCTGAATCATGTTTTGAATTGGGCCTGAATTCAGCGTCCGAGACGTGTTCTCACTGAGCCGATTGCAGCTATACGCGATGTCGCGTACCGATCCGACGAATTATAGCAACCGCGCGCGCGTGTGCGTCATGCCAATGCTTGCGCGCGCTGCGCCAAATAACAAAACGAACTACTAATTTAAATTTTCCTACGGTGCTTCTTAAGACGCACTGTTGGAAAGGCCTTCTTTCGTTGATTACTTCAAAATGACAGCTTAAACCAGAAAGAATAATTTCACAGGGAGTTTAGTCCCCTTACTATCTTTCAACCGAGTATGTTCTTCAACATTAATTACGCCAGTTACTTTTCGGATGGCTGCAAATGATGGACTATAGCTTTAATTCAGCTTGATCAAATACCTTTGAAGCAGTGAGAGGCCAAAGAGGCCTCATTGCATATGTAAGGTGAGCGACAGTGGGGTTGCCCTTTAACGCATTGCCAACGATGCCCGACACTCACGCAATGACACTGTATGTACACTCAGAACAAATTTAGTCATGCATAAGGCTCTTGAATTATTATGATAATTATTATCGTTATGGTTTACGATCACCATATAGCAGCTCAAAAGCTGAATTGCACAGCACAGTGATTTACAATGAAAAGGTAAAAATATTCAAAATTAGCACAATTCAAGAGAAATTAAACACATCCGCAAATTTTTTTTTTTATACAATCCATTATTCTAAATATAAATCAGTCTTGGATAATAGTAATTAAAACATTTAACCAGATATAAATTCTATGCTGAGCTATTGATGAGTCTGGTGAAATATGGTACTGGGCTATTTTTAAATCTCTTGGATGAGATGGGATATTCCTCAAAGTGTTCCACTCGATCAAAGCTGGCAGGCCAGTCAAATCGGTCCGAAATCGGGCCTAATCACGATTTGCATGCCCTCAAATTCTTCAGTATTTGAGCAATTTTTGTGAAATTTGGATAAAATTGGGGAGCTAAAAGCCTTCTATTTTTCAAAGCGCTTTACACTATTATAACCCCTGATCATTGCGCTAATTAAATATGCCAAATACCATCTCAGATCCCTGGGGAGTATACAGCTCGATGCTGCCTGTTAGGCACGGTTACACCTCTATGTTCCGACACCCCTATGTTCCGACTGCACATATTCCTATTCCTAACCCTAACCCTAACCCTAACCGGGAGTAACACAATCTAGGTTGTCGGAACATAGGGGTGTCGGAACATAGGGCAGTCACCATTAGGCACAAGGAAGCTAATTCAATCACAATAACCATCTCTGCCCTCACAGGTACCCATTTACTCCTGGGTGGAGAGAAGCAATGAGTGACAAAGTGCCTTGCCCAAGGGCACACACACCATGACCCCAGGCTGGACTGGAACCCACAACCCACAGAATTACCTATGGTAGTACAGGGCTAGTCAAAAAAAGCAGAACCCAAACCCCGAAAATCACATTTCATTTTTAAAAAAATATGTAGCACCAAACATAATATTGACTGGAAAGCCAATTTCATCTATTGTTAGATGAAAAAATTACTGAAATGACTCAATCCGTTCAAAGAATATCACCATTTACACACGATGACCCTAAAACCTCTTTCGTCCAAAAATGCGATTTCAAGAATTATTGTCACAATTGTCTTCCAACATCACCAGTTATAAAACCTCCGTTTAAAAGTAAAAAATATTCAACAAAGTCCTTTTGAAGGCCCGTCTTTTAAAAAATCTGGATTTATAAACCATATTGTTTGCCTAACCAGATATTGTGTACCACACTTGTCGACAGTTGTTAAAAGAAGCATTCTGTGTCACTTTCTTTCTTGTTCCAAACGGTCAGAATAAACACTAAACTGCTTTTTTGTTCAAATTAGGTTTTGCCCTTCACCAACGTTTTTAAACACTGTATACTCAGTGTGTTACCTCCCGAGTGAAAGTTGGGAAAAATCACTCGGGTGGGACTCGAACCCACGACCTCCTGCTTTCTAGTGCAGATGTCTTACCACTCGACCACCGAGCTAACGGGATCGGTTGGCCGGTTCCAACTTTCACTCGGGAGGTAACACACTGAGTATACAGTGTTTAAAAACGTCGGTGAAGAGCAAAACCTAATTTGATTTATATCACCCCGACGCAAAAATTCCATGCTTTTTTGTTTTTGGACGAAACAGCTTTTAGGGTCACTGCGTTTAAATGGTGATATTCTTCGATAGGATTGAGCCATTTCAGTAATTTTTATCTAAGAGTAGCATATGAAATTGGCTTTCCAGTCATTATTATGTTTGGTGCTACATATTTTTTCAAATATGAAATATATTTTTTGGGGTTTGGGTTCTGCTTTTTTTGACTCACCCTGTTCTGCAGCCACTGGGTCTCACCTCCGTCTGCAGCCTGTCCCAGCCAGATGTAAGCCCCGCCTGGCCATCCTTGCCATAATTCTTCATTCCGTCGGCCAGGTCATCAGTCACTACCTTCTCCACCTGTCCCTTGTAGATGAAACCAACGATGCCGGCCACAACCTCCAGAAGGAAGATCAGCAGCAGGAAGATGAAGAACTACAAGGAGAGAAAGGAAACAGGACTCAAGAAGGCAGCTCCGTAAGTATCCAGGAGAAGTGGCGGCAGGCCTATAGACAAATCCGGCAGAAGCCATTCTCTGCGGTGGCGCAAAGCTTGCATGAGTCAAGCACACGCACTGTGGGCTCCTTGGACCAATAGGAATAGTAAAATGCGTGTGCGCCTCGTCTTTAAGAACGCATGCAGCATGTGCGTGAGCGTGACACCACCGCAGTAAAAGCTTCTCATTCTGGTCGCCGGATTTCACTTAAAAGTTCCAATTGCATGACATCAAAGTACAACATGGCCATCAGGTTTTCTCGTGATTGGATTCCTTACAGCTGGCAAGTGTCTGGTTAACCTAGACGGTAGGGCTTATTTTCAAGTAAAACAACCACAAATTAAAAACCTCCTGATATTTAAGCAGTCACAGACAGTCGAAATTCACTTACACTTCCCCTGCTATGCTTTTCAGATCATAGTGTCAAGCAAGCACTGTGACTAGTCAAACTGGGTTAATCGATACAGCAGGCAAGTTGTGGGCACAGCTGTTTTATCACTCACCTGGAGTCAAAGCATAGCTGTATCAAGTTTAAACAGTCCCAGCCAGTCAATCCTGCTTTTATGTAGGCTGGGAGCTCTCAACTGTTGAAAACAGTCACTTGATTGATTTTGACAGCAAGGACAACTTGGCATAGAATGTATGTTTGCATAGGCTAGGAGGGTTATTCAAACTTGCGTAATGTTCACTACTGTCGGTATACATCACACAAAAGTGAAACTAATTTTGTGACGTCAACTTCTGAATTTTCATTGTGACACTGCCCATTACCCAGACGAATTCACTTCAGCGCTGAAAAGAATTCCAATTCCACTCTTTGACCCAACCTAAACTGGGCGTTACTCACCAGCAGGAGCAGGCAAGCACTCTCCTTGATGGCACCGCAGCATCCCAAGAAGGCCACAAACATGACGATGATACCGGCCGCGATGCAAACATTGGCGGCGTTCAGGAACGGCAGGGTTGGAATCAGCGTAGCAAAACCGCCTTCCTTGACATGAAGGACGATACCCAGGGCCAGAATAGCACAGCCCGAGATCTGTGAACGATACAAAGGAAGATACGGAACATGTGGCCCGTGTTTTGGCTGGTCAACTGACTGGTTGCTTGGCTGCTAAAATGGCTGCTACACTGACTGATGAAACGGCTGCTAAATTGGGGGAAAGTACTTGTTAAGTATCTACCACATTGGCTTGTGAAATGGCTGCCAAACATGCTGATAAATGGATGCCAAATTAGGTGCTAAATTGGTGATTGAAGTGGCTGCTAAAATGGTAATTAAAATGGCCGGTGAAATGGCTGCTAAAGTGGTCAGTGAAATGGCCGCTAAATTTTCTTGTGAAATGATTGCTATAATTACCAGCTAAATGAGAATTGCCATACTCTGACCTGTTATTCCTTTGGTTGACAAGTAAATTGGCTTGTTAAATTTCTTGCTGTTTGAATGAATAGAAATGGATATAAATAGTTGGCTTGTGTAAAGTGGCTGCCATATTTTCCTCTTAGTTGATGCTTTTTGCTGGGTCAAGTGGCTTACATAACATATGTTGGCTTCCAAAGTGGCCATTGTAACTGGCCTGTAAATTTGGCTCGTGAGTTTTCCAACAACAATGAATACTTGGATAAACATCAACTTACAAAGAACAGGAGGTTGAAGATGAACACCAGATACTTGATAATCTTCGCACACCCTTCCACCATCTTGAAGTTTCTTATTTCTTCACAGTTTCGTCAACAAAAGATCTGAAAAGTTTTTAAAGAAAACACAAAGCTTGATCAAAGAAGAGTTCAATGTAATATACCGGTTTGCTTTTGCTGTAATTTTCAGAAATGAATTGATTCGGGGGTTAGTATTTTATAACAAATATTGTTACAATGACCTGTTTAAAGTTTTGTGTGTTTATATATGTTGGAAAAACCAAGAATTGGGGAATTGTTACAATGTGGGTCAGTGAACCAGACTATTGTACCTGACTTGCACCCGATTGCAAACAAAATATGTACTAACTAAATTTGGGAAATTAGGGGCAGTATTTGAAAAAAAGGCAGTTTTTTTCCAACGATGGTTGGCCGACAATCATTGGAAATTGAAACAAAAATTCCACTTATCTTGAAAATGACAGTACGCTAGGAGCCATGATTTCACAGGATGCCTGAGACTATATTATGCACTCACAGTCAAGTTACATATTTCCATTAAATTTGGCAATTGTTTCTTTTTTTGCAAATGTAAATTACCATTTTGTGGCCAAATTCTGGGTAATTTCAGAAGTTTCTCCATTTCTCTAAGAAATATGTCTTGTTGTCACAGAAATGTGCGTATCTTAGTACCGTAGTTCTCCTTTGATAAAGCCTTAGGTAGGCTAGAAGCACACATACAAAAATGCCTAATAACATGGAACTATGATTTGGCTAAACAAGATTGAAATAGATTTTTCAATATTGGCAGGTCTTATCATAACCTACAAGTTTATATGGGAAATTATGTACGCTAATGTTCCACTTCCTTCCACATAAAAATAACTGTTTCAAATGATCAAGTTTGTAGTTATAATTAACCAGTTGTGTTTGAAAAGTTATTTGCATTTGATGAAGTATCCCTCCATATTAATTAATTATAAAAATATGACTATACTATAGGGAAACCTGTGGTATAGCAATTTTTTTTTTATAAATGTGGGCGGGCGTTTTTACCCCGAGGCCCGGGTTAAAATGCCCGCCAAACTTCCTCCCGAAAAGGGGGGGGGGGGAAATTTCCCCTTATCAATATAATGACCGTGATATTATATACATGTAATTTGCACCTGATAGAGGAGACATGTATTGCATAAAACCACACATTTATTTCCTAGTGTCTCCAAGTAGTACTGAGATATTTAACAAAAACCTAAAAATCGGGCGTTTTTACCCAAGTTTACCCTACCCGCTACACGATCTTTGTGCTATTTAGACCATATCATGCATTATAGAAGTACAAACCAAAAAAGAAAGTCCCCCCCCTTAATACTTGTTTGTCTAACTCAAAAACTACAGGGCACATCTTGCTCAAATTACAACTGATCAGTACAGAAATCCCTTAGCAATCCAGCCAAACTCTTTGTTTGGCCAAAAACAGTGATAATATGTACACAATTTGGCAATTTATGACAAATGGTACCGAAAACAGTTGCACTTTTGTATGATACGTGCAAGGTGAGTGTGAACCACATCTTGCACGTATACAAAAGTGCAACTGTTTTCAGTATCACTTGTCATAAATTGCATAAATTCGTTCACGTTATCACTGTTTTGGGCCAAATAAAATGTGGCTGGATTGCTAAGAAATTTCTGTACTGATTAGTCGTTATTTGAGCGAGAGGTGCTCGGTAGTTTTTGAGTTAGACAAAAAAGTATTGGAAGGTGGGGAGGCACTTTCTTTTTTGGGTTGAGTGTAGATTGTCACTTGTGAGTGGGGCTGTGCTCTTGTAAAGGATGACCCAGTAACATGATTTATTTCTTTAAAAAAAACCACCAAATTTGATACACAAATGAAGTATTAATTAGTTAAAAGGGCATGTTCTTCCACTCATCTAAAAAAAAAAAAGGAATTACTGAAATTCATACATATGCTATTAGAAATTATGCATGTTTTACGGAAAGAACCTATTTTTACAGCTAGATGCACCGGTATCCATGAACTGCCATTGTAACTTAGGAAGCTATGAGCCACCGAGTGTGACGGTGTGAATTACACACAAGCATTCAATTACAAATGAGATTTTAATCATTTGAGTCCAGACATTTTTTTTCAGTCATATTTTGTGTTTTGAATATGTGGAATAAGTCAACTTTTTGCTTTCCTGAAATATTGCGGGCGTTTTGGGTCTGTTTTCCTTTGCAAGTTTTCGTTCATTCATGGAGGTGGGAAAACATCCATATTCATTGTATTAAATGTTTATTCATCAGTTTGTAGAATGGGAAATGATCAGTGGCCGGACAGCAGATTTTTGTGAATTTCTTTTATTAATATATACACATAACTTGGAAAAACATGCAAATTCGGTGAAACTTTCACAGTTACTGGTGAATTACAAGTACTTTTTCCCCTTGTTACTTTTATGAAATGGAGCGAGCCACATTTTTTCGAAAATATCTTTTTGAATTCAGTCACTTTCTTTTTGACTCACCCAGTATTGAATAGGGAAACCTTGTCAACTGTCTAGACCAAAATTATGAAAAGACTTTTAGTGAATAAGCTATTCAGAGAATCAATTGAATGGAATTGCGTGCGCTCTGGCAGGTTGACTGGGCTTAACTAATCTTGTTAGCGCTCCATACAGGTTGAATATGTTTGCAAATATTACAACCATAGTTCCCAACTTTGGCCTCGACGCATTATCAGAAGGACTTCCATAAAAATGAAATTTTATGAAACAGGAAAAAGTTATGCTTGGAGCCTTGAGGTCTAGAACAACACAAAGGCGTTGCCTCTGCACAGGCGTTCCGCCTGGCTGCAAGTGCGTGTGACACGAACAGCCCCAGCACTTCAGACCAACAGCAACCCCACTAACTAAACACAGACATCCGATTTCCAACCCACGCTAAAATTCCATTTATAAATTTCAAAAGAGGAAGTGTCCCTAGCTTGCTGGTTCCTGTTTGCCGGAGTTAACAACGGGCGTGTTGTTGGCAAACCAACCACTGTGGGATATTCCAAATAGTGTTTTTCGTTTTCGACAGTTCATACCCATGGTATAGACAGTAAGCATAACACGTCATGGTGTCAGAATGCAACGTTCTTTCCTTTCCCGTACGATCCTGCAAATTTGCATGTACCGATCTCAAGGCTGTACACACAGCACATAACATGCTACATTGTATTCTTGGTACGGGTACAAGTAGGTAACCATGCAAAGCAACACTTTTGGTTTCTGTGTTTGGCACAATTATGCTTAAAAACTCCTGAAATTGGCCTTGGTGTTATATTTTTGTATTCTACAAGAGTCAGGGCACTATAGAAGCTGGTTTTACATTTTTCTATATCGATGTGTTGCTACTTTATCAGCAAAAAGGAATGGGAGGGGGTTATGGCCATGGCCACGCCCCCTCCTATACAGGTTTTTCATGTCTGGCGGGCACTTTCCACCACTGAAAATGTCTGGCAGTGGCCATTCATGATACCTGGGACTAGGCCCGACATTTTCCAGTAGGTTTCATTGGGTTAACTCACCAGCTGATCTAGCTCAATTTTGTGGCCCCTTTCTCATGGCCCTCCTGACCATACCCACCACAGTGTGCCCAGCAGACGTCCATTTCCTTACATTGGTATGCATGTGGATCAATGCTGCATGTCCATGAAAATTGGTTAACTTTCCAGCTAGGCTGACCCCCCCCCCCCCCCCCCGGCTCCCGCTCTATAAAAGTGAACTGCCCTCTCGCAGATGACCTTGCACGACCCACTTACCCAACAAAACCAAAACCCACACACCAGCTTCAACAAAACCAAAGACTCTAGCGTAAACTTCCAGCCTATCCACCCACTTGTGTGTGCTGCATACGTTGTGCCGGTTCACATGCCATGGTTGTACACTGTACGAGCCACAGAGACTTTTACATTGGGTTGGCACACCTCCAGAATCCAAGTCAGAAATATGTGCGCGCAGTTTCCCATATGGTGTTGGAATTTGCCATGATGGGTGGTTCCTAGTAAATCATGCCAGAGAGTTGGCGTTAAAATGGATGCTTTTGCTGTAACAGGGAAGCTTGTGCATCAACAGTGATCATGTGTCTTCCCATGGAGGAATAAGAACACATTCCACCATGGTCTTCCATAGTTTATACGCTATGTTCTCAAATGGCAGAGGGCGCTCTTTGGCTTGAAGCACCACAGCAAAGAATGGGATCATATATATCGCATAATGAATGCACATTGCACTTTTCATACTTTTTGTCTTTGGTTGCTAATATCAATAACCATGGAGGAATAAAAACTAATTCCTCAATGGACCAAACAAAGACAAACTTTGAAAAAAAGGGAGTTCTAGTGCCCAGTTTTAATACTGAGTCCAGCCCGCCCATGGGGCGGATGTCTAATTTTCGAGAAATTTTGTTAAAATTTTGATATGCAAACGTGTGCAAACGAATCTCGAAATTTCACGAAAAAATAGACATCTCAAAAAGGCAGCACAAAGAGGGTGAGTATGCTTCTAAAGCAAAAGTAAACTACAAACTAAGCCTAAATGTGAAAATCCAAATTTGACAAAGTTCGACATGTTTTTGTACATGGCATGCATGGTGGAAGTGTGGCCTTTATTTACGGAGGTAGTCCAGTAAATTGGCCACATTTATGGGCTAGGCAGGGCCCCGTTATTAAAACTCCACTTTTATTTTAAAGTTAGCCCTCCCCCCCCCCTATTGATTTTCCAAACTAGTTGGCAACATTTAGCCCCATAAATGTGGCCTATTTACTGGACTACCTCTGTAAACATAGGCCACACATCCACATACTGTACAAAAACGTGACGCACTTTGCCAAATTTTGATTTTCACATTAAGGCTTAGTTTGTAGGTTTTTTTTGTTTTAGAAGCATACTCACCCTCTTTATACTTATAGGCTAATCAGAAAGTGCTGCCTTTCTCAGATACGTGTCTATTTTTCGTGAAATTTCCAGATTCATTTGCACACGTTTGCGTATCAAAATTTCAACATGAAATTTCACAAAAATTAGACATCTGAAAAAAGGCAGCACTTTCTGATTATGGGGCTAGCAACATTAAGAACAATGGGAACGATACTACTAAGTTACTTTCTAGAATTAGAAGTATGGCAAATTTATGGGAAAGGATGTACATGTATGTCACTATGTCTATTCTGTTTTTTGTTCCATAAACGTACAAACACCTACCGGTAGAAGGTTGACGGTTGATGATTCACTTACATATGAACACAACTTCTTTGACACAGTGTACATAGTCTAGACTATAGAGAGTCGAGTGAGTTTCTTTACTCTCCAACCCATAAAAGTACCCTCATGGGGGCCTGGACTTTGTACGATTACCCTTTGTACACAACCGCTGAAGTGGCGTCTAGACATACTGGACATGCTGGAGGCCTAGCCCAGGTTGGACGTCGTCTACATTGCATTGCGTTGTACACAACGGATGAGTCCATTGGGCTAGCTAGGCGGCCTACATAAACAAAATTTATTACTGCCACTCTGTGCCAGTTTTACTGTTATTCAGTAACATGACAAGTACAGAAGTAGGCATAGAGCTGGTTATTCCAAGATACACAATCAGCCACTTTTCATGTTTTGTTTTTTTTTGCAAAGGTGTATTTTATTGTCTAATAAAGATGCATTTTTCTCACCAAATCCACCCGCAGTTTTCCGATTAGACCTCCAAACGCTGCTAGCTGCACTCATCGTATGCGATAATATGCGCGCTAGCGCTAATTTTTGATGCATCGGGTCGACCATTTTGTAAACAGGGGCATTATCTTCTTCGCCTTTCTTGCGCATCCTCATTTATCAATAAGTAAAGGCATTTTATTGCTCCTTGGAAACGCTGAAATCAGTGGCGGATCCAGCAGGGTGTGGAGGGGGTACCCCACCCCGGCAAAGATCGAAATGTTCTTGGAGAAGGATATTTTTTCAGTAGAGAGAGCCCCTTCGCCCCCCGCGGCACACCCTCCGCCCGGGCCCCGGCATGGCATATCATCAGTAGCCTCCTGGGATGGGTCCGCCCTTGGAAATGGGTGATTCCATATAAAGGGGGCCAATGAATTGTCATTGTTTATTTCCCTAGTATTACCAAAAGTGAAATATATACAAATGATTTTAGTTGCTCAAATTGTAGTACCTTAACGCAAATATCTGGTAGCAAAGGATGAAACAATTGACTAATTTCCCGACAGTGTGGGGCCCTTAATAGGCGCGGTTCATATGAAAATTTGCTCCAATATTAAAGCAAGTTGGGGGGCTAGAAGGGCATTTTGGATCCCGAATTTTTTTCAGGGAGGCGTGCTGAAATGTAGACCGGTTATTTTCTCCAGACACTTAGGCCTCCGAAAATCAATAGGGGTGTGTGTGTGTGTGTGCGTGTGTGTGTGTGTGGGGGTGTCATGCCATATTTTCAATGGGGAGCGCCAATATTGTGAATTATAAAATCATTCACACTATATTAACTACAAATGCATGCCCTTGTTGACTATTTCTTTAGGGGAGACCAAAATGGTGTTCGCATGTACATGACAGTCCTTCATTTTGCTAGTGCAATTTCTTTTTACGGAATTTATTTGGGGGCTAGACAAACAACAAATGTTCTTTTTTTTTTAAAATAAACACACCACATTGAGCGAGAGTAATCACGAAAATAGCAGAACATTTATTTGATGTACCCTTTGCACGTGGAACCGTATGTTTTGAGTTTTGACATGGCATTTTGGCATTTCTGGAGTATAATGTCTGAATACTGATTGTGGCTACAAGTTATGCAGAATGTCAATATGTTCAAGTTATACTAAAAAATATCATGGAATCCGCTGTCAATCAGTTTTTCCGTTTGGGTCAAAAATGACACAAGTTGGCATCCAACTGAAATTTAAGGAATAACCCAAAATGATAAAGCTATACGTTCATGCATAGCCTGCGCCTGTGAGATTATTTAAGAATTTATCTGTGCATAAATTATGACTAAGTGCATGATTTGCCGCTGTGGTCTGGTTCGTTCAAGTTAAAGGGACGGCCTGTATGGCGGCGGCAACTCACTGGCTCAATGTACAGTCCCCGGGTGTCATCATACTCCATGAAAATCGGTCTCCATTACCATTTTATTAGTAACCCTCTCACGTGAACAGTCTGTAATAGTATCTTCATTAATAGGCATGCGCAACACTCAGTCAGCTACCAATGGGTCCGTATTTCGTAGAAACAGTATGGAATGAAACAAACAGGCCTTTAAATTCACGCTACATGTACACCGGGACTACAACTGCAGAGTTGGACGTGACACCGGCCCGCCCGGCGCGGCCGCCTCTCAGGGTATGCTGCCTGGAAAAATCAACTCGAGCGAGGGAAATACATCTACTATGTGTGCGGTGCCGGTGAACGAGTAACAGCAGATTGACAATCTTATAAATGGATGCATAACTCAAATCCCCCCTGAAACATCAATGTGTATTCAATATTTTGGATGAAAGGCGGATCCAAGGGGTTTGACGGATGGGGGCACCCACGGTGCGAGTATAGTCATGGAGGTTGGACAAAACTACCGCCATGGTCTTGTCGTGAAGAGGACCCCGAGAGAACGTTCTGATAATAAGCAGGACACGTTCTTTTCATAACTAAATATAGGGTTTTTTTCCGGCCGGTTTCTTGAAATGTTCATTCACTTTTGAAAATCGGTCATTCGTTTTCGTCTGAATATGAATGCACGTCTTAAAGGGAAAATACAACATTTGCAAACATCAAAAAATAAAACTACCAAATCATTTTGAAATACCTTGCTCGACTGTTAGTGAATGACAGTATAAAAGCTGTAAAAAAAAATCACCTGGTATACTGTCATTTCATTTCAAGAAAAGTGGTATTTTGTATCAATTTCCAACGCTGATCGGCCGATCAGCGTTGGAAAAATTTTTTTTTTTCAAATACTGGTCCCAATTGGCCTTGCCGCTTGTTCGCAATCGACCCTACCCCTACAAGCAGCTACAAGCCTGGTTCCCTGACTCCCTGATTTCCCCAATGTATGTTATGTGTTCTGTTCTTCTTCTCTTAGGTCAGGAACAGACTACGGAAAAAAATATTTTTTTTCTTGGTTTTTTAGCATTTTTCGAACCCAAAACAAAAAAAAAAAGTCAAAAATATTTAATATATATATATTTTCCATATTCAATTCCATTTCTTTCTGAATTTTAAAGCAAATGATGTATATTCCCTTTAAATCCCATTTCAAGCAACGACATTTAACTTCGTTTTCATTGTCCGTGCATTCAGTTTACGTTACCTGCGCTTTCATTTACGCAAGCACATTTTCGCGCTCATGGAATATTTCGTGAATGTGCAATCAAAAGTACGTTTTTCTCATTCAAAATAGCAGATTACATCACAGAACATTAAACTAAAAGTGAAATAGAGTGGTCAATGTTTGAAATCGCCCTCTATGTAAACGCGATACAGAAGTCTTGTAAACGGCGAATCTGAATAGGCATAATAAACGAAAGGCGCTCAATCACTTAATAGATTCATGTGTTTTAATTGATTGAACTGAAACGGAATCGAATGCTCTGGTAGCGAAAATGAAAGGCGTGTTCAGAATTAACGATTCTCAAATTCATTCAAAGTGAATGACTGATTTTCAGAAGTGAATTAGGAAATTTGCTGGGAAAACATACAAGGCGTTACTACCGAAGCGATACCGATACTTGTACTTCACCATGCAAAGCCTATAAATCTTATTATTGTTTCCTGTTATTAGACAGGAGTTAGGATCTCACCGATGTGATGGAAGGCCACGGCTTGCAAAGATCTGAATTCACATTGGATGCTGCGTCGTGACGATCCTTCTTTTGACATCGTTTGATTGGCTGGCGTTACATGTATATTTGCGCGCGCAAGCGTTGATTGAGCAACAGTCAAAGACAATTAATCACTAACACTTTAACAGACATTAAGGTCGGGCGGAGTAAAGCATTCATCAAACATCGCTTTGTAATAAATTTTGATCATCTTTTCCCAACGAAATTTAAAGAAATAGGCCTATAGTGCCATGTATTTTTGATTCAGTGCTTGTAATTGTTTGCATTTGCAGGCCTTTATCCAGTTAAAAAAAAGTGGTTTTAATGGCACGCTACAGTTCAGAAAGTGTTTAGAGCTAAATGCTATATCACAGTGACGTACGCGTGTTCACTCAGAATCTATTTTGCGTCTTCTGCTACTTTTGCGTCTTTTCTTCTCACTGGTTCGCCCGTACTGGTTTCCCAAGTCTTACGTAATGTTTGCGTGTTGCGTGGTCGCAATACGGTACGGCACAGTCATAATATACAATGTCCATGTACATGTACTACAATGCAGAAGTGTACAGTTAATCTGTACATAATCAATTATTATACACGTGTATGTTGATGAGATCATTATTAAATCAAATAAGGTTTTGCCCCCCCCCGAGTGAAGGTTGGAAAAAATCACTCGGGTGGGACTCGAACCCACGACCTCCTGATCATTATTCATAAACTGCAGTGTCGCAATAATGTGCACACTAGTTCCGCTGGCTTCCGAACTGAATTAGGAGCGAGACGGTCCAAATTCGAAAGTTGAAAATTTTGATTTCATATCGTGTGCTAATTTTTTTGTTTTCGTTTGATGTCGCGTTGGAAAACTCATAACTAATATAATGCTAGAACTTACCAATTCAATTTGAGAATCTATTTGTTCAGGGTGCCACATAGCACGTATATACACCAGCTTTGAGTATGGACACCAACAATTTAATGAGTAACAAGACTATTCGGAACTACGAACAGACTCGTGTTTATTAACCACTGATTTACCACCTCACAATTCCTAGCAATTACATCTACCGACTATGATCATTATTCTACAATCCAACAGTCACTGTTCACCATCAGAAATGAAGAAAGCACGGTTTGACAACAAGCTGCTTCAATTCAACAATCCAAAGTACCGGTGTTTTTTGCTCGTTGAGGAAAACCTCTGGCAGTCATACTAAAACCTTTACCTGAAAAAGTACATTTTGACGGTTTTTTTTTAATTTAATATTCATACATGCAAATATATTCCACGCTGACATCAGCTTCCATGACGTCATGATATTGACACGTATGGGTCAATCATACACAGTTATGGGCGGGGCCAACGGTAACAGAGACTGCCGACTGTGACTGTACTAACAATACACTGTAATCAATTTCCAATTCAAGCAAAATACACACTGCGCAAACTTGTGAGAAATATGTTAAAAATTATGACAAAGTTTCAGAAGGCAAAACATGGAAATAGTACAATTACTG
The DNA here is from genome assembly GCA_029964075.1 of Patiria pectinifera. Lineage (NCBI taxonomy): Eukaryota > Metazoa > Echinodermata > Asteroidea > Valvatida > Asterinidae > Patiria > Patiria pectinifera. The sequence goes on along the minus strand of CM057148.1, from coordinate 1,999,479 downwards.
TATAAACAAGGTACGTATATAAAATGTTTATGAATCGGCTTTACAATATGAAAATATGAAAGTGTTATACGAAAATAAGATCTTATGGTAACAATGAATAAAGTTTCTTTGTAAAAATGGGAAAAGAATTCCCGCCCAAAACTTCTCATTTTTGTCGTAGTTTTGCAGAATAATGTCGACCGATGAATTTATTATTTACCGATTCATAGATTTTTTTTACCGACGAGTTTTCACCTCGCAGTAGCGCATAAGTAGTATCCAAACATTGCATAGACTCCTTCCAAGACTTTTCGATACTCGCGCCTTCAGTACATTATTATCAGCAAACGGCAGTGCTCCATCAAAGCGGCTGGTGTGGGAGACAAGCACAGTATTTCGTGCACATGATTTAAAACATTCATCATCACAACTTTTCCACATTGAATTAGGCAGAATGTTTTCCTCTTTGAAAAGATTGAACACATAAAACACCAGGTTGTTACAACAAACACAGAATATATTTAAACAAATCTAAACAAGAAAGAGTTTCAGTTTACAAAGTCCGTTTCCTTCACCTTCCAAATATTAAAAGTGGCAAAACTTTGTGCAGCGCTAGTGGCTAAGACTTGACATCAAAAATGGTACCCTGTAGCCGCTTATTAGACAAATCTGCTAAGCAAGAGAAAACTTTAGCTTAACATAAAAATAAGGTTACCAGCCAACATGCTATGCTGCTTGCAGGCAGTGAAGGATGTTTACATCCCAATATCTGCTAAGTAAATCTGATAATTATTTTTGCTTAATAGTACCCTTATTTGCTTAGTACTTTCACTCAATTTAGGCCCCTGAGATTTTATGACCCATTGTAACCGCAATTTGTTCCGACTTTTTCAGAAAAAAAATGTTTACATAATTTCAAATGTTTTTCTTTCTTTCTGATATTTCAGGTAAATAAAACAGTTTTTAGAAAGGGCACTAAACCAACTTAGTAAACAATGTGCCCTCCATGACATCGCGTCTATCTGCAAAATTAAAGGGGCACACACATTTGAAAACAGCCTTTTCATGCGGACTGCAATAGCTCAAGACCACTGATTGGGGAACCCGGAAGTACCTTTAAAATATACTTTAAAAGTTGTCATTTCTATTATAAATTCCAGTTTGCCTTTTACACCCGTTATCTAAAAAAATAGATATGCAAAAATAAGAATACGTATTACTAGCAAGATATAAGTTAAATACATAATGTACTACAGTAGTCATAATACACAGCAGTTTAAAAATATAGGTAAAGTTATATTTAGTAGAGGTAAGTGAAAAATGCAAACTAAAAGCCTCAGGCGATAAAATGCAACAAGTTTGTTTTGAAAAATAAACAGATCTATTGTGACCCTGTACAACCAAATTTTCTGTACATTCTCACAAAATATGTGTTTTTTGTCTACTTTAAGGGGTAAATTTCTTGTGACTCCAACGAATACAATTTGTTTGTGATGCATCTGTAAATATGTAAATTTTGTGCATAAATTGTGCAGTATTAAAACAAATACTTTGTACCTCTAACTGGACATACTAGAATGTGACTAACACCAAAACACAACCTAACGCAAATTATGCAAATAAATGCAAACACATGCAAATTTATGCACAACTACCCCACCCTAGTTTTACTGTCAAGTGAATATCACCTCCCTACCAAGAAAAATCGCTTTTTGGTGTACACATTTAAAAAAGTTGACTCTATCAGCCTCAACAAGTAATACTTCAAATTGTGACTGGACAAACTCATCAAATATGCAAATTATCTAATTCAATATTCATGTTCTGTCTGACCTTTTTACCTTGCTATCCTATGCCCCATGTAACTTGAGTTCATTTAAAATGAAATAACTGCAGCTCCCAATATATATTAATCACATCAAAAGTGCGGAAAAAAGGAGAAAACTTGCCAAAAATTACAAAAAAGCTTTAATAAATATACAAGCAGAACTACAGATGCGATATTCGCCTAATTCTACACAGACTAGGTCTTGTCGCTAGCTATAAAATGACTTTTGTGCAAGTCCATGGTTCCAGTCAAATTCAAAATGGGATTTTCAACCATCATAAATCAAAGTTATCTGTTTCTACACAATTATGTAACGCTGAGGTCAATTGGGTGGTACCCCCAATCATATTCCAAGTGTTGTAAACAAAGACGCAGGGCACCAGTGAAATCAGGCAGCCAATCAAATTCTTCAGATGCATTCCTGCAACCTCAACATTTTGTACAAAATTCATCTACACAATATATTTTCCCGGCAAAAGAATATTTTTCCCAACATTTTGGATGCAACTGGTACCACAGACTCCATTTCATGATAAACAATCCAGTGGCAGTGGCGGTGCCAGACTCTAATTCATTTTGTGGCCATAATGAAAAGAAAAGAATAATTCCAGTTGTTAAACATTTAGAAAAAACAACATGATTTACACACGGCATCCATGATCCAACAATTTAAATTCCTTTTTATAAAAAAACCAAAATCTTAAATTTTGAAACAAATTTCCTCTCTTAAAGAGAACAGTACTGTTTAGACCTTTACTGAAATATATCCCCATCGGGGTTTACAACTAAGCAGCCATCAGCATTCAGTAGTGAATACTAAATATATTCCAAATGGTGGATATTTTTCTGCCACCGATATAATACCCCAAAGAAGTGAAATAGTTGGATCAGGGATGGTATACAAAACGTGCGATATTATATTTTCAGTGCATACACATTTTTATTCACTAGGTAAAATCCGATGGCGGCGTCAACCAATCGCATCGCTGGTACCACGATATAGAGGGCGCCCTATTGCTGACGTTAACCAATTGTAGTACTGTGTAGCGCAGAGCAGCTAGGTTGAACGCATGACTATTTCATAGAATTTTAACCGGTAACCAAAGGTATATCAAGTTATGTACATAAAGTAAAACAACAACAAAATCTGATTTCAAATCCCATTGACACATATTTTTTTTGTTTTCTTGCTTAGACTGGCTACCGTCAGCTCTGTCTGGTACCAGGGATGGGCATGTCTGGTTTTGGACCCGCCATGACTACCCGGTAGTTGTTTATGCATAGGAGCCTTGACGTTTAACGTTCACGTACAGCACCATAGCAAACACCATGCCCAAGATCTGCGGAGAGATCAAATCAAAACTTTTAACATTTGGTTTTGCTCTTTACTCATTAACTCTACAAGCTTGCTTTTGAGAAGATAATTCACAAGCTTGCTCGGATGGGAATCGAACCAAGAGACTCCTGCTTCCTAGTGCACATGTCTCAACCACTCAACTATCGAGCATCAAAAATCCACCGAAGGTAAAATTGTGTGAGCGCCAGGCATAGAGCGGCTATGCATTCAAGATTACTATACCTCATACATATTCATGACCGAGAGCCGAATTCTCACTGGTCCATTCACCATCTTGTGCCAGACGCTATTTGTGCTGTTTACTATACCTCATACATATTCATGACTGAGAGCTGAATTCTCACTGGTCCATTCACCATCCTGTGCCAGACGCTATTTGTGCTGTTTACTATACCTCATACATATTCATGACTGAGAGCCGAATTCTCACTGGTCCATTCACCATCCTGTGCCAGACGCTATTTGTGCTGTTTACTATACCTCATACATATTCATGACTGAGAGCCGAATTCTCACTGGTCCATTCACCATCACGTGCCAGATGCTGTTTGTGCTGTTTACTATACCTCATACATATTCATGACTGAGAGCCGAATTCTCACTGGTCCATTCACCATCACGTGCCAGACGCTATTTGTGCTGTTTACTATACCTCATACATATTCATGATCGAGAGCCGAATTCTCACTGGTCCATTCACCATCACGTGCCAGACGCTATTTGTGCTGTTTACTATACCTCATACATATTCATGACTGAGAGCCGAATTCTCACTGGTCCATTCACCATCCTGTGCCAGATGCTATATGTGCTGTTTACCAAGCACGAACCAATGTTCACGCACAGGGTAAGTATGCATGGGTAGCAGACTGCCGCCTGCCCTGTAACGCAAAAGGGACGAAGCCTCGTCCCAGATATTGAATGAGACTGGTCTTAATAACCTACCTGGAATACACCGATAGCAATGCCTCCAGCAGCGATGTAATAGATGTATTCTTTCAGTTTCGTAATCAGTTTCTCTTTGCAACTCTTCAGAAGCAAGAAAAGAAAAGATTCCATTCAGACCAAAGTTGATCAATAATACGACAAGGCAAGTGAAGCTGTGATTTTTAAAAATTTACATATGTAGTTGATTCAGAATGACTATTCACAGACAGATTTTTTTGGTGTACACAAGGAAAGTTTATTCATGTTCACAATGGACCATATTTTAGTCTATGGGGTAATCCTAAAGCCAAATTTAGAAGACAAATTTAGAAGGCACTGTTGAGATGGAACTATGCAGGTCTGCGCTCAGGTTGTACCGCACCCACTCCGGGCTTCCTTGAACATTCATCTTAAAGAACCTGTGCTTATTTTCTAGAATTGAGGCTGACAAAAAAACTTTTATCAACCTAATCTTTTTTTCTCATTGCAAGAGAAAACAGCTATAAAAAGAAAAGGAACATGTAGGCACTGTAATGACGTCAATTCAGGGCTATAAAGGCACCAATCAACGTTGACATGTTGCTTTCCCTCAAACTCTGTCAGTTTTAATTGAGTAGAATGACTAAACTTCTTGGGAGGGGGTGGGGAGGCAAGCCAGACCATTTCAAATTTAACTTACCGCATCATACTTTTCTTTAGACACCATTTTACCGCATCCTTTTTCATAGGTCTTACAGCAAGAATCTGGGGTTTGGCCGGGTGAAAACATATCGGGCGCCGCTTCTGCCCAGTCAGTTGTGCCATTCACACCACAACACATTTGCTGTGAAAAAAATAACAGATCGTGTGTCAGTGCAACAAGGTCGTAACTGGATTCTGCAACAAGATCGTATTGCGCGCAAATACGCTCCGTGCAACAAGATCGCATCTTACGTTTTGCAACGTCAATTGGCTATCTGGGTTATTTTAAAGAGGTTGTGGAATGCTCGAAGACATTTCCGTCATTTTTCGGGTATACGTAGCCTAAGGTGTGATGAAATAAAAACGACTATTGTTTCTGTCATGTCATAAAATGAGTACAAAAGGTACTTTTGAGAGCTGTTTTTCAAGTCCTGTCATGCCTGTTTCGACCCGAACGTGCAATATGTGTAAAAGTCGTCGTTGCGGGCAGCAAACAAAACACAGTACATCGTGACGTAATAAACAGGACTCCCGATGCAGAGTAGCATAAACGAGTCCTGTTTGTATCTCACTTACACGAACGCTTCGTATCCCACCACTAGAGATCTCAAAAGTGGTCTTTTGTCCGTGCAAAGAGCCCATAAGACCCTTACAGGAATAGGTTCAGCGTTACTCAATGGAGATTGTTGACATTCGGGGAATTATTTCGACTTATTCTCACAAAAAAAACATGAATACATGGCGCCTGGTGATCACTTTCGAGTTCTGGGATGCACTTTTGCGCAAAGTACGCACAGGTACTTTAACCTTTGCGGGAGCATCATGCACCTGGAGCATAGTATCCAATGGTTCGCCCAACTGTCCTTGTTACCAGTGAGTGGGTTCAAGTGCATGGGGTCTGTAAGCAAAGAGGGTTGGTCTTACCTCATTCTGGAGTAGATCCCAGGCCTTTGTCAGACCTTCCTCGCCCGTTTTGTTATAATTGTCAAGACCATCGATCAGGCCGTCAGTCACTGCCATCTCGACCTGTCCGCGGTAGATGAAACCAACGATGCCAGCGACAATCTCCAGAAGGAAGATCAGCAGCAGGAAGAGGAAGAACTACAAGGAGACAAAGGAAATGGGAATCAAAGACTGAGGTAATGAGACGTCTCTCTAGTGTCTTTTACTAAGTACTGGACCAAATCCGCTGAAATCCACCATAAGACCACCACTTCTATAGGTGGATTTTAATGGACTTGGTACACATGGCTTGCCTACCAAATTCTCCCAAATGGTATGTGGAATATCGTGGACTATTCTCGACAGGAGTCAGAAGCGAGCTTTACAGGGATCGGGACTAGCTGCATTATGGCCCGTTCATACCTCACCCAAGCAAAATCAAAACCAATTTCATGATGCCAACAATTAAATTTTCATTGCGTTGTGACGTTCACTGTTACATGTACCTCAACAAATTTGCTTCGCATTGAAATTTGCAGGAAATATGAACTTTGCACAGAATGTATGTTTGGATAGGAGACCAAACTGAGCTCCACTCTTTGACCGAGCCTAAACTGGGCGTTACTCACCAGCAGGAGCAGGCAAGCGTTCTCCTTGATGGCACCGCAGCATCCCAAGAAGGCCACTATCATGACGATGACACCAGCTGCTATGCAAATATTGGCGGCATTCAGGAACGGCAGGTCTTTAACAAGCGTGGCAAAGCCGCCCCCCTGGACATGAAGGACGATACCAATGGCCAGAATGGCACAGCCTGAGATCTGTGGAGGATATTAAAGAAAAAATGGCTGGTGTTTTGGCAGGTAAACGGGCTGGCTGATCGGCTTATGGACTGGCTGGTGAATTGGCTGGTGAAATGGCTGGTGAATTGGCTGGTGAAATGGCCGCCAAATTGGCTGGTACAATGGCTGCTAAATTGGTGATTACAATGGCTGGTGAAATGGCTGCTAACTTGGCCAGTGAAACTAATGGCCGCTTAATTGGCTGGTGAAATTAATGGCTACGAAATTGTCCAGTGAAATGGTTTCTATATTTACCGGCTAAATAAAATGGCTGCTAAATTGGTGATTACAATGGCTGGTGAAATGGCTGCTTAATTGGCCAGTGAAATTAATGGCCATTAAATTGGACAGTGAAATGGTTGCTATATTTTTGCTGGCTAAGGGAATATCCATTATGACCCATTATGACCAGTTATGCCACAGGTTGGCTAGGAAGTTGGCTTCTAAAGTGGCTTGCTTTTTTGAATAAATTGAAGCTTTAAGTTGGCTTTTCATACAAGTAGCTGGAATATATGCACTGTATGTCTTTCTTTGTCAATGGTTTCCATGATGAAATGGCTTACACAACTATGTTCACTTCTGAAATGGCCAGTGTAATGGCTTGTCAATTTGGCCGGTGAGATTGTGCAGACACAATGCATTCTTGGATGAAACATCAACTTACAAAGAACAGGAGGTTAAAGACGAACACCAGATACTTGATAATCTTCGCACACCCTTCGACGGCCATCTTGGATTTTCTTATTTCTTCACAGCTTTGTCAAAAAAGATCTGAAAAGTTTTAAAAGAAGACACAGAGCGTTATCAAAGAAGTGTTTGAGATTTAAGTTGGGAGGTAAAACTCTGGGTAATTTTGGACCTTACAGATTTTGCTGGTCCCAGGGCTGATGACGCAAGTCTAGACTCCAGACCTCTTTGTACCTATTTCACTAGGGCTGTGCATAGGAACCGGATACCCGAGTACCCGACCGTTGATGTCAGGAACCGGTTCCAGATTATGGCATCGGGTACCCGTAACCAACTTTACAAATTACTAACTTCTCAGACAATGCAAAACAAAGGTTTTGAACGCCATTTGTGGGGTATTTTCAAAATAATTTTATTTATTTTTTTACAACGCATTTTTTTTTTATTATGTACCCCTTATTTTATTGCTTCTAGGTGACTTGCTTACTTGATTTTGCCTGGTAATATGTTTTCTCTGGCTCCCATGTAGTATTTCATCTTAAATAGTTTCTGTTATCATACTGTAACTTTAAGTCATTGTAATTTTGTATCATATCTATTTTGTTTTTGTAAAGCAACTGGAAGCATTTTATTTAAATGGATTTGGCGCTATATAAATGTACGTGTCATGGTACCATTAAGGATACACGGTATCGTAAATTCTTGGCACGACGGGAGACATCGGTCATTAGGGAGACATTTTCATGTCTCCCTAATGTCACAGCCCCCCTTTAGAGGTACAATTTTACCGTCGCAATTAGATTATATTTGTTGCTCGTGGTCTAATTAGTAAACATACCAAAATACCTGGAAAAAGGACAAGGGAATATTGGGTTAGGGCACATTTAAGTTTGAAAAATTTTGTGCACAAGTCTATGGGGATGTCTCCCAAATGTCCAATCCAGGGTAATTTATTCCCATTCATAAATGCCTTTTCGGTAAAAAAAAAAATCAAAACTCTTCAGTCCAAAATTCGAAACAAGCCAAAAATTATATATTTCCAACGATTTTGATCAACAATTTTACTTTTTTTTCAGGACACCCCTCTACTGGTAGCTATATTAATGGTTTGTGCAGCGAGTAGTGGTAAACAACTCCTTATATGGAGATTAGCGCACACGCATCAAGTGGTCAAGTGGCGCAGAACGCAGCTGTGCTGTGCAGTGTGAATTTAGGACTATAAATTTCACTGGTAGTATTACGCATGCCTACGTAGGGATTGTGAACGCTCAACTAATAAAATGGTAAAACGAACCGGATTTCATAGGAGTCCAAATTTCATGTGACACTGGAAAGGTGTTAAGACCAGCCAGCCGGTGTTTTATCAACCGTTTAAAACCAGCCACGTGACTGGCTCTCGACCAATAGGAATGGGAATATGAATTTAACTTCACTTAACATTATTTGATATTGAGAAATGTATGCAGGCCCCCAATGGAAACCAGTTCTAAACTGTTTGGGCATACCCTGACATGGAATATTGCAATTCTGAATCAATGGAAGAATTTTCTGCATTCTGAATTTATTTTTGATTCTGAGCCCATCTTCACTATTAACCCTAAAGGGGCCGGGTTATTTTGACCATCTCTCAGCTGGGGGGGATTCTGCCCCCCCCCCCCTAAGATCTCGGCCATCGAGTGACGAAAAATTTTGAAACTCAGCACATGCATAGAGCAACTCTTCCTAAACATACCCAAGAAATTTCATGACTATAGGTCAAAGGGTTTTGGAATTATGGCTAAATAATTATTCATATACATGTATACATTTATGTACAAATGGCAATTCTGCTCTGTGTACACGCCGTAGGCCCTATACATGCGAAAATTCAGTTTTCACAACGCGTAGCGGCAACCCGTGGTCCGATTTTTATATTTTTGGTATCAAAAGATGCGCAAAGCTCGAGGCTAAAAAGCCCCCCCCCCCCGGGCCCCTTTAGGGTTAAAGCATGCCTTGTCATGATCTGTAGATAGGCCTACATATATGTACATGTTTTGTACAAAAATATACTTGTGCACAAAATATTCCAATCAGGCTTTTCCAATATTTCCCAACATTGGTCCTATACTTTATCAGCTACACCGTTCCGCAAAAAAAATTACTGAAAAATGTGTATAACTTTGGAGGTCTACATTGTACACCTACACATGTACATATAAGTACAACCAAAAAAGTCTTTTCTATGAACAGGTGTTCTGTACGACTGCTAGCGCTTGCAATGTGATATGAACAACCCCAGCACCTCAGACAAACAACAACCCCTCCAACTGTTACGGACTTTCAATTTTCAACCCACGCTAAAATTCCATTGATGAATTTTCAAAAGAGCAATCGTCCTTGCTTGTTCCTGTATGCCGGAATTTAATATCGGGCGTATTGTTTGCAAACCCACCGCTGTGGAATATTCCAAATAACAAGGGTTCCACACGTACAGGCATTGTACACAGTATGTATACATTCATAGTTCTACTGTATTATTTGGAAAGGTTTGATCATTTTTAACACAGCAATGTGAATGAAATTCGCTATTAAGGGTGCAGGGTACCTTCAAAGTCTCTCAAATTCTATTTGTCAGCTTTTGTAAAGCGCTCCGATCTTTGTGGGGCGCTATAAAAATGCCTATATGTATGTATGCCTTGTTAGATGCAATGCCCTAAACCTACCAAAAACTCTTTTTTAAAGGGAATGTACAACATTTGCTTTTGCTGCAATTTTCAGAAATAAATGGATTTGGAGGATTAGTATAAAATATTGTTACACTGACTTGTTTCATGTTTTGGGCTTGAAGATGCTGGAAAAACCAAGAAAACCTATCATGTTCTTGTAGTCTGGTTCCCTGACCCAGCTTAAGATGAAACGAAGCAATTGATAGACTTTGGGGAATTGTAAGGTCAGAGAATCAGTCTAGCAGGCTTGTACCCCTTCACAGGTGTGTGATCAGTTGCAAAGGAAAGTCAGAATAACTAAATATGAAAAGTTAAGAACAGTTTTTGAAAAAATCCAGTTTTCTCCAACGCTGGTCGGCCGACCAACGTTGGAAAAATACAGTTTTTCTTGAAAATGTCAGCCCACCAGGAGCCACGATTTTAAAGGATGCTTTAGACTGTCATTCCCTAACAATTCAGTAAGGTATTTCGTGGTAATTTGATCATTTCGTTTTTTGATGTTTGCAAATGTTGTATTTTCCCTTTAACCTATGATACATACATGAATGTACAAAATTTTCATAAGGCTTCAGGTTTGGTTCGAGGGTCATTCCGTGTCAAATCACCCAATGGGTTAAACCATACCCCCTTCAAATTTGCTCATACTTAGTATGGGATTGTGAGGTAATTTTGGCTGAAAAAGCTGAAAATCTTAAATTTTAGCGCCATCGGACTAACGTTTTTTGTACAACCGTGAATGACCCACCATTGCCAAAATGGGCATGGCCGCCAATTTTTAAATTACCATATCTCCATTTGTGTTAATTTTGGTTTCTTTGGAAAGGTAATCACAAGGGATCCAAATTTACCTTTTCTTTTAATGTCTAAGTAGTTTGAAGTACACACATGTATTATGACCTATTGACCTTTGCTTTGACCATGAATTTGACCTTGTGGATCATGTGACCTTGAGACGAACTTGGACGAAAATTATACCCCGACATGTTTTCTACAAAATATCCAAAAAGTGGGGGGATAATATTTTTTGTTTGGTTTCTAGCTCATCTCAAAGTTTGCAACCAGGCAGTTTTGGAAGAATTTTGGAGGATTGAGGCCGAATGGCAAAAAGTGTCGGTTGATTTTGAGGGATGCATTGTGTCGAGTTCGTACCCTGCATTGTTTACATTCAGACACCCATGAGCTCTGCATTATGCCCGATATCATCCGATATCTTCTGGATATCATATCTGCACTGCCTTGATGAGGCAATGGTCACCCCTCCACTGAACAAATTCAACTTACAGATGATTTTGGAGGACTCAGAGGCTGTATCCAACTTTTACATGGTGGCAATTGGAGGATTTTGCAGGATCGAGGATGGTTCCAAGCCAAAAGGGCCAAGGGGGTTAGGGTTTAAATATCCTTATGCATGAGGGTCACTCTATAAATTCCAAGTCCAAATGTAACATTTTTCCTGTCCCTGTTATGTTGGTACTTTATTTACTATTCCAGTACTCATTTAGAATTACTTAAACAATCTTTTAATTGTTGGGTAGGTAGTCTGCTATTCATAATCACTCTTGGAGGACGTCAGAATTACGAAAAAAAGGGGACCCCAAATTTATAGAATGAGCGACCAATCTTCGTACATTTGAGGACCCTGTATTTTTAATTTATCTGAAAAAAATTCCTTGTGAACTAAACAGGATGCTGTATTATGTATAAAATCCACACAACAAGTTGTCAAATATCTGGGGCTTAATTCCTTATTCCAATCTGAACATATCATCCTGCAAATCTGCACACCGAGCTCAAGGCAGCAGACTACCAGTCACAAATACAACGCATAACATGCTATTTTTGGCTGGTTTATACCAGGCAAAGCAACACTGTGGTTTTTGTGCATGGCACAATAATGCTTACATGTACATGTACTACAGCTCCTGAAATTTGCCCTGGTAGTAAAACTGAACTGCCCACTTACAGATGACCTTAAACGAGGTCAATTCCCACTGAAACCCCCCCCCCCCCCAAACCAACAAAAAACACTCACAACCACCAGTAACAAAGGCCACAGCTTGACCCGAAACCAGAAGTCGAGGTAAACTTCCAATGTGCCCTGGGGGGACCACACCTACATTGTACTGGTACAGTACAGGTTTCCATGTTACCTGAAAGGGGCACTAGGTCCTGAAATCCCCCAAAATTTCATGTTTGGGATCGTTTACTTTATCCTATTTCAAACAACCTGTTGAAAGGAAACCAACCTAATGTCTTACTGTTCCCGAGAAAAGATGATAAAAATGGTTGTTTACATCCGACATGTCGCACTATGAATACATTTTCCTGTTGTTCAATGTAAACGTTGTGTGTGTGTCTATTATACTGCACCGTGCTCGCGAACAGCGGTGACCAATCACCAAAGCACAAAATGTGGTTTCTTACACGTCCGCAAAAGGCGAACACTTCACGGATAAAATCACAACTAGCACAAAAACAGCTCAACTTTTTGGGGTCACAAAAGTGGACCCCGAAAGGCGTTCTCACACTCATAATACAGGAAAAACGCAAAAACGCCCAGTTTTTTAACGGAAAGTGTGGATGTTTATATCCCACCAGTACCGTATGTTCTTTCCGATGGACATCATTTCGTCCAAAGCCCAATTGGGCTGTTCCAGGATGGAGTGCCCCTTTAAATGGTTGCAGACGGCATTGTGAGCCACCGAGTGCCAGAAATCTAAATCTGGAGTTTTATATTTCCCCTCAAAAAATACACACATTTTTCCAAAATTCCTAGCAAGTTGTTTAATTTGGAATGACACATTGAACCATAAAGTAAAAAATAAATAAAACCACTGACATTTCATTAAATTGAGTTATTTCTAAGGATGTGATGTTTACAAGTTTAATGTTAAACGAAAACAATTGAAACAGCAAATTGGTAGTTTTGATGCGTCTTGCTTAAGATGAGTTTAGTGAATCGGCCCTAGGATGCGTCTTAACTAGGATCAATCTTAGAACGGGGACTCGTCTTAAGTCTTAAGATGAGTTGCAACATAAGACGCATTTCATGAAAATGGCCCAGCCCCAACCATTTAAATTGCTGATGAGCATTGGAACTGGAGTTTCTTACACTTACACCATCAAATCAAAACACACAAACAATAGTCAATAAAGTAAACAAACTTGAAAATGTGCAAAAAGTCGTATTGGTTAAAAAAAACCAAACTTTTAAAATACACAGTAGGCCTACCTGTTGAAAAGTCAACCGCTAAACTCCTCAAGTTTCTAAAGTAAACCAGACACTTTTTATCCAAACTGGAAGCAATTGGAAAACCTGCACGCAGACTGCACGCTCAACAATGTGGTGAACTGTGCCAAGCATATAACACAAGCATCACAACAGGATCAGCCCATCCCAATCCAGGTCTGAGGGTCACTGCATATTTATGTAGGGGTGTCCAAAAAGTGAGGGGCTCTTAAAATGTACATTTTTTTTAATCGGCACAGAATGACAAAACAATTATGCTAACAAAGAAAACTGACTCAAGCGACTGCCTGACTTAAACACTGATGGGCTGTTTCTACTCACGAAAGAGTATTCGATTTCCAAGTATTTGTATAGTGCTCTTTTCTCACCCCCTAAACACAAAATGTAATATTCCGTTTTTCATGAATGGAACATGTCAACCACTTTCAATGGGTTTTTTATGCGAGGGGCCAAAGCCAGGAGGCATACATGTACATGTACACTACAGTATAACAAAGCATCTGATGATACTGGTACATGTACATTGTATACAGAGTAAGGACGCTGGATCAATTTAACAGGGTAGGGATTTAGTCCAGCGGATTTGTGACAAAATTGAGCACTTTTGCATAAAAGCGTGAAACTTGGCACAGATGTTTATATTCATGCGAGAAAATGATTTAGATGTGGAGCCATCGCAAATTTACCCTTCTAGGGGTGTGGCATCCAATTAAAAAAAGGGGGCAGGACTTGTCGTGCCCGCAGTGAAAACGGTTGTTCCCACTTGTCACAAAAGCAAGAAACTTCACAAAGCCATAATTATATAGATATTATAAGTGTATTCCAGATTCGGAGCCACCACAAAAGTACTTTTTGGGGGGCGTGGCAGCCATTAAAAAAAATAGGGGGAGGAAATGCCCACCTTGGGAAAAATTGTGCCCAAATTTCATGAACGAATGAGAAAAAAAAATCCAGATGTGGAGCCATAAGGTGAGAGTTATGAGGAAGGATTTAAATATATAACACAAAATGTACATGTGTATGTACCAGTTATTCACGTGAGCACTATTAATGCTCAAGTTTATTTATTGCCATATGGTTAAACCATGGAGGAATAATGGTTAAACAGGGTTCTCTGCAGCACGTTATCAAAACAAAACTCTGCGTTTTCCCCGATATATATGTGTATTTCCCTGCGAATTTTTCTAAATTTCTGCTGAAGATTTATTGATGGTTGTAACTTCATTGCTTGACAACTAACAAACAATGATTTCCAATCCTTAGTCAATTTTGGGAACATCCCTCCACCAAAGTAGAACAGTCCAAAAGTAAAACTGGGCCAGGACCACCGATCTCTATTCAGAGGCCAGCACCTAGTCCCAAACCCTAGAAAGCTGTGTGGGCTAACTCTGGGTGCAGGATAAAGACTGCCAATTGACTTCTGGCGTGGGTTGTGGGTGTGGTTGGCAAAAAAAAGTGTGGGCTTGTTTTTCCATCAGTAGAACTATGACAGTACCCAAAACTATTTGCCTGGCAACCTTGATCAAACTGAAAGTACAACCCAGGTCGTCATGGAGGATGATTTTTGTGAATGGAATCTTGCCCCCCCCCCCAAGTTCTCAAAAGCTGTTCATACAAAAATACTTGTTGTGTTTAAAGGGAATGTACAACATTTGCTTTTGCTGCAATTTTCTGAAATAAATGGATTTGGAGATGTTATAGCAAATATTGTTACACTAACTTGTTTCACGCTTTGGGTTTGTAGATGCTGGATAAACCAAGAAAACCAATCATATTCTTGTAGTCTGGTTCCCTGACCCCACTTAAGAT
The DNA here is from genome assembly GCA_029964075.1 of Patiria pectinifera. Taxonomy (NCBI): domain Eukaryota; kingdom Metazoa; phylum Echinodermata; class Asteroidea; order Valvatida; family Asterinidae; genus Patiria; species Patiria pectinifera. Next base: position 1,984,472 of record CM057148.1, on the reverse strand, counting down.
GAAACGGAGCAATTTACAGACTTTGGGGATTTGTAAGATCAGAGAATCAGTCTAACAGGCTTGTAGTCTTCACAGGTGTGTAATCAATTGCAAAGAAAATGCAGACGAACTAAATATGAAAAATTAGGAGCACTTTTTGAAAAAAGCCAGTTTTCTCCAACGCTGATCGGCTGACCAGCGTTGGAAGAATACAGCTTTTCTTGAAAATGTCAGCACACCAGGAGCCACGATTTTACAGGATGCTTTGGACTGTCATTTCAGAACAATCCTGAGTAAGATATCTTGTGATACTTGATCATTTCGTTTTTTGATGTTTGCAAATGTTGTATCTTCCCTTTAATACATGGGAATAAAACTGATTCCAACTTTCAGAAAATGGGTGTCAATGTACTGGTTTTATTTTTATGAAAAACATACCCAGTACATTATGTTAAAGGGGCTATGCAATGTAATTTTTTTAATGCAATATTTGTAAATGCATCTTCGCGTCCATATACCGGTACCTTGTTTTCAAGTTTTGTTTTGCCATTAATTTTCAAGGATATTTTGGTGCTTTTTTGGTCTTTTGCTCATTGCAAATTTCCAAATATTCATGAGCGAAAGTGTGATGTCATTTCAGGCAGAAACCTCAATGTTACACTACACGTATTTAAGTACCAAAAATTGCCACAATATTTTGCTGTCATAAATGTTCTCTTCTTTGATGATTTGTCACTGTGGCAGTAACATGGCAGTGAGCCAATGAGCAAACTTTTGTCACAAATTCTTATGAATGTTTTCAAAATTTCATCCTTTGATTTTGAGTGGAAATTACGAAAGACAGTGTCAATTATCATGGGAACTGGACAGCTCTTTTATCCTATGCACAAAAAAAACATCATGTGCAAAATTTTCTGATCATGAGCATCAGCACAGTAACTTGCCATCGAAATTGACTTTTTGTTTTTTTAAGCATCGCCAGTAACTCTGAACAAAGACAAAGCTACCGCGGCAAAAATAAATTATTCCACAATATCATGTTTTCAGGGCTTTCATGAATGGCAAACTAAGCTTCAATTCAAGCTCTGTACTTCAAAGCATTCTTTTATTAATGCTCCAGGCACACACAATGATGTACAGGTTGCTAGGCAACTACATATTACATGACGAGTTGCCATGGAAACAAGGAAAAACACATTCTTATCACCGTGCTATCCACTTATTTCCACGTCAACAAGGCCCACCGTGATGAAAATGTAATTTAGCAAACTCACACTCTTAATAAACAAAACATGGCCTTGGGATATAAATATACACAGACTTGCTCCAGTGTACCTGTATACTGGTAAAAGTATAAGAATGTTCAGTCATTCTCTTTTCATATCAAGCAGGACTTTTGATATCTTTTCCACATTTCTGTGAGGGAAGTATAAACACATGTAAGCAACTGTTCTGTTCTTGTCATCAAATATTAGGACACCCTCAACTGTGACCAGCCTTGAATATCAAATGAGCCATGGCTTAGCAGCCAATACATAAGGCCAAAAAAAAAAATACTCGGTCTCTGGTCAGCGCGCGCGCCGATTTTAATCATGCGCGTCAACCTTTTTTTTTTTTTCAAATTAACACGGAAGCTACAACAGCGCCCTCTATTGCCGCGCCTCCTCAAATTTTTGTACCAAGGAGCACCAAGGAATGGGGAAATTGCACCAAGGCAAATGATAAAGGGCACCAAGGCAAAATAGTACCCACCTTGTCTGTACAATACAAGCTTGGAAAAAAGAAGAAAAACAACACCAAAAAAAAAAAAAAACCCGCATCGCTGCATCAATTCCGGAACTTCGGTCTGACCAGAGACCGACTATTTTATTTTGTTTGGCCTAACAAGGGGTAAAAAGTATATTGGTAAAATTAAATAGCTTGACGGCTTGAATGTACACATGCATGTACCACCACCAAAAAAACAACATTGTGTAATATTTTCCAAAAATTTAGATTTGAATTGGCCAATCCGTCAAAAAATATATATCTTCCCAAAAAAAGAAGGTAATAAGATGAACAAGGCACTTGAAATTACAAGTCTCCCAGCGGTAATTAAAAGCAAAAGTGTTAGTTTCTCCACTTTTGCTTTTCAACATGTTCAGGTTTTTTCCTCCTTGTTTTCAAATTGTTAACTTTTATTTAAACAAAACAAGCTACTTTTTTTGGCTTTTTCGGATGTTTTTAACCCACTGAAAACAGGCCAATTACTTTAGCATCCGTCTTTTTTTTCAGGGTAAAACTTAAAAAAATATAGCACAAGGCGAACAACTTTCACTGCAGACGTTGAGATTTGGTGGCAGATCATTTGCACGGCGCATTCACAAAGAAAATATTTTGTTTATGAATAGGTGCATGATGAGGGACTTGTACAAGTCTAGGCTCATCTTATGCAATGAGTTTGCCATGTGATCTGCAAATACCAACCATCTTTATCAAATAATCTTGAGGAAATATTTTTTCCACTGTGACTCATTGTACTCAGAAATATTAGAAGGCAAGTCAAAAAATTAAACCAGTTTCTTCTTGTCCCCGCCCACTTCCTTTTTCCCCGGCCACCTCCATTTTAAAACTTTTAAAAAATACATTTGCAATATATTTTACACTGTCATACATTTATATTGTCAATGTCAATATTTTGTCTTTATACTTGTTTCCAACGAAAAATGAAGAGTATGCAGAAAGGGTCATGGCTCTTATTTCCATCTGCACTCTTGAAACATCCGCCCAGGCATCTTGGGGGGGGGGAAGAGGAAACCCCCCCCCCCAAAAAAAAGCCCGGCTCCTTCATTTAAAAAAAAAACCGGCAGGAAGAGAAACTACTCTTTTTTTTTAATCGGCCTAATTACTTTCCCATACCTGTACATGTCTTCACATAATTATCCACAATGCATGCCTCTTAGTGTTTATTGTAATAAGACTTATCATGTGCCAGTAGATAAATTTTGCACTCATGCATAAACCAACATATGTTTGAGTACCTGCAACTAAGTATATGGGTCATTCTTATAGATTTAGGGCATGAAAGTGTGACATTTTTGTGTCCCTGTTACATCTGACCTGTGTAATTTCAATTTGCTATACAATTACCGGTATCATTAAAATGGACTATTTTGACACAATTTGTTGCGGGTACCGGTACTTTAATACACCATCGCCCTTGGAGATACATGTAGAAGGCATTAGGATATATATTTTTATCACAAATTTAAATATATTCATCAGAGCAGACTGGTATTAATTCTTAACCCTAACCGAATCCAACAGGATCCAACTTCATGTACCGGTACACTGTAAAAAAAGGTTGGATAAAACACTGTTGAGTGTTGGGCAATGTAATTTACCCAGCATTGGCAAGAAATTATATTACCTCATATTGGGTTGAATTGGGTAAAAACTGTCAAACTATTGGGAAGAATTTGCCCAAGAGTGTATATAGGCAGTTGATAATTCGACCAGCGTTGGTCGAATTCTCAACCCATTTTGCCCAACTTTTTTACAGTGTATCAAAACCCCTCCGAGCCTGATGGATTGAGTGCAGTAAATCCGGTGTACAAATGTACAGTACATGTACAAAAAATGTACTCAAAGAGTCGGATTGTGTTGAGCACTGATAAAAAACACCAAGTTGGACTCTGTTGGATCCAGGAGACAACTAAAAATTAGGCACAGTTGGATTCTGTTGGATTGAGCGGGAAGCCATGTTGGACTCTGTTGGATTTAGCAGGGTACCACCAGTAGTCCTGAGGAACCCTTAGGGGCTTAGGGAACTTTTATGTCATTGCTTTCATACATGTAGAACTACTTGCAAGTTAAAAAAAATTAGGAGTTTACATGTACCTCGCTTTCAAATGGCTGATCTTGAATACAGTCTAGTTCTATTAATTAACTCTAACGTCCTAAGGGCTCTTTGGGGGATTGAGGAGGTTAGGGTTGTTTTTCAGTTTGTCTGGTGTCAGAATAAAAGGCCATTTTGGTTTGAAATTCAGTCAGTCAAAAACCATGGAGAGAGGTTCTTTCCTCCATGTTACACAGTCCGTGCAAGCGCCCCCGACTTTCGTTCTCTGCAGAACATGTGTTTTGGTGATCTCCTGAGTGACTCAGTCTTTCCTGCATTGGCCTGCGTTTTGAATCAGAGAATGATTGACTGGTTTTGGAAACTACAGTATGCAACCCTGACCTGTTTGTGAAATGACGTCAAATACATTTTAGGATCCAGATTCTGATGAACACAGAACAAGGAGTACTTGTAAAAGAACACTGCTTTTACTATGACAGGCATGGGATGTGGGGGGGGGGAATAAAAAGTGTAAAGCCCCATTCTACATGACATGTGTACAAATGTAGGCCCCAATGTACCACGACAAGTGGTGCTCATTGGGGGATAAAAAGTGTAAAGCCCCATTTCACATGACATGTAGGCCTATAGGCCCCAATGTACCATGACAAGTGGTGCGCAATGGGGGATAAAAAGTGTAAAGCCCCATTCTACATGACATGTAGGCCTATAGGCCCCAATGTACCATGACAAGAGTGGTGCGCAATGGGGGATAAAAAGTGTAAAGCCCCATTCTACATGACATGTAGGCCTATAGGCCCCGATGTACCATGACAAGAGTGGTGCGCAATGGGGGATAAAAAGTGTAAAGCCCCATTCTACATGACATGTACGGTATGTAGGCCCCAATGTATGTATGTATGTACCATGACAAGTGGTGCGCAATGGGCATGATGGGGGATAAAAAGTGTATAGCCCCATTCCACGTGACTTGTATGTAGGCCCTATTACTACCATGACAAGTGGTGCGCCATGGGGGATAACAAGGGTTTAAAGCCCTTATGACATGTAAGTTTGTGCCCTATATGACAAGTGGTGCGCATTGATCGTTGTAGGGGAACCAAAAAACTGACAAAAAATATGGGTACTCTGGTACACGTTAAAGAATCCCAACCCCAAATTCAAATCTCGGGAGTGGCCATTCAGATTGTTCATAAAGATCAGTACGATAATACTAAGTATACATTGTAATTTGGTGTGTCAAGTGCTACAGCAAGATACAAACTGTGTACGTACAGTGAGTTTTATAGCTTTACAATTACAGTGTAAACTGCAGCTTTTGCAAGAGTCATAAACGTGAAATATATTTTGGGGAGTCAGGTTGGCGTAGTGGTACTTTCCTCGCCTTCCACCGCTGTGACCCGGGTTCGAATCCCACCTGGGCCAATATGTGGATTGGGTTTTCAGCCCCTGCCTGATTCAATATTCTTCTAGGATTTTCCTCCCACCTCTAAAACTGTAACTTCATTGTCTTCTCTTCACAGGTTTCTTCAGGCTTGCGAGCTACAGTGCCTAGGGCGCTTTTGAGGAATCTGTGGTTTCATTACCAGAAATGATTAATAATAGTAATATTTTGTTTTCCCATGTGGCCTGGTTTTCATTTTGAAAACTCCCCACAAGTTGGTAGTGGGTACTCGATTCCATAATCTGGAACCTGTTCCTGACATCAACGGTCGGGTACTCAGGTTCCCGGTTCAGTCCGACGCACAGCCTATAACCATGACAACACAACAGACACTCTATTAATGGAGCCACAGTTTCCATGGAAACAATGTTATCATGGCTGATGCATGCACTATAATTAGACACCCGGTCTTTACAGTTGAAGACTAAAACACCTGCAGTCACGCAAGCACTGTTATAGTCAAATATAGTCAACAGACCAAGAAAGGACAAAGAAGGCAAGGTGTGGGCACAAGTGGCTTATCAATTACTCGCAGTCAAGGCAAAGCTGTGTCAAGTTACCTAAACAGTCACAGCCAGTCAATCAATCCTGCTTTGTGTAGGCTGGGAATTTTAAACTGCTGAAAACAGTCACTTGTTTGATTTCCGCTAAATGTATCAGTATCAAGGATATTAGTATTTATTTAATTATATTATTTTACTGTGGTTACTACGTATATGTACGTAGTTAACGAAAAGGAAATTTGGGGAATTTCATTGACCAAAGGGCTAATGTACTATGAGGTACCTTACATTGTAAGCAGACTATTATTAAGATAAATTTATATTGCAGTATATTTTTGCTGGTTTTTTTTCTGCTCTTGCGGTCTGAGTGTTACTTCTGTAAAGAGTGATTCCAAAACTGTCATTCAGTACAATAGTGGTTGCTATAAACAAAGCTGCATTGTTTCCCGTGGTTGCCAGGATACGCCGGGACTGTATTGTATGAATCATAAAAGGAAATGGAGCAAATCCAAATGGTTTTAACTTCCTTAACTAAACATTGTCTAGACAGAAACTGAAACCATTAGCGGAAAGGGCTTAAGTAATATAGCTTGTTTTTGTTTTTTTAACTTAAAAATATTATTGCAATAAACAATTTTGATCGGAAAGATTTCCATATATACGAAGTTCACTCAACACCCTGTACAAAACTCGATTGAGATGAATTGGGTTGTAAGTGTGTAAGATTTGAAAATGCTTGTATTTTCTCACTGCTCAAATTGACTTTGATGACATGAAATTGCTATCTGGGGGGGAGGAAAACAAACAGAGAAAAATAGTGAACTCTTATGGAAAATCTTTCCTTTTGATCTGTTTTAAAATTAAATGAAAACACAGATAGGCCCCAGTGTTACAGTATATCTTGCATAAAACTTAGAATTGATAATTTTTAAAGCCACTTTTTGTTGGAAACAATAAATAGTTTACTCTACTTAAATAAAAAAAGGAAAGATTTCCATATACAAAGTTCACTAATTTTCCTCTGTATTGACCTACAAGCCCCTAGATAGCACTTCCTGATGGCTGATAAGTCACTGAAGGGAAAAATTAGTGATGGCCAGATATGGGAATCTTTCCGCAAACATTTTGAAAAGACATGAATCTTGGAGTGGGACTGAGAAACATTTTCAATTTTGTCAGAAAATACTTTGAAAATGCACTTGACTCCCCACACAGTTAGACTTTGTACACAACCAAAGATGTGGCGTCTGGGGACTACTACTACAGTCTTTCCATGGCTCAAATGCTGGACTTTGAACCACAATTTTACGGGACTTCATAAATACAGTACCTGCAGTGTTGGCTGCTTCCTTCGATTCAGCATTCTTCATCAATTTCTTGATTTAAATTAAACCTCCCCACGCATTCTAAAAATTAAATTCTACGAATCATAAGCGGAAGCCTCTACCTACTGTACAACAAACAAATCAATCTAATCGATAATGTAAACATTAGATTGTTATCTCTCTTTCGGCTGTCACAAAACTTAATGCTCGTCCTAAGAAAATGTTGAATAGCGCGTGCCATGTTTTGCACTCACTACAGGCACGACAGGTGTACGATTTGCATTCCGATTCGATTTGGAGTCTTTACAAAATATAATTTTACGTTAGTTTAAAAGTGCAAGTGTTAAGTTGCTGTATTCAAACAAATCTTAATAGTCATACTACAATCCACACAGAACAAACTAAAATACTTACCTACTACAAAATGCAGTTTATCGCACAGAAATTCCTCGACGATTTCCGACTGGACGAACTTTCCCCTGTTGCTACAGACACACAGATATCGGGTCACGCCCTAAAAAAATTCGCAGGGGCCAGAAAACGCGTGGTTTTTGTGTTTGGTAGGTTAGTCTTCAAATCAGTCGTTCAATATTCTGCAGGGGCAACACAATGTTTTTTTTCCTCTCCAAATTCCCGGTAAAAACCTGAAGACTGGTAACAGACTCTGTGTAGTAATCTAAAAAAATGAAATTACATAAATATCGCAAAACATACAGTTCGCCAGCTTATAATGATTACTTTTTCTCCATAAAATCCAAATGATTTTTCTCAGTGGCATGGAGCCCCATTAAAGCAGGTGATGACTAACGTAGAGGGCGCTGTTGCAAAAAAACGGGGGCGACATTGCATAATAAAATTATTTATAGCACACCGACCACTTAGAAAATGTAATCTGACAAAACGATTAAAGTTCTGTTTCTTGCTTTTATTGTGTCATTTTAAAGTTCTGGTACCCAAAGCAAAAATATGGCACAACAGTTTGAGTTTTAACAAAATTAATAAAAAGCCGAGTGTTAAAAACCAAAATCTGAAGTTATCGGTATCTTGTAAAAACTCCCTGTAACAAGTTATATGAAGTTCCTTTCGTCATTGTATTTTGTAAATTGTGTATAGTTTGGGCCTGGTGCATGCTTTTGGGCAAATTTCATCAGCTGCAAAGCTGAAAATGTTGCTTAAGACATCTATGTCTTCAGCAGCACTCGATATAGCCTAGAACAAAGGAGAACAAGAAACAGAACCAACAAGATTCTTCAAAATCTCCAACACAAGAGAAACAAGAGGACACAACATGAAAATCTTTAAGAGTACTAATTCCCATTAAATCGTAAGTGTAAGTGATATAGCATTTCATGTATACATGAAGCGTTCCAAAACGTGATAAATGCCATTTTGTTACTGTTTAGAAATTCCCCTCTACTGGGGCTGATTTCAAGACATGCTGAGATGTGTCTTAGGAAGGGTAACTCGTCTTAACTTGCGACTCGTCCTAGGATCAATTTCACCAAACTTAAGACGCGTTCAACACGTCCCAACTTCTTTAGCAACGCGGCTGAACTCATCTTAACTTAAGATTGGTCCTAGCGTGGGAAATTGTTTTTGCACATTTCTTTACGATTGTTTCATCAAGAGGTGAAAACAAACATGAAACAGCGATCAAATTGGTAATTTTGATGTGTCTTGCTTAAGATGCTTTTAGTGAAATTGGTTTTTAGGATGCGTCTTAGCTAAAATAGTTTTTGAGCGGGGATTTGTCTTAAGTCCAAAGATGGGTCGTAAGATAAGATGAGTTATGTGAAATCGGCCCCAATTACCTAAAGTCAGTTTTGATGGCTCATACTGTATACAGTTCGTCGTTTCTGTGCAACAAGGTCGTATCTCCTAAAACAGCGTGTGACGTCATGAACATGAAACACGACTTCAATTTCAAAAGGTTGTATCTCGCTTAAAATAACCCGGATGTACACACAAAGCCAATGGACATCGCAGTACGTGAGATACGACCTTATTGCACGGAGCGTATTCATGCGAGATACGACTTTGTTGGAGAATTGAGTTACGACCTTGTTGCACTGACACGAGTTAGACACAATTTAACAATACAAGAGTGAAAAATGTAGTTTAGAAAAAACTGTTACACTGTGTATGTTCTGTAAGTTTTCATGTCTCCAATGAGTACAACTCTATTTTCAGCAGCTACATATGGTCCCAATGCCTGACTCTCATGAGAAGGCCAAAGAGCGCCCTCTAAAGTTTGTACACAGAGTGAACAGAAAACAATGGTAGATGTTTTGAATGGACATATTACATGGCGAACATACCTGGTTTAATCTACAGAGATTTATCAGTCTGGTATTTGTTGTTATACAAATAACGAATGTTTATGAGTGAATTGGTAAGTATAATTTCATGAGGTGATGGATGGAATGTTCCATTCGACGGGGGGGAAGCCAAGTAGAATGGAACATTCCATTTTCCACTGAATGAAACTAGTCATTCCATTGCACGAATCTGAAACATTCTTAATGTGTTTAATACAACACCTGAATAAATCCTCGTAATCTGTTTGGTAACTTGTAAAATGGTACTATGCATGTGTGGGCGTTAAACTTATAGTGCCTCCAATAGTTTGAATGACCACGCAATGAAAGTTCTATTTACTGTGAAATGGAACTTCTACTTTGCGGTGCGGCCACACCGTACATTGGGACAAATAATTCAATGACATATGATTAAAGGGAAAATACAACATTTGCAAACATCAAAAAATAAAACTACCAAATCATTTTGAAATACCTTGCTGGACTGTTAGTGAATGACAGTGTAAAGCATCCTGTAAAATCATGGCACCTGGTATACTGTCATTTTCAAGAAAAGTGGTATTTTTGTATCAATTTCCAACGCTGATCGGCCGATCAGCGTTGGGAAAAACTGGCTTTTTTTTGCAAATACTGGCCCCAATTGACCATCGCACTTGTTTGCAATCGATTACAAACCTATGAACGGGTACGAGCCAGCTAGATTGGTTCCCTGACCTTACAATTCCCCAATGTATGTAAACTGCTTTGTTTCTTCTTAAATGGAGTCAGGGAACCAGACTACAGGAAAATGATTGTTTTTCTTGGTTTTTATAGCATTTTTGAACCCAAAACCTCAAAAAAGTCAGTGTAACTATATTTGCTATATATTTCCAACCCCCCAATTCCATCCATTTCTGAAAATTACAGTAAAAGCAAATGATGTATATTCCCTTTAACTACCCACCAAATGACAGGGATTTATACAGTGGTTGTAGAATATATGTACATACTGCAGTCCTTCTGATTTGAAAATCACAGGCGTGTGGAAAAAGACACACCTGGATTTTTCTAGGTGTGTGGTTTTTCTAGGTGTGTAATTTTCTACATGTGATTCTGAGGTTCAGGGAAATTCAGGCGTGCGATTATTCACACTTCTCGGGAAGCTTTTAGGCGTGCGATGGCGTGGGGGTGCAATCGCACGCCTCAAATCAGAAGGACTGATACTGTTGTGAAAGAAAAACTATAACATCGTGGCTAACCACTGATGGAAAATTCAAACCAAATATTTACAGAATGTAGTATACACAACGTTTCCTCCTGTTTGCTGAAGAAACCTGTTCAATGCGACCACCTCTTCATAGTGGCCACTTGCCCAGCATTGCCACCTGTCTATTCTGGCCACCCGTCCAGTAGGCTGTAATATAAGGCTGTGTCCAAAATATGCTTCTGGAGCTACGGCTATGACTATTGTCAGCATGTTCCCACATAGTTGTAATGAAGACTAAGCCAACAGCCATAGCCATTGGTCCGAGCCAATACCCCAGCACAGCCCATGAAACTGAACTTTATGCCTAAGACTTCATGTGTTTGTTTGATCCTCAATCACTTCTCCAGTGGGGCATAGTTCAAGAGTTTCTCGATCAGGTCGACGTGGGACAGCAGCATCCTACGACAGCAGTATCGCTTCAATCCGAGCGCATCCAACGCATCCCTGACAAGAAAATGAAATCAAGAAACAGTCAAAAATAACATCTGCAATGGCTAAAAGTATTTTTTTTAAACCCACAAATTTCACAATATTTTTTTCAAGTCTTCCTCAAATCAAACACCAAGAACTTTAAAGAGCCAAGATGTAGTCTGTTGTCACACTGACAGTTCTCAAATTCTTTTTCGTACTTTTGTGGCCAAACTTCACATTCAATTTTTGACTCCTTTCCAAAGTTTTTGAATACAGCAAGCATGTCTACTTTTACACCAATGAAGAGGATTGAGGATGAATGGTGATTGAATCAAATGAGGATCCTGGAGGATTGAGGATGAATGGTGATTGAAGCACATGAGGATTCTAGAGGATTGAGGATGAATGGTGATTGAATCAAATGAGGATCCTGGAGGATTGAGGATGAATGGTGATTGAAGCACATGAGGATTCTAGAGGATTGAGGATGAATGGTGATTGAATCAAATGAGGATTCTGGAGGATTGAGGATGAATGGTGATTGAAGCACATGAGGATTTTGGAGGATTGAGGATGAATGGTGAATGAAGCACAAGAGGAATTTGGAGGATTGAGGATGAATGCATTTTGAGGCAGGACTGTCTGATGATTTTGAAGGATTTGGCGTTGGTTATCCTTCATTTTAACACGAGTGCAAAGTTTTGGGATGAGGAGGATTTTGGAGGATTGAGGATGAATGCATTTTGAGGCAGGACTGTCTGACAATTTTGAAAAAATTTAGGCGGAGTTGAAAAATTTTGGAGGATTTTGGAGGATTGAGGATGGTGGTAAGCAACAAGGGCCTAGGGGGTTAGGGTTAAGGTCTAGCCCTTAGTCTCCTTCGCAGCCGTTGATGGCGTTGTTCACTCACCCTTCAGAGTACTCGGCCTGTAGCAGACCCAGGTAAGCCTCCCATTTGTTACCGACGACTTTGCCGCAGGTGAAGCAACGGATCGGGATGATCATGACGACGAATCAGTCCAAGAAACGAGACTGCCGAGAAACTTGTTGCTTTCCTTATTTGCTGGGAGAACTGTGCATCCACTTAGTGAAGGGAGATGGGTATTGTTGATTTCACCTGAGTGTGGCAATTTAAATTAAAATATTTCTATTAAGTATTAGCAGTCTGTTGACTTATCAAGGCACAATTTTTTTCTCAATTTTTCTTTTGGAGGTAGGCCTCCCACCCCTATGCCTTTTTTGCTGTTATGAAATCTCTTAACTTTCACTTATTAATACTTTTTCTTTTAATTCCCGGAAAGGTTAGGTCAATTTATTAATTAAATTGAATGTAGCCTACCCGGGAATAAGACGAACAAGAAAAAGAAATGTGCAATGTTCGGACGACCGGACTTTAAAATCTGGGCAATGGATATTTTGCCGGAGACGGCAAACCTTTAGTAAACGTTAGTTTACCGGATATGCACTGAACATGCGCAGTTACTGTTTTTTTTGTACTTGAATATTTTCCGGTGACACATTTTAGTCTGGCTCCATGCAATATTATCGTTGCAACCTCGTATTCACAAAATGGGATTCAGACCATTTTATAATTCAGACTTTATTTCCCTTTTAAAAAAAATCCTCCAGAGCCACAAATCTGAAAAAGAAAATGTAATACTCTGCAATAAAATGTTTGAGACATGTTTAAAATAATAAAAGAAGAATATTCTTATTTATTTGGGGATGGAAAAAAAAAAAAAATGAAACACATGGCGGGGATCGGGATCGAACCCGAGTCATCCCGCTCACTAGAGCTTTTGCTTAACCACTACACCAAACGTGCTTGTCGTGCTACACAACTTTTGGTGGGAATTTAATACATCTTATAATTCAGCCCTATCTTAAAGAGTACAGCGCCCTCTGTTGATATGGATTGCCGCCGGCAAACCTTTAGTAAACGTTAGTTTGCCGTCATTACATCCGGCAAAATATCCACTACCTAAAATCTGCTAACATGATTTGTACAGCCTACATATTTTACCATTTTTGGAGCAACTATAGAATGCAGGGCCATGCCGGAAAAGGTTGTTTTTTTTAGTTGGATGAATGTGAGGAGTGGGGTTGCTGAGTAGAATGGCACTCTTTACAGAACGACGTGACGCTATGAATTGAATGATCATAGGTATGAGACAGAGGATGGGTACTTATGAAGTAGATGTATAAAAAATAGAGGGCGGTATACAGAGTGATTGGGCATGAAGTAAATTGTGATCAATAGAGGGCGCTATAGAGAGTAAATTATTGACAAGTACGCAGTATATATACGGAGTGAGATGGCATAGGAATGTCTTGGATGCGTGGAGGGCATGAATTAGATTTTAATCAATAGAGGGCGCTATAGAGAGCCAAGTACGTAGTATGTACAATTGTACATGTACATGTATACTGAGTGAGACCATTCCTCCATGGTGACCGGTGAGACGTACGGCTTGGATGTCTTGGATGCGGGTGGGCATGAAGTAAATTTAAATCAATAGAGGGCGCTATAGAGAGCCGACTGCGCATCCACGCAGCCATAGATGTGCGGATATAGAATGGAGTGGCCCTGTATTCTATAGTTGTACCCCATTTTTTCAAGCAGTTATTTTATCATGTTTTTCCTACCGACACCATGTGTCGGAAATAGACGCTTATACCATGCAAACAATGTTAGGCCTACATTAGCCAATTCTTTCATGATTGACAAAGGCAAAGCATGCAGTATCTGTAAATCCAACAAATATAGGGCGAAATGACTGAAATATAAATTTTATACTTACCTCTACGAACACATCATCGCACACAGTCGGGTGGTTCAAACAAAAAAGGCAGTAAGAAACGCAACGAAACTCGCAGAAGTGTAAATGTGATTGACCAAAAAGAAATCAAGCATGCTGTATAGAAATGGCGCCCTCTCTCGTTCTGAAAAACCCTCAAATAAATTAAAGGGGCACTCTGCATGATTTGGGGTGTCAATTATTTTGAATGTTATATATAACAAAACAAAAATTAACTTAGTTGTTAATGATTTTATCTTCTGATTTCACACTCGTTCTTCTTTTTCACGCATGCACGGCACCGTCGTGATGTCAAACTGGATGATAATGCCTAGCGGCGATGTCCAGTCAACTTTTGAGATTCTGAGATTCTGAGATTCTGAGATTCTGAGATTCGTTCGGCCACTCTTAGAATAAGGTGTAGCAGCATGGAACCCTTATAAAACTTAGAAATCAAATTATTAGTGAAACAAAGAAGGCAAAGGCCTCTCACAATGTTAATTAATAGAGTGAGAAAACTACAGCAATTGGAGCCGAGGAAATATGCACAGGGAGATTCGGAATTTGGCCAACATGCAAAAAAGTGACACAACATACATATGTAACAAAATAATATTGATCCTGATGACTATTTTGGCGTTGCAAATGCCATTAACAAGCACCTTGCTAGTTTTTCATCACAGGCTCAACAATCGCTGCATGTTGGTGATCTTCCGGCTTATCTTCCGAGTTGTGAACCACCTCCTCATTTCAACCATGGGAAATCTACAACGATTTGAAGAAGCTGTTTGTCTGTAAAGCTGGTGGTCCAGACAATGTGTTAGGGGACACTACTAAGAGAATTTGCTTATGAGCTGAGTAAGCCAATCACAGAGATTATCAATACTTCTCTGACTCAAGGTATAGTGCCCACCCAATGGAAGGAGGCCAATGTCGTTCCCATCCCGAAACAGACACCTCCTTCAATCGATAAATTGAGACCAGTGTCTCTTACCTCGCGCATAGCCAAAATTGCTGAAGGGAGAATCTCGAAGTTTATTGTTGATTCCATCCAGCCCCATATTGACGACCGCCAATATGGAAATCAGAAGGGTATGTCCACCACTCACTGCCTAATTGATGTGTATCACCACCTTGTCTCGGGTGCGGAAAAACCTAACAACATCAGCATCCTTGTCTTGACAGGCTTTTCAAAAGCATTCGATGTCATAGACCATAAAATTGCCTTTCAACAACTTATCAAAAATGGGTGTTTCTCCAGATATCATACAGTGGGTGGTTGACTTCCTTTCTGAACGGAAGTAAAGAGTGATACAAGTTTGAATTCTCTGACTGGGCCTACCTCTCAGGGGGTGTCCCCAAGGGACAAAAATGGGTCCTATAATTTTTTTTCCTTGCAACCATCAACAGTGCACAGGAAGAGGACAGAGATACTGGAATCAAAGTTTGGAAATAGATGACTTAACGTTAGGTGAAACTAGGCCGTATGAGAATGCAGGCCAGATCCAGAATAGTCTGGACTCCCTGCAGGACTGGACTAACAATAACAAACTCAAATTGAACCCAACAAAATGTCAAGCCATGCTGGTCTATTGGGGAAAAAAACACCTTAAGTTTGATTTAAGTATCTCTGGCCAAAAAAAAAAATGGCTATAGTAGAAAAGGTTAAGTTACTCAGAGTTACTATCCAACAAGATTTGAAATGGGATGGGCAAGTAGACACTATAATCACTAAATCCAGCAGAAAATTGTTCATGCTTCGAAAATTAAAAGAAGCTGGTCTTAATGCCCAAGAATTGTTAACAGTATACAAAGGGTACATTCGACCGGTTGTTGAGTATGCAGCTCCACTCTGGAATGGAGGCCTTACCCGGGGCCAGGTACCTCGGGTTGAAAAGATTCAGAAAAGAGCAAGCTGCTGTATCCTCTCTGAAAAATATACATCCTATGACGAGGCCTTGGCTACTCTGCAGCTTGACACCTAGATCATCGCAGAGCACAAATATGCAAGGACTTTGCTCAAAAGTCTAGCCGCTCTGATAAATTCTCAAACTGGTACCCTGCCTCTGGGTACAGTTCATCCATGACCCTGAGAAAGAGAAACACATTTGGGACATAAGTGCAAGACCAAACGATTCAGATGCAGTCATCTAGTCTGCCCTATTTGACAACTCTACTAAATGAATAAACACCAATGTATAATCCATGTATACAATTTCTTGCCCAGTGATTTTATATTTCAAGTACAATTTAAGTCCTTTTCATTTTTCCGCTATAGAAACGTATTTTACGTAAGGCCGAGACTCTATCCTCGTACAGAATACAAAGGAGGCTTTTTTTTAGTTCAAAATCTAAATACTTTTAATATTAAACAATTTGTGCTTTCTCATTAATTTTTTTTATGTTGTAAATGTCATGCAAATTGAGGGAGAGAAAAACAATGTTTTGTGTCGCAATATTCTGTCTTGTTTGTCTATTTCTAATAATCTATCATCTGCCAGGAATTGATTTCAATACGTTATTTAATTCTTGAGATAGTTTGTCCAGCAGGATTATGTTTTATGTGCAAAAAGTGAGGCAAATGTTCCGTTTTGTGGCGACTGCAGCCTATCACCCAGTTTTTATCCGTGTTGACACAAGACACTGTCGAGGGAGAGAAAAACAATATTTCGTCTCAATCTTCTGTCTTGTTTGTCTATTTTTAATAACCTATCATCTGCCAGGAATTGATTTTAATACGTTAATTAATTCTTGAGATAGTTTGTCCAGCAGCACTATGGTTTCTGTGCAAAAGTGTCGCAAATGTTTTTTGTGGCGAGTGCAGCCTATCGCCCAGTTTTTATCGGTGTTGACACAAGACACTTGTGAGGGAGCGAAAAACAATATTTTGTCTCAATAATCTGTCTTGTTTGTCTATTTTTAATAAACTATCATCTGCCAGGAATTGATTTTAATACGTTAATTAATTCTTGAGATAGCTTGTCCAGCAGGACTATGGTTTCTGTGCAAAAGTGTCGCAAATGTATACTGTTTTGTGGCGACTGCAGCCTATCGCCCAGTTTTTATCGGTGTTGACGCAAGACACTGTGGAGGGAGAGAAAAACAATATTTTGTCTCAATCTTCTGTCTTGTTTGTCTATTGTTAATAACCAATCATATTACTAGAATTTATTTCAATCCGTCATTAAATTTTTAAGATATTTTGTCCAGCAGGACTATGGTTTCTGTGCAAAAAGTGAGGCAAATGTTCTGTTTGGCCTACGACTGCAGCCTTGTTTTGTTGCGACTGCAGCCTATCGCCCAGTTTTTATCCGTGTTGACACAAGACACTATTCAGTGTCTAACTGCCATATGTCATGATTTTAAATAAACCATTAACCATAACCTATTTGACAAAAAAATATTAATTGCTGGGGTACATTATGTAATGCGCAATTGATCATTGCTACGAAGACCTTGCAATACAAATTTTAATCAATTTAATTATTATTATTATTAAAAGGACCATTCCACATAAAGCACTGAACATTTTGGACTTTCAAAACATTATAAAACTTGAATTCCTGACACTAGGAACTGTACTTGCTGGTTGAAACTGACTTCTATAGATGGTTTGCACGGCAGCCATGTTGGAGGTGTCTGCTTTTGTTCAACAGGGATATGCATAGGTAGAGTCCTCTTGCGCATTCATTGTCAATGAATTAACATAACAAAACACCTCCAAGACTTCTTCCGAATGGCTTCAAAGAAACTATATACATAGTCTTTTTATTCATAACAATCGTGTTAATAAAAAGTTTTTTTAACAACATATGTAAACAACACGAGGCACTTTGATAAATTTTACTATACAGTGTGTGTCAATAAAAATGTAGCAGTCAATCCATAAATATTAAAGACACTAGCACTCTCTTTTTGCAAAACTTAATTATAGAGTCTGAAGGTGTAGTAAATACTCTACACAATGGTCTTTATCCCATCTCATTTGGACATCCCAGTCCAGAGATACAGCTAATTAAAATGAAAGGACTTGAATTCCAAGTTGGGCCACTTTTCAGATTATCTGTATCTAATGAAAGGCATTCATATACCAAGAAGGTGTGTCAATGCCTTTTGTTAAATACAGGTAATCTGAAAAGTGGCCCAAACAGATTTTGACAGTCTTTACAAGCTTTGCCTTTAACTTTTAAACAAAAGGTCCAAATCACACAAATCACAAACCCTGTCGAGGGTAAAGAAACACTCTATCATTTCATGGAAATTGTTTTTAGAAAACAAACAAAAATTGTTTCCTCGGAAAAACAAACGGTTGTTTGACTGCTAATTTTGTGCAGACACTCTGTATTTACAACTGCTTCAACATTGATGTACATTAATTTCCAGCAATTTCAAAGTCAGATAGAAATTTCTCAGAAAATTTCAATTGAATACCAATTAATCAAAATGTACATTCTCAATTGGAAAATAAGTAACTATTACAGACTTTATACAGGTATGTTGTGTTGGGTCAGGGATTTTTGAAGTCCAAGATTTTCAAGGCGGCAGTGGGATGGGGTGGGGGTGGGGGTGTCACAGTCAATGCATAATAGGCCATCAGCTTCGGTCCACAATTTTGGCCATTGGTATCAAATGAGGGGAATAATCGTCATAGCGATTTTTGGCAAGGTATACACCTCCAGAGTTGGAATATATGTGACAGCATTGCAGCGGTGGCAGCTTTTTGGGTGTTATCACCCTTTTTTCCCCAAATGTCCATCAAAATGCTTGTTACCACTCTAGGGGCGGTATACCTTGCGCAAGCGCACTATAATCATTTATGCCCTGATTTGATACTGGCCAAACCCCCAGGCCGATGGCCTATAAAAAGACCTGAAGGACTGTAATCAACATTTCCATTACTGAGGGATGACGTTATTCAGGGAACTTTTTAACCCTAACCTCCCCAACTTCATCAAAATCCATTCCTCCATTTTGTTGGATTTTGGGGCACTTGGTCCTGCAAGCCTGGTTTGACTAAATATTGATGGAGTATGATGGACTTGGGCCTGGAGGCCGAAAGCAAAGCATGCATTGGAAGCAGTGTGATTGATGGATTTTGGCGGACTTGGTCCAGTACTTAGTAAAAGACAGTAGGGATTTAGGATTTTTTAAAATTATGTTGTAAATAATTAAAATTGGTCATGAAAGTACTGCGTAAAAAAGAAGTATATACAGAGAAGTTTGTCTTGGAGAGGGGGCGGGGTTTGCTTGGATTAAAAAGGGTGGGGGAGCATCTAGCTGGTACACTGTAGTCTACCTGTCATCCTTGCCCACTGACGACAATCGCACTTTGGCCATTGCACTGAGAAGACAATGGAAAGAGAATATAAGAATTGTGGGTAAATTAGTCTCACATTTGCAGTTCCAGACAAAGTGAGGCCACGCCCCAATAGGCTGATTAGCCACGCCCACATAGTGTTCCGACCAATCAGAGCCGTGATTTATGTTTGACATGTGTGCGCATCACTGATCTCTATCTAGGATAGCGGATATCCATACACCAGTCACACAGTAGACTTTGCATATTGATCAATTCACCCCCGGTCTCACGAAGATGGCCGCGTATAATATGAACGTTTTACGCGTATATAGCTTGCGTGCTGTATCAAGAGTTGACGCACATTTTGGTCACGTACACGTATTGTGATGTTCTAAAAAGGACACATTTTCGCAGTGATTATTATTTACAAAAAGCAGAAAAAGGAACTGCGGCTTTAAAAAAAAAGTAAACGACGACGTTAGAAAAATTGTAAACCATGGTCAGTGGTAGCGGTCATAATAAAAATCAAGTGAACCGCGATGTTACAAAAGAAATCATGATGCTTATAAAAACGGCAACTTGTCCTTTGTAGATCACCAGCCGGTCTCACCAGTATGGCGTCAAATTCATTCATTGTGCGGCTCTTTATCCGCTATCCAGTCTTTATATAGAGATCAGTGGTACACACTGTGGCGCTGGAGAGGATCATGTGTTCATTGGCTAAGTGTGCAGTGGGCGGAGCTATCCAGTCTTTATATAGAGATCAGTGGTACACACTGTGGCACTGGAGAGGATCATGTGTTCATTGGTTAAGTGTGCAGTGGGCGGAGCTATCCAGTCTTTATATAGAGATCAGTGGTGCACATTGTGGCACTGGAGAGGATCATGTGTTCATTGGTTAAGTGTGCAGTGGGCGGAGCTATCCAGTCTTTATATAGAGATCAGTGGTACACACTGTGGCACTGGAGAGGATCATGTGTTCATTGGCTAAGTGTGCAGTGGGCGGAGCTATCCAGTCTTTATATAGAGATCAGTGGTACACACTGTGGCACTGGAGAGGATCATGTGTTCATTGGTTAAGTGTGCAGTGGGCGGAGCTATCCAGTCTTTATATAGAGATCAGTGGTGCACATTGTGGCAGTGGAGAGGATCATGTGTTCATTGGCTAAGTGTGCAGTAGGCGGAGCTATCCAGTCTTTATACAGAGATCAGTGGTGCACATTGTGGCAGTGGAGAGGATCATGTGTTCATTGGCTAAGTGTGCATGCAGTGGGCGGAGCTATCCAGTCTTTATAGAGATCAGTGGTACACACTTTGGCACTGGAGAGGATCATGTGTTCATTGGCTAAGTGTGCAGTGGGCGGAGCTATCCAGTCTTTATATAGAGATCAGTGGTGCACATTGTGGCAGTGGAGAGGATCATGTGTTCATTGGCTAAGTGTGCAGTGGGCGGAGCTATCCAGTCTTTATACAGAGATCAGTGGTGCACATTGTGGCAGTGGAGAGGATCATGTGTTCATTGGCTAAGTGTGCAGTGGGCGGAGCTATCCAGTCTTTATACAGAGATCAGTGGTGCACATTGTGGCAGTGGAGAGGATCATGTGTTCATTGGCTAAGTGTGCAGTGGGCGGAGCTATCCAGTCTTTATATAGAGATCAGTGGTGCACACTGTGGCACTGGAGAGGATCATGTGTTCATTGGCTAAGTGTGCAGTGGGCGGAGCTATCCAGTCTTTATATAGAGATCAGTGGTGCACATTGTGGCAGTGGAGAGGATCATGTGTTCATTGGCTAAGTGTGCAGTGGGCGGAGCTATCCAGTCTTTATACAGAGATCAGTGGTGCACATTGTGGCAGTGGAGAGGATCATGTGTTCATTGGCTAAGTGTGCAGTGGGCGGAGCTATCCAGTCTTTATACAGAGATCAGTGGTGCACATTGTGGCAGTGGAGAGGATCATGTGTTCATTGGCTAAGTGTGCAGTGGGCGGAGCTATCCAGTCTTTATACAGAGATCAGTGGTGCACATTGTGGCAGTGGAGAGGATCATGTGTTCATTGGCTAAGTGTGCAGTGGGCGGAGCTATCCAGTCTTTATATAGAGATCAGTGGTGCACACTGTGGCACTGGAGAGGATCATGTGTTCATTGGCTAAGTGTGCAGTGGGCGGAGCTATCCAGTCTTTATATAGAGATCAGTGGTGCACACTGTGGCACTGGAGAGGATCATGTGTTCATTGGCTAAGTGTGCAGTGGGCGGAGCTATCCAGTCTTTATACAGAGATCAGTGGTGCACACTGTGGCACTGGAGAGGATCATGTGTTCATTGGCTAAGTGTGCAGTGGGCGGAGCTATCCAGTCTTTATACAGAGATCAGTGGTGCACACTGTGGCACTGGAGAGGATCATGTGTTCATTGGCTAAGTGTGCATGCATTGGGCAGACAGGTCTATCAGTCTATGGAGGTTTTCGAAATCTTTACTTTGTCTTCGGCTTCGGCTTTGCCTCCAACTTCTGAATCACTGAGAGGCAAACTAAAGAAAAATATTCCAACTTTTGGCTTCACATCAACCGAGTGAAAATTCCTGAAGCACAACAGGCACCAAAATGTAGCTGGAGTTCCAGAAGTTGGGGGCCTAAAATCTCCTTAAGCCGAAGACAAAGCCGAAGACGAAGCCAGTCGTTTCGCAAATGCTCTATTACTTGGCTACGCGGCTGCAAATTACACACACTCCTATGGGAGTGCTGAAGCCATTGTCCAAAGACGTGTGCGTTATTTCAGATCAATAAATTTTCTCTTTTGGTTGGGGGGGGGGGGGGGGTGAATGGACATCGTTTAATATTACGGGGCACTGTTCGTTGCATATAACTGTGTATACATGTATAACACTGCAGGAGAAGAATGTAGATGTTAAGTTGGCACTTATTTGCTGACTAAAAGGCTCTAAGACTAAAATAAGAGGGGATTAATTACACCACCAAGTGACCCCCTCCTGGGGTTGGCTACACTAGTACTCCAGGAGCTTGGAATAGGGTTGGGGGTATGAGGGTTTTAAGGCAGAGGTAAAAGGCGAATAAGCATTGGGGTTTAATAGGGTGGGTGTAGAAGGTGGGTATAGGGGGTGGTGGGTATAGGGGGTGTGGTGTAGGGGGTGTAGGGGGTGTAGGGGGTGTAGGGGGTGGGGTTGGGGCTTGGCCCGGTAAGAGAGAGGGGGCTGGGGGCTAGGGGTTCGTAGTTTGGGGTTGGGATTACATGTACGTGTAAGAGGGTATGGAGTAGGGGCTTGGGGTAAGAGGATAGGGGTAAGGGATGGGGCAGGGGTTGGTTGTTAGAGGTGAGAAGTTTTGGGGGTCAAAGGTTAAGGGATTTGGGTTGGAAGGGCAGGTCCTTCTAAAAATAGTAGCTTGCACCCAAAGGGGGTGTCTGGGTGATGTGGTCTTGGATTAAGTGTGTGATCCCAATACTCACGACGTTAACTCATGATCTGATTCCTCATACAACGAGCCTTTGGCTGGTAGCATTTTGATGCTCTCGTTGATTGCTTGGCTCCTTGCCAAGGCCATCAAGAAACCGTAAAACGAAACCCTGGGGGCGCTGGTCAGGAGTTCTTGCAGGCAGGCGATGGGCGGATAACTGCACAGAAACACAGACACAAACTTTAGTCAAACGTTTACCCGAAACAGGAGAACACACTTGCTGACTGTGTATCAAAGTAAGAGTACAGAAAGTATGTTCAAGCATGGTTTATCAGGCCAGAGTTTATGTTTCCTGTTTCTGTGGTGTAATAATGAGAATATTTAAAATCTCCTGCCGGTCCATCACAGGTTACTCCCGGGCTAACGCACAGGTGGAGAGAGGCAAGTTGGGTAAAATGGCTTGCCCAAGGATACGACATATGGCCAGTGGCTTGATTTTAACCACTGACCCTATGATCGTGAGTCACAAACCACAGACTCATAATAATATTTGTTTATTTTTATTTGGGGGGGGGGGGGGGAGGACCGCATTTGATGGTGTCAAATAGCAAACATAACAATAGTATTTTCAAGACAGTTTTAAGACGGTTTTCCGGTTCGGACGTCATCCCTCCCCCTCCACCCACCACAAAAAGCTGGATACGCTACTAGTTTTGTCACATACACTTCATGGCAAAACAGGTTTTGGTTTTTGACCTGCAGAAATGGCATTTATTATACGAGTGACGGACATACATTTATTGGTGTCAGACGCACACGTCTGAAATTATATAATAATATTACCAAGTAGAAAATAATCAGTTTGAAATGTTTTTCTTTTGCAAAAACTCTTGTCGTAAAATATGAACCTTTCTCTCTGCCTTACAAACAAAAACTCACAATAGCACTTGCTTTTTGTATGCAACAACAAGGTGCCAAAACGACTACATTATTTAAAAAAAAACAATTGTTCACTTCCCATCTCACTGGCACACCACTCAAATAAAAAGTCTTGTTGTTCCCTTAATTTAATATCCCATTTGAGGTTTTGATGCTTGTATTTCTGAAGATTTCATAAATGTTCTACTTTCCAGCTTGTTTTCTTTACGGCGTAGAATTGCCCATTACTGTATAGACACGTAGGTAAAATATGATTATACTCTGCAAGCACTTCCAGAAAAATTATAAATAGGCGTCTGCAATTTATTTTAAGTCATGGAAACACAATGCATCATTCATTTAAGTTAATTGTCACTGAATAGGCCTATAACTAAGAATCCTTCAATTATGCAAATGGCGCAGCTAGTTGTTAATAAGATCCAATGAAGCGTAGTTTTATATGCAATTATAAAATTGAATTGTAAAGCAGTACCACCTTTTCTGTGGAAGGGATTCAGCGGAGCGTACAAATTAATTGCCTTGCTACTGCGAAGTTAACATGCACGTGACCATTAAAGGCAATAACATTTGCAAACATCGAAAAATAAAACTATCAAGTTTTTACGAAATACCTTATTAGAATGTTGGCAAATGACAGTCTAAAGCATCTTATAAAAAAAATTATGGCACCTGGTGTGAAGTCATTTTCAAGAAAATGGTATTTTTGTATACATTTCCAACAATGGTCGGCCGACCACCGTCGGAAAAACCTAACTAATTTTCAACTACTGCTCCAAACTTACCGTTTTTTCCAGTCCAAATTTTGTTTGCTATTGGTTAGATGTTCATGAACGGGTGCAGGCCAGCTACACTGGTTCCCTTACCTTAACAATTTTTCGGCATCTATAAATTGATCGATTTTATACTTAGTGGAGTCAGGGAACCAGACTACTTTATTTTTGTTTTTCATGGTTTTCCAGCATTTTCGAACAAAAAACTCCAAACATGTCAGTGTAACAATATTTGATCTATTATACTAACCCCTCAAATAGTTCATGTCTGAAAAAAACAGCGAAAGCCAATGAAGTACATTCCCTTTAAACTCGTGGGTGGGGGATTAAAAACTGGGAGCAGTTGTCCAGAACTGTCTAGTCGTGTTTGTTCCCATCTTCAACGCTTGATCCATCATCATTACAGCACTCTAATCAGACAGTGTCGGTACTGCCATTTCTCATGGTAGTGAAGACCAATACGCTGCTGCCTTCAGACAACAAATCCTCTTCTTCGCTGGCTTATCTTCAGTCCTGACTCCCAAGAAGCAGCATTGACATTGTTCTTTAGAAAAGTGTAAAATGTTACGTTATATTTGGTCTGCGCCCGTTTCCTGAGTTTTAGAATTCTTTTTTAATGTGACAATGTTTTCCACCAATGTGGTTATTTTAGTGGCTATTGCCATAGCAACAGTTGAGACAGCAGACGGCGGGGAAACGTGTCAACGCATTCTGAAAAGCCCTTGCCCTATTGGGTGGGTCCAATGGCGTGACTCGTGTTACATGTCCCCCGTCACGCAAGTGGACTGGTTCGCCGCGCATGGCCTGTGCTCGACTCATGGGGGCGCTCTTGCTGCACCGAGTGACGATGAGGAGAATGACTTTTTGCAGAGCCTGACACCAGGAAGAAACGGTTGGATCGACTGTGAGGAAAAGGGGGGCGTGGCCAAATGCATGGATCGGGGGCGGGAGGTGGATTACAGCAAATGGGGTCCTGGAGAACCCAACGACTACAACGGAGCAGCAGAAGACTGCGTTGAGTTGTTCAGTGGTACTGGGCATTGGTATGATACGCCGTGTGACAAAAAACAGCATGCGTTGTGCAAACGTCGTCAACCAACACTTGTCATCTAAACGACTTGGACTGAACACTTACAAATGCTCTAATTCATCACCTACTCAGTTTCATTCAAGAACACGGTACAGACTACTCTGAAACAACGTTTTGCGGTGGCAGGGCAAAAGAGTGTAGGTAAGCTACCACAACTGACACAAATGAAACTCGTTGATCTTGATTTTGATGAACTCTGGTTCATCAGATTTCATTACGAATGCGAATGCAAATTTTTTGACATGCGAAACTCGGAGAAACTCGGAGAAACTCGACGGAAATGAAATGTGTTCAACTTATGGGAATTCACAGCGAGAAGACTTGCTGTTCATACAAATTAGCTTCGCATTAACGTGAAGTACCATATAAGCCCTATTAAATGCATGACATTTATGACAGTTGATATATTCTGACGCCTTAGCCCTGAAGACAACCTGTCACAAGAGGGAGTTTTCTCATCGCTTGTTACAGCATCCGATAGTTGTCAAGGACACGACTCTTGCAATCACGTCCAGAGTATCAAGGAGAATGGCAACTAGCTTACTATATTTCCGTTAAAACAACAAAAAGTCTTTCTTTGCCTCTGTTGCTAGGCAATATATAGCCCAGTAACTTAGTGCCTAATATGGTCAATTCACATTGTCGACAAGCAACTACACGTAATCGTACTTGAGATATTCACTTTGGTTGTCATAACAAGTACAAAATGCATCAATTTTTGTAACATCTATCAGTTTGTTGTGGATACACACGTGTGTATTTCTCCGCAGCACTCAAATGACATTGCCAACTACTTATTTTCCAGTTCTACCTTTGGCTTGGGCTGTTATCAGCAACCAGGCCCCTACCTGGTTTTAAACCAGATGTTTAAAACTGCTCCACCAAGCTACCAATTGCTCCGTGTGCCAACAAAAGAGGGCGCGTTTTTAACACATTTGAGAGCTCCGCGGTCGGGACACGAAAGCGTACTGTACTCGACTGCTTCGCACATGAAGTACGCATGACTTCCTGGATGTGCAAAAGCTATTAGCCACAGCGTCTTCGCGTGAGCATCAGGCGGTGTTGGCGTGCAAATACGTTGAAAAATGAACTTGCAATGGTCTCCCTGGCTAATCCCTGCCCCCAATAACTTTGGATCATTCGAAATACGCAGGGATGAACAGGGAACCAGTCTAGGTCTCCCCCAACTCTCCTTTTCTGGCCGTTGAAGGAGTAGTGCTTGTGCACGGAGCCCATTGAGACTTCAATTTCTAATGGTAGTGAAAATCTTATGCTGCTGCCTTGAGAACAACAACAACTCTTCTCTGTGTTGGTTTCTCTTCAATCCTGACTGACAAAAAGTAGCATTTATAGACAAAAAAAAGTAAGTGGTTCGATGCTCAATCAACAAAAGAAGAAAGCGGTTTCTGAATATGTATCAAATGTAAGTATAACAGTTTGTTCCGATAAACTGTCGCTCATCGGGCCACTGTAAATATTTCCTGATTCCTTGGTGTACAATATCAGAGTTGTAACGAGTCACTGATTTTTGTGACTCGAGTCGAGTCGAGTCATTTTAAAGAAGTGACTCGAGTCGAGTCGAGTCATTTTAAAGAAGTGACTCGAGTCGAGTCGAGTCATCAGATCAAAAGGTCGAGTTGAGTCGAGTCAAATATTTAGCTCAAGTCAATTCGAGTCACTATTATTTGAACACTATATATACCAAAATTTATAAAAGGAGGCCATAAGTTTAGCCAGCGTTCAAATCCAAGAACTTTATAAGAAATCGCCCAAAAATCGCTTGAGTCGAGTCGAGTCGAGTCTTCTGATGAGGGACTCGAGTCGAGTCGAGTCATTTGCTCGCAGTGACTCGAGTCCAGTCGAGTCATTTACCCTTTGGGACTTGATTCGAGTCGAGTCATTTGCTCGCAGTGACTCGAGTCCAGTCGAGTCAGTTACCCTTTGGGACTCGAGTCGAGTCGAGTCATTTGCTCGCAGTGACTCGAGTCCAGTCGAGTCATTTACCCTTTGGGACTCGAGTCGAGTCGAGTCATTTGCTCGCAGTGACTCGAGTCGAGTTGAGTCATTTACCATTAGGGACTGGAGTCGAGTCGAGTCACCAAAAATTGTGACTTGAGTCGGACTCGAGTCGAGTCATCGACTCGAGTCATTACAAGTCTGTACAATATACTGTGAAACTCCTTCGATGGGATGCCATTCCAACACAGGTTACTACCCGGCTAATGCTGGTACCCATTTGTACTACTCAGTGGTGAGGGGCAAGTGGGGTAAAATGTCTTGCCCAAGGGCACAATATATGGCCAGCGACTTGATTGGAATCCAACCCTAGGATCATGCGTCACAAAACACAGACTCATAAATATGGTGACTCATGAATTTTTTAAATTTTTTTTTTGAGACACCATTGATATTACTGGAAAGTCATACGCAGGTACAGTATGCTTATACTCTGCATTCACATCAAGAAACATTCATTATACCTAAGACAGTTTACCCATTCCCATTGGTCCAGAGCCCATGACGTGGTCAGTCTTATAAACGGATGATAAAGACATGGCTGGCTGGTCTTAAACACTTTTCCAGTGTCACATCAAATTTGGACTCCTATGAAGCCCGGGAAGGGACAGGGTGGAAATTTTTTTGGAATTTCCTAATTCGTTCGCACGAATTTTTATTTCGTTTGCACAAATTCCGAATTTGTTTGCACGAATTGCTGTTTCGTTTGCACGAATTCCTAATTCGTTCGCACAAATTACTAATTCGTGGTAACAAATTACTAATTCGTTCGCACGAATTAGCAAACTCCAAAAAAAATTTCCACCCTGTCCCTTCCCGGGCTTCATACGTGGTTAGCAAGTTAGCAATTCGTGCGAACAAATTAGTAATTCGTGTGAACGCCAAACTCCTTAAAAGGAGTTGTTTACGTCTAACTTGCGAGCTGGACACTCCATAATATAACTAGAGGGATGTTTAGAAAAACATTAAGTAAAATTAATGAACAAAATCGTTGGAAGTGTTTAATTTTGACTTATTTTGACTTTTGGACCGAAACTTTTTGAATTTTGGACCGTTTTTTTGTTGTTTCCCGATTCAGGTAATTATCAGCATCCAGACTCCAACCAGTAAGCAAAGTGTTTAACACCTCCAAAGCATACATTTAAATGTATTTCCTTATTTTTATCTGCAATGAGTAATGCCAAGGAAACACATTTTCACCGAGGATATAACTATAAGTATCCTTCATTTCTGCAGATGGCGCAGTTCTAAAGAGGATCAAATGAAGCGTAGTTTTTAATTAAACCACACTCTCAATATAAAGAATGCAACATTTTATCGTCAAGGGCTTCGGCAGAGCATACAAACTGGACAATTGGGTGGACATTTCACTGGGAGAAGCAATCGATATTCACTTCATTGCTGCTGTGACGGTAACTTGCATGTGAGGAGTTTTGTCGAGTGAGGAATTAAAAACTGGCTGCAGTTGTCCAGAATTTTCTACTCGAGTACGGTCCTGTAAATGCCGCAACGCTGCTTGCGGTTCTCTGTCAATCTTGATCCATCATCGTCACAGCGCTTTGTTTACAGACAGTATCGGTACGGTACTTCAAGGCTGCCACCTTGAGAACAACAACAAATCCTCTTCTTTGTTGGCTTATCTTCAGTCCTGACTCCCAAGAAGCAGCACTGACATCGTTCTTTAGGAAAGTGTAAAATATTACGTTATATTTGGTCTGCGCCCGTTTCCTGAGTTTTCAGAATTCTTTTTTAACGTGACAATGTTCTCCGCCAATCTGGTGATTCTAGGGGCTATTGCCATAGCAACGGTTGAGACTGCAGACGGCGGGGAAACGTGTCAACGCATTCTGAAAAGCCCTTGCCCTATCGGGTGGGTCCAATGGCGTGACTCGTGTTACATGTCCCCTGTCACGCAAGTGGACTGGTTTGCCGCGCATGGCCTGTGCTCGACTCATGGGGGCGCTCTTGCTGCACCGACTGACGATGAGGAGAATGACTTTTTGCAGAGCCTGACACCAGGAAGAAACGGTTGGATCGACTGTGAGGAAAAGGGGGGCGTGGCCAAATGCATGGATCGGGGGTGGGAGGTGGATTACAGCAAATGGGGTCCTGGAGAACCCAACGACTACAACGGAGCAGCAGAAGACTGCGTTGAGTTGTTCAGTGGTACTGGGCATTGGTATGATACGCCGTGTGACAAAAAACAGCATGCATTGTGCAAACGTCATCAACCAACACTTGTCATCTAAACAACTTGGACTGAACACTTAAAAATGCTGTAATTCATCACCTACATGTACTCAATTTCATTCAAGAACACGGTACAGACTACTCTGAAACAACGTTTTGCGGTGGCAGGGCAAAAGATTGTGGGTAAGCTACCACAACTGACACAAATGAAACTCGTTGATCTTGATTAGTTAACTCTGGTTCATCAGATTTCATTATGCGAATGCAAAACTTTTGACATGCGAAACTCAGAGAAACTCGACGGAAATGAAATGTGTTCAACTTTTGGGAATTCACAGCGAGAAGACTTGCTGTTCATACAAATTAGCTTCGCATTAACGTGAAGTACCATATAAGCCCCTTGAATGCATGACATTTATGACAGTTGATATATTCTGACACCTTAGCCCTGAAGACAACCTGTCACAAGAGGGAGTTTTCTCATCGCTTGTTACAGCATCCGATAGTTGTCAAGGACACGACTCTTGTAATCACGTCCAGAGTATCAAGGAGAATGGCAACCGGCTTACCATATTACCGTTAAAATAACAAAAAGTCTTTCTTTGCCTCTGTTGCTAGGCAATAAATAGCCCAATAACTTAGTGCCTAATATGGTCAATTCACATTGTAAACAAGCAACTACACGTAATCGTACTTGAGATATGCACTTTGGTTGTCATAACAAGTACAAAATACATCCATTTTTGTAACATCTATCATTTTGTTGTGGATACACACGTGTATTTCTCCGCAGCACTCAATGACGTTGCCAACTACTTATTTTCCAGTTCTGTCTTTGGCTTGGGCTGTTATCAGCAACCAGGCCCCTACCTGGTTTTAAACCAGATGTTTAAAACTGCTCCACCAAGCTACCAATTGCTCCGTGTGCCAACAAAAGAGGGCGCGTTTTTAAACACATTTGAGAGCTCCGTGGACGGGACACACAGTGAAAGCGTACTGTACTGTTCTGCTTCGCACATGAAGTACGCATGACTTCCTGGATGTGCAAAAGCTATTAGCCACAACGTCTTCGGGTGAGCATCAGGCGGTGTTGGCGTGCGAATACGTTGAAAAATGAACTTGCGATGGTCTCCCTGACTAATCCCAGCCGCCAATAACTTTGGATCATTTGAAATGCACAGTGGATGGACCAGGAACCAGTCTAGGTCTCCCCCAACTCTCCTTTTCTGGCCGTTGAAGGAGTAGTACTTGTGCACGGAGCCCATTGAGACTTCAATTTCTAATGGTAGTCAAAATCTTATGCTGCTGCCTTGAGAACAACAACAACTCTTCTCTGTGTTGGTTTCTCTTCAATCCTGACTGACAAAAAGTAGCATTTATAGACAAAAAAGTAAGTGGTTAGATGCTCCATCAACAAAAGAAGAAAGCGGTTTCTGAATATGTATCAAATGTAAGTATAACAGTTTGTTCCGATAAACTGTCGCTCATCAGGCCACTGTATATATTTCCTGATTCCTTGGTGTACAATATCAGAGTTGTAACGAGTCACTGATTTTTGTGACTCGAGTCGAGTCAAGTCATTTTAAAGAAGTGACTCGAGTCGAGTCGAGTCATTTTAAAGAAGTGACTCGAGTCGAGTCGAGTCAAATATTTAGCTCAAGTCAATTCGAGTCACTATTATTTGAACACTATATATACCAACATTTATAAAAGGAGGCCATAAGTTTAGCCAGCGTTTGAATCCAAGAACTTTATAAGAAATCGCCCAAAACCAATGATGAAACAGCGAATTAGAAAATGTGTTTAAAAATCTGGTTCCTGGATAGTATTTTGTGCGTTCTAGAACCATGAGGTGGGAGTCTGTGACACGTTGTATATTTGTACATGACTGCTATTCGCAAAGTAAAGTGAGCATAAATTTTGCACCGTAAGTCATTGCAAATACTTTTCGCAGGGTTGCACTTTTATTTTTGGGACTCGAGTCTTATTAGCCTTCGCTCGAGTCGAGTCGAGTCTTCTGATGAGGGACTCGAGTTGAGTCGAGTCATTTACCCTTTGGGACTCGAGTCAAGTCGAGTCACCAAAAATTGTGACTTGAGTCGTCGAGTCATTACAACTCTGTACAATATACTGTGAAACTCCTTCGATGGGATGCCATTCCAACACAGGTTACTACCCGGCTAATGCTGGTACCCATTTGTACTACTCAGTGGTGAGGGGCAAGTTGGGTAAAATATCTTGCCCAAGGGCACAATATATGGCCAGCGACTTGATTGGAATCCAACCCTATGATCATGCTTCACAAACACAGACTCATAAATATGGTGACTCATGATTTTTTTGATTTCTGTTTTAGAGACACCATTGATATTACTGGAAAGTCATACGCAAGTATAGTATGATTATACTCTGCATGCACATCAAGAAACATTCATAAATACTTAAGACATTTACCCATTCCCATTGGTCCAGAGCCTATGACGTGGTCAGTCTATAATAAACGGATGATAAACAGACATGGCTGGCTGGTCTCAAACACTTTTCCAGTGTCACATCAAATTTGGACTCATATAAAATCCGGTGCCTTACCATTTTATTGGTTGAAAGTTCACAATCCTCACATAGGCATGTGTGATGTACATGTACCAGTGAGTCAGTATTTCATAGTCCAACATGTAAATTTACAACACACTCACCACAGCTGCATCTGCACGTCATCGCGCAGTACAGTATGCACGCCAAACTCCATAAAAGGAGTTGTTTACGTCTAACTTGCGAGCTGGACACTCCATAATATAACTAGAGGGATGTTTCGAAGAAATTAAGTAAAATTAATGAACAAAATCGTTGGAAATTTTGACTTTTGGACCGAAACGTTTTGAATTTTGGACCGATTTTTTTTTTTTTTTTCCCGACTCGGGTAATTATCAGCATCCAGACTCCAACCAGTAAGCAAAGTGTTTAACACCTCCAAAGCATACATTTAAATGTATTTCCTTATTTTTATCTGCATTTTAGTAATGCCAAGGAAAACACATTTTCACCGAGGATAACTATAAGTATCCTTCAATCCTGCAGATGGCGCAGTTCTAAAGAGGATCAAATGAAGCGTAGTTTTTAATTAAACCACACTCTCAATATTAAGAATGCAACATTTTATCGGTCAAGGGCTTCGGCAGAGCGTACAAACTGGACAATTGGGTGGACATTTCACAGGGAGAAGCAATCAATATTCACTTCATTGCTGCTGTGACGGTAACTTGCATGTGAGGAGTTTTGTCGAGTGAGGAATTAAAAACTGGCCGCAGTTGTCCAGAATTTTCTACTCGAGTACGGTCCTGTAAATGCCGCAATGCTGGTTGCGGTTCTCTGTCAATCTTGATCCATCATCGTCACAGCGCTTTGTTTACAGACAGTATCGGTATGGTACTTCAAGGCTGCCACCTTGAGAACAACAACAAATCCTCTTCTTTGTTGGCTTATCTTCAGTCCCGACTCCCAAGAAGCAGCACTGACATTGTTCTTTAGGAAAGTGTCAAATGTTACGTTATATTTGGTCTGCGCCCATTTCCTGAGTTTTCAGAATTCTTTTTTAACGTGACAATGTTCTCCGCCAATCTGGTGATTCTAGGGGCTATTGCCATAGCAACAGTTGAGACAGCAGACGGCGGGCAAACGTGTCAACGCATTCTGAAAAGCCCTTGCCCTATTGGGTGGGTCCAATGGCGTGACTCGTGTTACATGTCCCCCGTCACGCAAGTGGACTGGTTCGCCGCGCATGGCCTGTGCTTGACTCATGGGGGCGCTCTTGCTGCACCGACTGACGATGAGGAGAATGACTTTTTGCAGAGCCTGACACCAGGAAGAAACGGTTGGATCGACTGTGAGGAAAAGGGGGGCGTGGCCAAATGCGTGGATCGGGGGCGGGAGGTGGATTACAGCAAATGGGGACCTGGAGAACCCAACGACTACAACGGAGCAGCAGAAGACTGCGTTGAGTTGTTCAGTGGTACTGGGCATTGGTATGATACGCCGTGTGACAAAAAACAGCATGCGTTGTGCAAACGTCGTCAACCAACACTTGTCATCTAAACGACTTGGACTGAACACTTACAAATGCTGTAATTCATCACCTACTCAATTTCATTCAAGAACACGGTACAGACTACTCTGAAACAATGTTTTGCGGAGGCAGGGCAAAAGATTGTGGGTAAGCTACCACAACTGACACAAATGAAACTCGTTGATCTTGATTAGTTAACTCTGGTTCATCAGATTTCATTAGGAATGCGAATGCAAAACTTTTGACATGTGAAACTCGGAGAAACTCGACGGAAATGAAATGTGTTCAACTTTTGGGAATTCACAGCAAGAAGACTTGCTGTTCATACAAATGAGCTTCGCATTAACGTGAAGTACCATATAAGTTCCTTGAATGCATGACATTTATGACAGTTGATATATTCTGACACCTTAGCCCTGAAGACAACCTGTTCCAAGAGGGAGTTTTCTCATCGCTTGTTACAGCATCCGATAGTTGTCAAGGACACGACTCTTGTAATCACGTCCAGAGTATCAAGGAGAATGGCAACCAGCTTACTATATTTCCGTTAAAATAACAAAAAGTCTTTCTTTGCCTCTGTTGCTAGGCAATATATAGCCCAATAACTTAGTGCCTAATATGGTCAATTCACATTGTCGACAAGCAACTACACGTAATCGTACTTGAGATATTCACTTTGGTTGTCATAACAAGTACAAAATGCATCAATTTTTGTAACATCTATCATTTTGTTGTGGATGTACGTGTATTTCTCCGCAGCACTCAAATGACATTGCCAACTACTTATTTTCCAGTTCTACCTTTGGCTTGGGCTGTTATCAGCAACCAGGCCCCTACCTGGTTTTAAACCAGATGTTTAAAACTGCTCCACCAAGCTACCAATTGCTCCGTGTGCCAACAAAAGAGGGCGCGTTTTTAACACATTTGAGAGCTCCGTGGACGGGACACACAGCGAATGCAACCCTATGATCATGCGTCACAAAACACAGACTCTGAGACTCATAAATATGGTGACTCATGATGTTTTTTGATTTCTTTTTAGAGACACCATTGATATTACCAGAAAGTCATACGCAAACTTACAGTATGCTTATACTCTGCATGCACATCCAGAAACATTCATAAATACCTAAGACAGTTTACCCATTCCCATTGGTCCAGAGCCTATGACGTGGTCAGTCTTATTTATAAACCGATGATAAAGACATGGCTGGCTGGTCTTAAACACTTTTCCAGTGTCACTTCAAATTTGGACTCCTATAAAATCTGGTGCCTTACCATTGTATTGGTTGAAAGTTCACAATCCTCACATAGGCATGTGTGATGTACCGGGTACATGTACCAGTGCGTCAGTATTTCATAGTCCTACATATGTAAATTCACAATACACTCATCACAGCTGCATCTGCACGTCATCGCATAGTACAGTATGCACGCCAAACTCCATAAAAGGAGTTGTTTACGTCTAACTTGCGAGCTGGACACTCCATAATATAACTTGAGGGATGTTTAGAAAAACATTAAGTAAAATTAATGAACAAAATCGTTGGAAATTTTGACTTTTGGACCGAAACGTTTTGAATTTTGGACCGATTTTTTTTTTTTTTTCCCCCGACTTGGGTAATTATCAGCATCCAGACTCCAACCAGTAAGCAAAGTGTTTAACACCTCCAAAGCATACATTTAAATGTATTTCCTTATTTTTATCTGCAATTTAGTAATGCCAAGGAAACACATTTTCGCCGAGGATATAACTATAAGTATCCTTCATTTCTGCAGACGGCACAGTTCTAAAGAAGATCAAATGAAGCGTAGTTTTTAATTAAACCACACTCTCAATATAAAGAATGCAACATTTTATCGGTCAAGGGCTTCGGCAGAGCGTACAAACTGGACAATTGGGTGGACATTTCACTGGGAGAAGCAATCGATATTCACTTCATTGCTGCTGTGACGGTAACTTGCATGTGAGGAGTTTTGTCGAGTGAGGAATTAAAAACTGGCCGCAGTTGTCAAGAATTTTCTACTCGAGTATGGTCCTGTAAATGCCGCAATGCTGGTTGCGGTTTTCTGTCAATCTTGATCCATCATCGTCACAGCGCTTTGTTTACAGACAGTATCGGTACGGTACTTCAAGGCTGCCACCTTGAGAACAACAACAAATCCTCTTCTTTATTGGCTTATCTTCAGTCCTGACTCCCAAGAAGCAGCACTGACATTGTTCTTTAGGAAAGTGTAAAATATTACGTTATATTTGGTCTGCACCCGTTTCCTGAGTTTCCAGAATTCCTTTTTTAATGTGACAATGTTCTCCGCCAATCTGGTGATTCTAGTGGCTATTGCCATAGCAACAGTTGAGACCGCACACGGCGGGGAAATGTGTCAACGCATTCTGAAAAGCCCTTGCCCTATTGGGTGGGTCCAATGGCGTGACTCATGTTACATGTCCCCTGTCACGCAAGTGGACTGGTTCGCCGCGCATGGCCTGTGCTCGACTCATGGGGGCGCTCTTGCTGCACCGACTGACGATGAGGAGAATGACTTTTTGCAGAGCCTGACACCAGGAAGAAACGGTTGGATCGACTGTGAGGAAAAGGGGGGCGTGGCCAAATGCATGGATCGGGGGCGGGAGGTGGATTACAGCAAATGGGGTCCTGGAGAACCCAACGACTACAACGGAGCAGCAGAAGACTGCGTTGAGTTGTTCAGTGGTACTGGGCATTGGTATGATACGCCGTGTGACAAAAAACAGCATGCGTTGTGCAAACGTCGTCAACCAACACTTGTCATCTAAACGACTTGGACTGAACACTTACAAATGCTGTAATTCATCGCCTACTCAATTTCATTCAAGAACACGGTACAGACTACTCTGAAACAATGTTTTGCGGTGGCAGGGCAAAAGATTGTGGGTAAGCTACCACAACTGACACAAATGAAACTCGTTGATCTTGATTAGTTAACTCTGGTTCATCAGATTTCATTAGGAATGCGAATGCAAAACTTTTGACATGCGAAACTCGGAGAAACTCGACAGAAATGAATGTGTTCAACTTTTGGGAATTCACAGCGAGAAGACTTGCTGTTCATACAAATTTGCTTCGCATTAACGTGAAGTACCATATAAGCCCCTTGAATGCATGACATTTATGACAGTTGATATATTCTGACACCTTAGCCCTGAAGACAACCTGTTGCAAGAGGGAGTTTTCTCATCGCTTGTTACAGCATCCGATAGTTGTCAAGGACACGACTCTTGTAATCACGTCCAGAGTATCAAGGAGAATGGCAACCAGCTTGCTATATTTCCGTTAAAATAACAAAAAGTCTTTCTTTGCCTCTGTTGCTAGGCAATAAATAGCCCAATAACTTAGTGCCTAATATGGTCAATTCACATTGTCGACAAGCAACTACACGTAATCGTACTTGAGATATTCACTTTGGTTGTCATAACAAGTACAAAATGCATCAATTTTTGTAACATCTATCATTTTGTTGTGGATACACACGTGTGTACTTCTCCGCAGCACTCAATGACATTGCCAACTACTTATTTTCCAGTTCTGTCTTTGGCTTGGGCTGTTATCAGCAACCAGGCCCCTACCTGGTTTTAAACCAGATGTTTAAAACTGCTCCACCAAGCTACCAATTGCTCCGTGTGCCAACAAAAGAGGGCGCGTTTTTAACACATTTGAGAGCTCCGCGGTCGGGACACGAAAGCGTACTGTACTGTTCTGCTTCGCACATGAAGTACGCATGACTTCCTGGATGTGCAAAAGCTATTAGCCACAACGTCTTCGGGTGAGCATCAGGCGGTGTTGGCGTGCGAATACGTTGAAAAATGAACTTGCGATGGTCTCCCTGACTAATCCCTGCTCCCAATAACTTTGGATCATTCGAAATACGCAGTGGATGAACTGGAAACCAGTCTACATGTAGGTCTCCCCCAACTCTCCTTTTCTGGCCGTTGAAGGAGTACTTGTGCAGGTGACTGCTCTATGTTCCGACACCCCTATGTTCCGACAACCTAGATTGTGTTACTCCCGGTTAGGGTTAGGGTTAGGGTCAGGAATAGGAATATGTGCAGTCGGAACATAGGGGTGTCGGAACATAGAGGTGTAACCCTTGTGCACGGAGCCCATTGAGACTTCAATTTCTAATGGTAGTGAAAATCTTACACTGCTGCCTTGAGAACAACAACAACTCTTCTCTGTGTTGGTTTCTCTTCAATCCTGACTGACAAAAAGTAGCATTTATAGACAAAAAAAAGTAAGTGGTTAGATGCTCAATCAACAAAAGAAGAAAGCGGTTTCTGAATATGTATCAAATGTAAGTATAACAGTTTGTTCCGATAAACTGTCGCTCATCAGGCCACTGTATATATTTCCTGATTCCTTGGTGTACAATATCAGAGTTGTAATGAGTCACTGATTTTTGTGACTCGAGTCGAGTCGAGTCATTTTAAAGAAGTGACTCGAGTCGAGTCGAGTCATTTTAAAGAAGTGACTCGAGTCGAGTCGAGTCATTAGATCAAATGGTCGAGTCGAGTCGAGTCAAATATTTAGCTCGAGTCAATTCGAGTCACTATTATTTGAACACTATATATATACCAAAATTTATAAAAGGAGGCCATAAGTTTAGCCAGCGTTCGAATCCAAGAACTTTATAAGAAATTGCCCAAAACCAATGATGAAACAACGAATTAGAATATGTGTTTAAAAATCTAGTTCCTGGATAGTATTTTGTGCGTTCTAGAACCATGAGGTGGGAGCTGTGACACGTTGTATATTTGTACATGACTGCTATTCCCAAAGTAAAGTGAGCATAAATTTTGCACCGTAAGTCATTGCAAATACTTTTTGCAGGGTTGCGCTTTTTTTTTTGGGACTCGCGTCTTAGCCTTCGCTCGAGTCGAGCCAAGTCTTCTGATGAGGGACTCGAGTCGAGTCATTTACTCGCAGTGACTCGAGTCGAGTCCACTCATTTACCCTTTGGGACTCGAGTCGAGTCGAGTCACCAAAAATTGTGACTTGAGTCGGACTCGAGTCGAGTCATCGACTCGAGTCATTACAACTCTGTACAATATAGGGCCTACTGTGAAACTCCTTTGATGGGATGCCATTCCAACACAGGTTACTACCCGGCTAATGCTGGTACCCATTTGTACTACTCAGTGGTGAGGGGCAAGTTGGGTAAAATGTCTTGCCCAAGGGCACAATATATGGCCAGTGACTTGATTGGAATCCAACCCTAGGATCATGCGTCACAAAACACAGACTCATAAATATGGTGACTCATGATTTCTTTTGATTTTGTTTTTTTGAGACACCATTGATATTACTGGAAAGTCATATGCAGGTACAGTCTGATTATACTCTGCATGCACATCAAGAAACATTCATAAATACTTAAGACATTTACCCATTCCCATTGGTCCAGAGCCTATGACGTGGTCAGTCTTATAAACGGATGATAAAGAGACATGGCTGGCTGGTCTCAAACACTTTTCTAGTGTCACATCAAATTTGGACTCATATAAAATCCGGTGCCTTACCATTTTATTGGTTGAAAGTTCACAATCCTCACATAGGCATGTGTGATGTACATGTACCAGTGAGTCAGTATTTCATAGTCCAACATGTAACTTCACAATACACTCACCACAGCTGCATCTGCACGTCATCGTGCAGTACAGTATGCACGCCAAACGCCATGAAAGGAGTTGCTTACATCTAACTTGCGAGCTGGACACTCCATAATATAACTAGAGGGATGTTTTGCAGAAATTAAGTAAAATTAATGAACAAAATCGTTGGAAATATTTAATTTTGACTTATTTTGACTTTTGGACCGAAACGTTTTGAATTTTGGACCAATTTTTTTCCCCTTTTTTTCCCCGACTCGGGTAATTATCAGCATCCAGACTCCAAC
The DNA here is from genome assembly GCA_029964075.1 of Patiria pectinifera. NCBI lineage: Eukaryota > Metazoa > Echinodermata > Asteroidea > Valvatida > Asterinidae > Patiria > Patiria pectinifera. The sequence continues at coordinate 1,944,902 of CM057148.1, read as the reverse complement.
CAGTAAGCAAAGTGTTTAACACCTCCAAAGCATACATTTAAATGTATTTCCTTATTTTTATCTGCAATGTAGTAATGCCAAGAAGAACACTTTTTCACAGAGGATAACTATAAGTATCCTTCATTTCTGCAGATGGCGCAGTTCTAAAGAAGAACAAATGAAGCGTAGTTTTTAATTAAACCACACTCTCAATATAAAGAATGCAACATTTTATCGGTCAAGGGCTTCGGCAGAGCGTACAAACTGGACAATTGGGTGGACATTTCACTGGGAGAAGCAATCGATATTCACTTCATTGCTGCTGTGACGGTAACTTGCATGTGAGGAGTTTTGTCGAGTGAGGAATTAAAAACTGGCCGCAGTTGTCCAGAATTTTCTACTCGAGTACGGTCCTGTAAATGCCGCAATGCTGGTTGCGGTTCTCTGTCAATCTTGATCCATCATCGTCACAGCGCTTTGTTTACAGACAGTATCGGTACTTCAAGGCTGCCACCTTGAGAACAACAACAAATCCTCTTCTTTGTTGGCTTATATCTTCATTCCTGACTCCCAAGAAGCAGCACTGACATCGTTCTTCAGAAAATTGTAAAATATTACATTATATTTGGTCTGCGCCCGTTTCCTGAGTTTCCAGAATTCTTTTTTAACGTGACAATGTTCTCCGCCAATCTGGTGATTCTAGGGGCTATTGCCATAGCAACAGTTGAGACAGCAGACGGCGGGCAAACGTGTCAACGCATTCTGAAAAGCCCTTGCCCTATCGGGTGGGTCCAATGGCGTGACTCATGTTACATGTCCCCCGTCACGCAAGTGGACTGGTTCACCGCGCATGGCCTGTGCTCGTCTCATGGGGGCGCTCTTGCTGCACCGACTGACGATGAGGAGAATGACTTTTTGCAGAGCCTGACACCAGGAAGAAACGGTTGGATCGACTGCGAGGAAAAGGGGGGCGTGGCCAAATGCATGGATCGGGGGCGGGAGGTGGATTACAGCAAATGGGGTCCTGGAGAACCCAACGACTACAACGGAGCAGCAGAAGACTGCGTTGAGTTGTTCAGTGGTACTGGGCATTGGTATGATACACCGTGTGACAAAAAACAGCATGCGTTGTGCAAACGTCGTCTACCAACACTTTTCATCTAAACGACTTGGACTGAACACAAATACCAGAATTCATCACCTACTTAATTTCATTCAAGAACACGGTACGGACCAATCTGATATCACATCGTTTTGTGGTGGAAGTGCAAAGGATTGTGGGTAAAGCCTACCACAACCAACGCAAGTGAAACTTATCAATCTTGTTTAACTTAAACTCTGGTTCATCAGATTTTATGAGGAATGCCTATATGCAAACATCACTATTATTCAAAATTCGGCAAAATGAAATGTGTTCAACTTTTGGGAATTCACAGCGAGAAGACCTGCTGTTCACAATACAAATTAGCTTCGGATTAACGTGAAGTAGAGACCCCCTTAATGCATGACATTGATGACAGTTGATATATTCTGAATTAGCCCTGAAGACAACCTGTCACACGGGGGCGCTTCATCATCTGCTGATACCAGTATTGGACAGCTGTCAAGGACACGACTATTGTACTCACGTCAAGAGTATTAATGAGGAGAATGGCAATTAAACAACCTAAGCTCCATTTTTGTTAAAATAATGTCAACAAGCCTCATGAAAGTGTCCTTCTTTGCCTCTGTTGCTAGGCAATGTAACTGCCCATCGTTATGGTCAATTAACATTGATGACAAGCAACCTATCATACTTGACATATTAATTTTGGTTGTCTAAGCAACATCCATCATTTATCAATTTTTTTAGTAATCTGCTACCGGTATGCAACCATTGTTTTGTTGTGGATATTTCTCCGCCTCACTCAAATGATGATGTTAATTGCTGATATTCAAGGTCTGCTGCACTTTAATGATTGTCATGGCCATCTGTGACGCAGTTGCTATTTTGAACACCGGTGGGTATACATGTTTGGAGTACGAGGGCTAGGAAACCCCTCAAGCGGCACCAGAACCTCTAACGCCCATAACAGTGCATTGTGTCATCTTTTCGTTGTCTTTTGAAAGTTTGTCGTAGTCAAGCCGAGGCGAGATAGTTGAACATTTTTGTCACTGCAAAGTTTGGTTGCGGTACTCGCTGCTACATCAGGCTTGAACCGGACAGTCGACCCCGGCAAGCTCGGTGGTCGAGTGGTACCGGTAAGACGTCTGCACTAGTAAGCAGGAGGTCATGGTTCGAGACAAGTTTTTCTTGTAAACCCTCGGACAACACTGAGTATAGAGTGCTTATAACTACCTCAGTGAAAGACAACACCCAAAATAAAACTTCAGAGGTACTTTTACTGTCGCTGTGACACGAGGAAATACGATACTACACCCAAGACCACAAGTCATAAAGTTGTTACTTTCAGAGACAAAATGAGCACATTTTCATGTTTGTCGTTGGTGGTTTTCATCGCAACTTCAACCCCAGTGACTGCCGAGTTTGGCGAGTCATGTGCAATGGACCTCCACATCCCCTGCCCTGACGGCTGGAAGCACTGGCGTGACTCGTGTTACACGTCTACCAGTGAGAAAGTTGACTGGTTCGCCGCTCACGAAATCTGCCGTGAACGCGGTGCGGTTCTGGCTGCACCCGCGACTGATGACGAAAATAACTTCTTGAGCGTCACCCTGTCAGCATCTGCCTGGATCGACTGTCACTTTTACGATGATGTCGAAGCTTGGAAATGTTTTGACGGAGAGAAGGAATTGGGATTTACTAACTGGTTCCCAGGGGAACCAAATAGTTACCAAGGAAACAGAGAAGATTGTGCCGATATTACACCATACGGCCGGTGGTTTAACACACGCTGTGATAACAAGCTACCTGCACTCTGCAAACGCTATCGGCCAAAGCTTTTCATTTAACAAGCAAAACAATAAATTGACTTGGGACGTCACAGGCTGGAATTGAAGAAATGGCTTTTTGACATGCTGTGTCATTTCGTGCCAGTTGTTTTTAGACCCGGATACTATGTAAAATAACTCTGAACAATTATGACAAATGCCGAGATTAACCATCTACACATATTTCATTCAAAAGTATACAAACTGATCTGATAGCACAACATTTTGCGGTGGAAGTGCAAAGGATTGTGGGTAAGAAACAAATAAAACTCTTCATAAGATGGGATTTTGCGTCGGGGTGATGTAAATCAATGTTAGGTTTTGCCCTTCATCGACATATACCTGCTGCTAAGTACATCAGATTCGAACCAGCCAACCGATTCCGTAAGCTCGGTGGTCGAGTGGTAAGACATCTGCACTATAGAAAGCAGGAAGTCGTGGGTTCGAGTCCCACCCAAGTGATTTTGTCCAACTTTCACTCGGGAGGTAACAAACTGAGTATACAGTGTTTATACGTCAATGAAGGGAAAAACCTAATATTGATTTACAAATGAAACTCGTTGATCCTGATCAAGTTAATCGGGTTCGTCAGTTTTGATCAGGAATGCCAGTGCAAACATCGGCAAAATCATGAAATGCGTTCAACTTTTGGAAATTCCCAGCGAGAAGACTTTGCATTCACGTGAATTATAAACCCCCTTTAATGCATGACACTGGTGACAGTTGATACATTCTGAATGGCCCCGGAAGATGTAAACATATTGTCACAAGAGGGCGCTTCATCATCTGCTTAAATACCAGCGTCCGACCGCTGTCAACGAAGCACACGAATATTGTCATCATTTGTTCATTACAGGTGACAGCAAGGGATGTCAATCTAGTCTGGTTCCTCCTCCTCCTAATGTCAAGAATATAATGAGACTGGGAACAAGACTGATGAAAGTGTCCTTCTTTGCCTCTGTTGCTAGGCAACAAATTGCCTAATAACTGAGTGCTCCATTTCATTTTGATCAATCTAACATTGATGCAAAGCAACCTATCACGAGATGCTCATCGTGGTTGTCATAGCAACTATCAACATGCATCTTTTTTTTTTCTTTTTTTTTTTTTTAACTTCTCATGCGTCGTTCTATGGATGATATTTCTCCGCCTCAATCATATTTGATTCTTAATTGCTGATTTTCCAGTTTTCTGCGTTTTAATGATCGCATTGGCCATCCGTGACGCAGTTGCTGCATGTATTTTGAACACCACTGGGTAAACTTGTTTGGAGTACCAGTGCTGCCATAAAGAAAACCTCTCTAGTGGCACAAATACTTCTAACGCCTGTAACAACGCATTGTTCGTCTTTTACAAGCTGGTCATTGCTGAGCTACATGTAGCATTAGCGAGAGTGGACTGTACACGGTTGCTTTTAAGCTGGATATATACAGATAGTTGAACATTTTTGTCACATCGGAAGTACTGTTACAGTCACTGTGACAAGACGTAATACTTCACCCAAGACCATCATCTATAAAGTTGTTACTTTCAGAGACAAAATGAGCACATTTTCATGTTTGTCGTTGGTGGTTTTCATCGCAACTTCACCCCCAGTGACTGCCAAGTTTGGCGAGTCATGTGCAAAGGACCTCCACATCCCCTGCCCCGACGGCTGGAAGCACTGGCGTGACTCGTGTTACACGTCTACCAGTGAGAAAGTGGACTGGTTCACCGCTCACGAAATCTGCCGTGATCGCGGTGCGGTTCTGGCAGCACCCGCGACTGATGACGAAAATAACTTCTTGAGCGTCACCCTGACAGCATCTGCCTGGATCGACTGTCACTTTTACGATGACGTCCAAGCTTGGAAATGTTTTGACGGAGAGAAGGAATTGGGATTTACTAACTGGTTCCCAGGGGAACCAAATTATTACCTTGGAAACAGAGAAGATTGTGCCGATATTGCACCATACGGCCGGTGGTATAACACACGCTGTGATAACAAGCTACCCGCACTCTGCAAACGCTATCGGCCAAAGCTATTTTGTTTTTAGACCCGGATAAATTCTGACCAATGGAATCTTGGCATTATAATGAATAATCCTCATGAAAATGTAATATTCCAATGAATATTCAAGTGTGACACTATGAAAGCACAGCTCATCAATGTGCGAAGTGAACTTTGACCTTGGCTCAAATTCAAGATGGCGTCCTCTGCATGAACAGTAAGAATTTGCAACAAATATTTTAAAAAAAAAAATTCTGGAGAATAACGAAAACCCACAATTTTAAGATACATGTATACAGATAATACAAACAATGTATCAGCGCTTCATGTGAATTTCCACTACAAAACATAAACGTAAAGATAGCAATTTTTCTGTGGAAAGCATTTCAACGAATTTTAATCTCATAGTTTCACTTGAAACTTTGACAAAACATTTTCAATCATTTGTTAATCTGATTGTTTTTAAAGGGCCCATGCAATGTATTTTTTAAATGCGGTCCTTAAAAATGCACCTTTGTGTCCAATTTTCAATGTTCGTTTTGCCATTTTCAAGGGTATTTTGATGCTATTTTTTTGGTTTTTATGCTGATGCAAATTTCCATATTCACAAGCAAAAGTGTGATGTCAATCCGGGCAGAAACCTCACTGTTGCAGTCATTTCAGCACAAAAAGTTGCCAGAATTTTGGAAATTTTGCTGTGGTAAATTTTCTTTTCTTTGATGATTCGTTATTGTGTCAGTTCTAAGGCCAATGGGCAAACTTGTCTCACAAATGTTATCAATGAGCAAATGTTTGGGTTCACAATTTGAATAGAAAATCCCTAAACTGAACAGTGCCTTCCTGAAATGACATCACAGCAACAGCGCCCTCAGCTGTCCGGAAAAGCATGGACAATTTTAAATGTTTAAAGGGAATGTACATCATTGGCTTTTGCTGTAATTTTCAGAAATGAACTATTTGAGGGGTTAGTATAATAGATCAAATATTGTTACACTGACATGTTTGAAGTTTTGTGTTCGAAAATGCTGGAAAAACCAAGAAAAACAAAAATGTTCAAGTAGTCTGGTTCCCTGACTCCACTAAAGGTAAAATGGATCCATTTATAGATGCCGGAAAATTGTCCGTAAGGTAAGGGAACCAGTTTAGCTGACCTGCACCCATTCATGAACATGTAACCAATAAGCAAACAAAATTTGGACTGAAGAAATGGTACATTTTGAGCAGTAGTTGCCAAATAGTTAGGTTTTTCCTACGGTGGTCGGCCGACCACTGTTGGAAATGTATACAAAAATACCATTTTCTTGAAAATGACTTCACACCAGGTGCCATAATTTTACAGGATGTTTTAGACTGGCATTTACCAACATCCTAGCAAGGTATTTCGTAAAAACTTGCTAGTTTTATTTTTCGATGTTTGCAAATGTTGTATATTCCCTTTAAAGAAGTGCACTATTTAATAAAATTCACCAATACTAGATGTCAAATAGTTTTCATACATTTAAGAGAAGTAGAAATTTGCACAAAATGTGTTCCTAAGAAAAAATTCACTTCATGGACCCTTTTATGAAGAAGTGATTTTTCTTAGGAACATAATTTAATGACTACTGTGAGATGAAGCCACAGCTGGGGACAGAGCCACAGTTTCACAAATCTCACCTGTACTTAGCATCCACGCATTCCTTTCCAATCCCTTCAAAAAACTGTTTTGAGTCGACGCCCTCGGGCGTGGCTGGCTCAGAGGGGCGGGGCTGTTTCTTCTCCTTTCTGGGGGCGGATTGGCTGGGGATGTAGACAGCCCCCCTCGGGCTCTGGACCGTGGATATGAGACGGTTGTAGATGGAGAAACACACTCCAAGAAAGTCTTTAAGAAAAGGGAGAGAAATAACAATGGTTAAAGGGAATATACATCATTTGCTTTTGCTGTAATTTTCAGAAATGGATGGAATTGGGGGGTTGGAAATATATAGCAAATATAGTTACACTGACTTTTTTGAGGTTTTGGGTTAGAAAATGCTATAAAAACCAAGAAAAACAATCATTTTCCTGTAGTCTGGTTCCCTGACTCCATATAAGAAGAAACAGAGCTGTTTACATACATTGGGAAATTGTAAGGTCAGGGAACCAGTCTAGCTGGCTTGTACCCGTTCATAGGTGTGTAATCGATTGCAAACAAGTGCGATGGTCAATTGGGGCCAGTATTTGAAACAAAGCCAGTTTTTTCCAACGCTGATCGGCCGATCAGCGTTGGAAATTGATACAAAAATAGCACTTTTCTCGAAAATGACAGTATACCAGGTGCCATGATTTTACAGGATGCTTTACACTGTCATTCACTAACAGTCCAGCAAGGTATTTCAAAATGATTTGGTAGTTTTATTTTTTGATGTTTGCAAATGTTGTATTTTCCCTTTAAATATGTTGATAAATTGTAAACTCTTTCAATGATTGTGGTGTAATATGTGGTGTAATATATCAAGTATAGTGGAGAAATTTGTAAATTATAATGAAAATAGCCGGTTTAGCTTTTGGAATGTGTAGATAAAATTTCTGAGAAATACCTTTGTTGATGTGTACGCAGAAATCATATCCAGTGCGCTTCAACAATTTGATTTTTTTTTCTTCTCCTAATAAATTTTTAATTTGTACGTTTTGATTCAATGAAGAAAGTACTTTATTCTGATTTTGGGCGTCTACGACCCTCACAAAAATTGCCATTTTTTTGTGCACAGATAAAAACCGCCCTGCGAGAGCCTTATGATTTTTTTTGGCAGGCTATAATTCAAATCTTGTGTTGAAATAATTCAATAACTAAACATCCATCTCATTCAAAAGTGAATAACTTTATATTGCTAGGAAAATAGAAATTGAAAAAAAAAATTCAATACATTTCTAGGTGACACTCAAAAATAACACAGGGAACACATCTTTTAATAAATATGTTGCTGAAATAAGCAAATTTAAATTTTTACAAAAACTTAAGTTTCAAATTAAGCTGTGAAAAGTTATAGCTTACGATGGTGAAATGTTGAAATGTTGAAATGCATGAATTATGGAAATTTCTTAAGTAATTTGTTGAAATTAAAGCAGTTACAAAGTTAACTTTGTTTGTTTCTTTATTAATTTAAACAATGCAAGTGGTTTTTTGAAAAAAGTAAATTGTAGATACATGTATTAAGATGGATTAACAAATTACCGACCAGCTTATCATTTTGCAACTTGAAGTTATTTTCAATTCTTTTGACATTATTCAACAAAGTATATACTACAAAATAAAACTTTTAACAATTTCCAAATATATGACACATTAGATATACAGATGTAAGACAAAATATATAATCAAAATGATTGAAAAAAAAACTTACCGAAAAAAAAATCCATTTTCGGTGTGAATAACATTTTGATTAACCCTAACCTTCCCAAATCCTCCAAAATCCTCTTTGCGAAATGGAGGATTTTGCAGGATTGAGGCTACATGGCTAAAGTGAGTTGCTGATTTCATAGGATGCACTGTGTCAAGGTCTTAGGCCAGACCTTGTGGTGTTAATATGCTCCGCCGTGCATAAATTTAAGCCTATATTATACTTGAAATCCTCCGCACTGCTCTAGAATGTCACTGGCTCTGCCTCAATATACTGACAGTGACTGCTGGAGGATTTTGCAGGATTGAGGCAGTGGTCACCCCTCCAAGGACCACATGCAAGAAATAACTGAGGATTTTGCAGGATTGAGGCTGAATTCTATTTTGAGATGGAGGCAGTTGGAGGATTTTGGAGGATTTTGCAGGATTGAGGTTACATCCTAGCAGAAATGCCTAGGGGGTTAGGGTTAATATTGAAATACAGTATATCAAAGGTTTCATTTTCTAAAAGCCTTCCTTTGATTAAAAACAATTTGAAAAGTAAAAAAAAAAATCTGATTTTTTGATCAGGCAACTGCATATTTTTGAGTTCTTTCCTCAAATAGTACAATAGTACATATATTCTGGAATTCTAAACGTTAGACTAAGAATATGATGAAGTGGATTTTATTTTGAATAAAAAAACCCTGATTACACACAAACCTTCGTAATAAAACTGGACCTGGAAAGCGTAGAGGAAGTCAGCGAAGGACGCCAGTGAATCCATGGCGTCCTCCATGAAGATGATTCGCGCCGTCTGCTGAACAAGATCAAATGGGAAGTCTGGACAAAGAAGGCAGAGTAACGAATGGTACTCTCTCACATTCAGAAGATCTGAGAAAAAAAGCACACACCAAAAAATGTAATACATTGACCCTCCTGTTATCTGAACAGTCACAGACAGTCAAAACATCAGTCCTGTTCCCCTGCCATGCCTTTTACACAGGCTAGTCACCAACAGTCAGATCAGATTTCACGCAAGCACTGCGATTTGTTAAATTCATTCAACAGACAAAAGCAGGAAATTGGTAACATAGCTGTCTTATCAATCACCGACAGTCAAAGCATAGCTGTATCAAGTAACATAAACAGTCCCAGCCAGTCAATCCTGCTTTATGTTAGCTGGGAGCTCTTAACTGTTTGACTGAAAGGACAACTTTGCACACAAAGTATGTTTGCATGTACATGTATGTCTTATTTTTTTAAACGTGGACCACTCAGTAGTCTGGTGGCATTACTGATTCGAACATTCAGGAATGGAGACAAGGCTCTAGACCAATTTTTCGAAACAATTCAAGTTGCGTTCCGCAAGCTCTTCAACGACTTCAATTTTCATTCTGTTAATAAATTGTCAACAGTTTTTCTATATTCCAACCCAAAAATCTCATTTTTTTTCCTTTTTGTGGGCGTCTGCAACCTTCTGAAAATAGATGTTTGTTTTGGCTCCGGGTCCGTACATTATCAATACTGATTGTGGGGTAGGGACCAGCCTACTCCACCAGAACAGTTTTCTTGTCCGACAGCCAATAATTGGAAAAATGTTAAGTAATATTTATTATTAAACACTGGCCAATTTTTTGCCTGATGTCTGATTCAAAAGTGAATAACTTTTGTATTGCTAGAAAATAACTTTAAAAAAAAATATTCTTCGGGACACAGCTCCAGAAAAGCACCAGGGTAACGCAACTTTAAAAGAAGCATTTGACTGATTGTTTTTTGTACATGTGCAAGTCTATGTCATTGCTTTGCGTATTGCCACTTTCCCAAGTTTTGGGACTCTCAAAACACAGGAATGAGTTTTCCAATTTTTCACCATAATGAAAAGTAGCGCGCATCTGCTCAACTGGAAATGTCCACACAAGCTTCAGCGTGGGGAAATGACCACAAAGATTTTTTTTACACCATTTTTACACTAAATTCCTGGTATCTTCAGAACAGATGGTCGCACAAATCTGGGGGTTGCAGATTATGAAAATTCATTCTTCTGGCTTTAAGTCTATTTATGTCTGGCTTGGAAAGGCAGAAAAACCACTGATCATTTTTTTATTGAAAATGTGGGGTATGAGGCAATTGCCTTGGAGCGGAACAGAAAATGACCGTTTGTGAGAGACCTTTGGTTGTTTATCTCAATGTATCTCAAGAAACCCATGTAAGAGCACACTGGGAGTAACGGTTTTGTAAAGAGGATAAAGTTCTCCTTCTATTCATATAAGACTCGATTTTATTGGTTAAGAAACCACTGATCATTTTTTTCGTCAAAGTTTCCCCCATGACTGGATTTCTTGCAGAGGTCAGTTGTGTGAGTGCACGTGGCCAGCGTGTTGCATGTGGTATGCAAACCGCAAGGTCACTTGGGCAAGCTGTGACGCTGTTTCACACACATTGATCTTTTGCGCGTTTGGGCTCCAAACTTTTCATTATGGAAATCTTCTTACCTCCACTTTCACCAATGTGGCGGAAACACTTCCAGAACATTCTGATGAAGGACCCCCTATTGTGGGGCGTGGCTTGCACAAAGTCATACTCTCTGTAGAGGATGTGACTACCTCGCTGCACACTGACAAAACTAGGAGGTAACAATAATCATGGAAATTAAAGGCTTATAAAGGATCGTTTGCATTTATCCCAAAAGTAACTTACCACAATATTATACAAAAGCTTACTTGGATTAAAGATCGCACTGGTACTAAACAACCCGTGAAATTATTCCATCTGGCTTGCTGTCATTTAGAAGAAATCAAGAAATTTAGATGATTTCCCACAAACAGGCAATTGACTGATTTTGGGAATAAGAGTGCTATTGACGAAATGGTATTTTGCGATTAAACGGTTGTGTATGGTTTTTCATCGTTTTCTAGAAAACTGTACTGTCCACTGAGCTGAAACTTCAACAGGTTATGTTTTGAACATTCTTCTTTTGATTTTGGGTGGTGTTGTAAGGCCAAAAAAAAAAAATTCGGTCTCTGGTCAGACCAAAGTTCCGGAATTGAGGCGGCCATGCGGCTTTTTTTTTTTTTTTTTTCTTCAAGCTTGGATTGCAGGGCCTACAGACAAGGTGGGTACTATTTTCCTTTTTTGGTGTCCTCATGTACATTGGTGTCCTCCATAATTTGCCTTGGTGCTTTCGATCATTTTCCTTGGTGCAATTTCCCATTCCTTGGTGCTCTTTGGTAAAAAAAAATTGAGGAGGTGCGGAAATAGAGGGCGCTGTTGGAGCTACCGCGGAACATTTTGGAAAAAAATAGATCGACGCGCATGATTAAAATCGATGCGAGCGCTGACCAGAGACCGACTTATTTTTTTTTTGGCCTTATATAGGAAACGAACAAAATGCATGAAAAGCAAATGATTCCATATGCCTTTTAAGGTCTTAAAATAAAAATTGTGGTTACTTGTTTTGACGTAACCACAGCTGGTAATTATTTTAAACCTGAATTTTGAAAATTTTGCAGGAAGGCCCTGTTGTTTGTATACTGAATACACAATAAACTTTGTAAATAGTAGAACATTTTGCAGTCGGGGAACACTGGCATGAATGCAGTCTGTTCCAAGGGTCCATAAGAACAAGCTTGTCGTGTTTGTGATCTGAAATTCCGTAAGGATTGCTTACTAGTCTTGCAGGAATCTAGCCGGGTTGACTTTATGATTGTCCTCTTTGTGTTCCATCAGCTGACTGATGGCATCCTCCAGATATCGCAACACATGTTGACTTGCTGTCAAGAGAGGTAGATCAAACTAACGTGAACAATTAATAGGCAATTAAAAACCACTGTTGCTATTTTTACGGCAGTCGACTGTACAGGGCGAGTAAAACAAAACGAAACCCAAATGTCAGGACTATTGTTTTAGTGAAGCTCTGCATGTAGCACTTTCAAAATCGAGGATATAAAAGCCCAATTCATAAGCTTTCCTTTAGTACAAGAATCATTCAATCACTCTTGTACTTTTCAAGTTATGGAATTTTAAACACAACCCCCATGTGAAAGTTCTGTCCACAGATCACAAAAAAAAGGTTTGCAGTCTTTAAGCAAAACGAAAACAATTCACACAAATCCCTATGTGATTTGCTTTTTTTGTTTGCTGAAAGAACACTGAACTTTTTTGTGATCTGTGGACAGAATCTTAAAACGGTGATTGAGTTTAAAATTCCGTAACTTGAAAATAAATTGGGCTTTCATATTCTAGATTTTGAAAGTGCTACATGCAGAACTTCACTAAAACAATGGTCCCAACATTTGGGTTTCGGTTTTTTTTACTCACCCTGTACATGTATGTTGTGTGCATGTGTCAGTTGTCAAGTGAATGGTTCACAAACTTTAATCTCCTTGAAAAGAAAATTTTATCAGCCATTAATCACAAAGAAAATTAGTTCCACTAGGATTTGATAGAAAATAATAAAATTAAGTCAGAAACTATACGCACGCCTATTTTTTGGGAAAAGTTTTGTTGGCTTTCGAGTTTCGTAAAACGAAGTGGCTATCGTTTCAACAGCTGTAACGCCATTTTCAACTGCTATTGTTAAGGTATTGCAAAATCACCATTGCAAATCAATCTATATCGCATTTATAACTACCCATCAAACCAGAACGCTTCGGTTGCATGTTCGACTACTGAGCTCAGGATCCGGGTTCAAATCCGCTGCAGTGCTGTTAATTTTTTTTACAATTTTTTTTAAAAAGTTTTTTCTAAATTTAAGTAGATTTCATTTTCTTCTTCGTCATTCGTGGCTTTGGATGATTTTTTTTAAAGGGAAATAAAGTCAGAGAACCATTCGGTTGAATGATCGCTGATGATAGACTGGTTCTAGACCCTTAGACGTGGCTATAAACATAGCCACACTCTGTTTATAATCTCTGGGATTTCGACGTGTTCAAAATCCCGGTTGGAGACCTGCCATTTACACTGTTACAGTCCCAAAATTTAACGAGCATTTTGTATGTTCAGAAGTTTAGTTAAATACGACTTTATCCAAGAACTTCCAAGAAGATCTGAGGGAGAAAATGGAAGCCCACATCAACACGAACGTTAGCGTGGCTGTAGTCTAGAATATAGCGACGTTAAAGGGTCTAGTCTGCTTCCAACAGCCAAAGATCCTGATGTTGAATACTATTAGGTCAGGGAACCAGACGTTTCCATAATGAAAGCAGTTGCTGAGTTGCATGGTTGAAAATTGCATTATTACGGCTGCCGTAACCATGGTAACGTCTAACGATAGGTAGACACTGCGTTAAAAAAGGGCACAATTGCAGAATACCCAGCCACTATGCATAAACATAACGCTAGGATCATCCTAGCCCCACTAGTGTGGGGCTGAACCTCTGAGGTTCAGCGCAGCATACCGCGGCCACACTAGTGGGGCTAGGATCATCCTAGCTACCCCGCTGCACTCCCCGCTGATCTCTGCACCTCATAGCCGGCTATGGAGTCACGGTTGATTGCCCTCAATAAACCTTCTCAGGGCTAAATGTATGTACTATGCGTCATGCTCCACTGCACTCCCACTCCGTATCCGCGTAGCCGGCAACGGGGTAGTTGGTTTGGACTCAGAATTTTTTTCAGCAACTCCCATTTTTAATACTAAAAGTTTTGTGTTGCTTCGTTCTCAAGGAGACCCCCACTCAGTATCCGAGTAGCTGGCAATGGACTTGAATTGTTTCTTTTCCAGTGATTCCAACCTAGGGGTGTATTTCTGAGTGGGGGGGGGGGGGGTATTCTGCAAATTTGGCCTAGGCCTACTCCAAAAAAGGTCATTAAATAAAGTAGGCCTAGGCCTAGACCCGTGAACGTGGCTTGTTGTATACAACGCCACGTTCACCATGTTCACTAGCCCCACTAGTGTGGCCATCGGTATGCTGCGCTGAACCTCTGAGCGCAGCATACCGACGGCCACACTAGTGGGGCTACATGTTCACGTGTCTAGCCTAGGCCTATTTGTATCATTTTTAGGCTAATATTTCTATAATGAGATACTTATGTGAATTATTTATAAAAAGCATCATCGCACTGTTTTTAAGATAAGACTAGAGCCCGAAGAGGCCTTTAAACCCCTCAAGGGGCGGGGATAGCTAGGTGGAGAGGGGGGGTTAGATCGTGCACACACAATTTTCTTCTCGGTTGACAGGCCTACCACTGTCTGATTCTCACCCAAATAATCCTCCGCGGACATTGAAAATCTTCCCACACTCATCCTAGTGAATGCAGTTATGCTGACTACTAAAAAGCAGAACCCATTTCTTTCACATACTGTCGAATTTACTCTGGATCAGGGTTAAAAATTCAACAGAACCTCTAAGAAACGAAAATACCGCAGTTATTCTAGCTTAAGAAGGGTACCTAGTTTCTTTCACCGTGTAAATATCACTTGTGAGGCCTGGAGACACGACCATAACAAACTCCTTCCATAAAACAGGTATAGCGCCCTCTATCTTTTCTTCAGCATCGGATTGCTCTTTTTGATTTTTTTTTTCAAATGAAGTTCACAAAATTAATGCATGAAATGTATTTGTGATGTCCACAATTTCCAACTTTGTTCATTGTTTCTATTTACGGTAGAGAAAGTAGGAAAGTACCTTTTTGGTGCGTGACACAACATCTTTTAATTTTTTGATAATCCTAATAATAATAAATAATCAAAAATTCATTAATCACGGATTAGAAGTTGAATGGAACAAAAAATAATTGTTGCGGGAATTTCTTTTGTTTTTTAACGAGGGTAATCGCACTATTTTTTCATCGAACCAAAATATAATCAAAATCAAATCAGAATCAAAGCCTACACGTTTGCAAAGCGGTGCCTCCCTCCTTGCCTTGTTTAGCCATGCCCCTTTCATGCACCTGTTCAATTTTACCCACATAGGAAATGGAATGTCCCAAGTACTATCAGAAAGGGACCCGACGCGCTGCAGACGGATGGACTTAGGAAAGTGAGGATTTTAAACCGTTTTTACTCCTCGTTTTAACAGGGATCATGCTGGAATTGCCGCTATGAGGATATTTTTAGGCATCGTCTTGCTAGTTACTTCTCTTCTAGGTAAGTCCTGTGAGTTTTTAGCATTCAAAATCGACAAAACTTTAGTCCAAAACAATCTGCTCCTTCGTTGTTGCATACATGATGTAACGTTGTGTGTGCAGATTTTGCATGGGACCGAGGCCTAGGCCTAATGCTTGTCACGCTTTTTGGTAAAGGATTAGCGAGTCTGAAAGCTTAAAATCTAAGCCGCAAACCCTTTCAAATCGCTGACTAGCCTGCACTAGACTTACTTTAATCACAGCAAGCCTGAAAGCAGACGATGCTTGGGAAAGCTAGTGCGGTTGTTTACACTGCTGACTGCATTTGTTAACATCTCCAATAATTTTTTTAGCACCTTTACTAATTAGAATGTTCATTTTATTAAAGTTTTAAAACGTTAAACCATAGAGCAAGGATTTAACGTTTTATAGAATTTGACGACAGTAGGGCCTACCACTAAATTGATTTGTATTGATTTTTGACCTGTTGAGATTTGTGTCCACTTAGAACTGCCATTTTGTAATCTTAAAGATTTTATTGATTTTAACGATTGGTTTCTTTTTCAGGCACACATAAAATTTAAATCTTGTCAGCTAGGCGCGGATCCAGGGAGATGGGAACCCCAGCTCTGTCCAATTTTTGGTTTCCCATAGAAATTCATTAAAAACAATGGGAAACACCCATAAAATCAAATAGTTCGTACCCTTTTTTTAAGGGACCTGTACCTAAACTGTCCTCGATACAGTACTTCAAAATCCACCACTAGGTTTTGTAGGATTATGCAGGGTGGAGGATGGTACAGACCTAGCCCGTTTGACTTGATGCTGCCAGAAAGTGAAGTCCCCCAAAAAATTGCCATTTGATAACAGAACTCAACCCATCAAACCCCAATGGCATGTTTTGTTGGAATCTGCCAGGATGGGTCGAGTACATTTATGTGTACCTGTAAACTGACAGTCTTTAACATTGGGTTGGCACACCTCCAGAATCAAATTCAGAAATATTTTGCGTGCAGTTTTCCCATTATGGTGTTGGAATTTGCCAGGATGGGTAGGGGCCTATGGCTCCTAGTTCATCATGCCCATATTGGCAAAAAAAAAAAAAAAATCATGCCTAGAGAGTTTAATGACAAAAATGTCCAGACATGGTTGTGTTCAACCATGGGGCCAAGGTTTTACAATGACACATTTGTACCTGTGCATTGTATTTTTAGTGTAAGGCGTCTATAAATTACCGGGGGAAAATCATACTGTACAGTTTTGAATTGACACAATAATCACTCACTGCATATGACACTCAATGTGCATTCTGCTTACTGCACAAAAAAAAACTTAAAAAGAAAAATATTTCATTCACTGAAGTTGTTATCATCATCAGCCTGTGACTGATTATTTTTTTTGGCGACCCCACAAATCATTTGGACAAAGAGTAGTGGTATCATAAACGACAACAATGGATTTGTGTTGGCCGTCCTCGGGTTTTGCACTGAAAAAGGGGACATTTCTAACAAAGGAAGGGGAAAAGGACATCAAAGTGAATGGTTTGTGGTTGTTGTGGAGCCTGGTGTGGGTTGTATAGCGAATCTTTTAGTGCCATGCTATTTTCCATAAAAAGATACTAAACTTTTAAGATATGATCCTAGCACTATTTTCGAGTTTCACGTCGAAAAATAAACTTGTTTTTTTCGATAGCTATTGTCCTAGCAATGTAAGTTATTCACTTTTGAATGAGACATTGAATGAAACAATCCACCAACGTTTAGTTATTGAATTATTTCTTCACAAAATATGAATTATTGGCTGCCAGACAATAATTTGGCTCTCGCTGGGCGGGTTCATTTGTGCGCAAAATGAAAGCCTTGAGGGTTGCAGATGCCTAAAAGCAAACTATCCTCTTTTTTGGGTTAAAACAAGACACCAAAATTGGAAAACTATTAGGAGAAAAAAAATTGTTTTGAAGAGCGCATAACCAGGGCTGTGTATTTTCAAATAATGTAGTATTCCATTAGTTTAACTTGGATGCGATCAAATATTTGAATATTTGAATGTCGTTGCAGGTCAAGTTTTCCATGTGCCAGCCTATGTGTAAATTGCATGCACCGATAGGGAAATTTATGCATTGGCCAGTCAGGCACTGTATGCACGCATCCCAGTTGAAATGTGTTTGCTGATTGAGACTCACCGATCAGGATTTGGGTGCGCCTGTCAAAAATTGACGTAAAAAAATTGATAATGAGCTTAATAGATTGTAGTAAAAACTTGGTATTTGGTACTTGGTTGGTTCTTCTCCTAAGGACTTCCACAAGGGAGTATAACTAGGAGGCCAGAAACACCAGGGCAAACCCTTTCTCTTAGCGATAAGTGTTACTGGGTTCTTTTACGTGCGTTAGGCCTTATACAACACACGGGACCTCCGGCTTAACGTCCCATTCGAATGGATGCAATGCTGGTTAAGTGCCTTGCTTAAGGGCACAAGTGTCCGGGCCAGGGCTCGAACCCACGCCACTGTTGCCTCTGAAACACCAGAGCATGAGTCCAGTGCTCTTAACCGCTAGGCCATGACACTCCAAAACACTATGCATCAATATATTGTCCCAGATTAGCTGACTATTCCTGATAATTCAAAGATCATGATGCACAATTATATAAGATTAAAATAACATCACAGAAGTTTATCTTCATCTTCTCAAGACCACTCACATTTCCCGAATATTCAAATAAGAAAAATGTTATTCCGGATAGGCCTAATTCCGGATATCAGTTGCACAGCCCTTCCTTTTTCCAAGGCTAACCCTCAGGGAATTTTTCAAAATGTTCCACAGATCAGAAACACAACCCACTGGCACACTCTTCATACATTCCTTCTTTAACTTTGAGCATCAAGCCCCATACAAAGTAATAGTGACTGGGCTTTTATCAGTTCTTCAAAATCTTCCAAATTAGGTTTTGGTGGTCCTGGAAGGGTTAAGTTTAAGTGATTCCCTTGTAAGACTGGTGGATGCTTTTAATTTTTTATCACCTTTTCACAAGAAAAAGTACAAGTTAGTTCCTGTGTCAGTCTGCACTTTTCTTTTGCAAAAAAAATTCCCACAATTAGTTGTGGGCGGACAGTTACACACACCTACAACAGAGTTGAATAGACTGGGGCTAGGCAAACCCCCATTAAAGTCTTGTAACTTGTCTGTCATCGTGTGACCTCATTTGACCCTACCCGACCTCTATTTGACCTCTGCGATCCAGTGTATTCAGGGCGAGTACATTAGTTATCCATCTGTCGGGGAATCGCTGGGTGATCTGTTAATGTCGGGGACCGACGGAATTTTTGGAAAGTTCAAGGCGTCCTTTTTTGGAAGTCATTCCGAGTGCACCAACCTCTGTGTATCTATACTGTTTGAGTCGCACGCTACCAGTAGCCTCTCTTTCGCCCTGTCTCAGATAGCTGTGGGTATTGCAGGAACCAGGCAACCTATTGAAGTTAAACAAGGGTACCCAGGTACCCATATTAAAAAGAAACCAAACCCCAAAATTTAAACTCTGGAAGCTGTGTCTGAAGGGCTTTATAGGTTTACGGCGTAAACTTCGATTCTTGCGAGCATCATTTGTTGCACGTTAAAATGCATAAACTTGAAACCTGTTTTGATTTTCAATGTAGCCTAGGCCTGCACCCGATTTCACGAAGCGCTGCGACGCGTCGCAACTCGAGTTGCGACGTGTAACACGTCGCAACTCGCGACGCGTCGTATCTTCCATTTCACGAAAGTTGCGACGTGTTGAACGCGTCGTAAGTTCCTTGACAACGGCTTTAAACGCGTCGCAAGTTAAGACGTGTCTATTGGTCGTCGCAAAATAAGAAGAGTCATTTCTAAGCCAGTTTTATGCCACAAACATTACATTAACGAGATTATAATACCGAGGCAATGTGTGTTAAGTTGTAAATAGAAAATTCATTGAATAATTATGAATTAGACCGGAATATTAGAGTTGAAATTTCAAAGAAGCTATACAGTCCAATGAGAGTTTGTTTTCCTTCAAAATTGCATCGCACGGCCGCCATTTTGTTTTACGTTTTAACAAATTTCGAGCTGAGATCCGACGACTCTTTGTTGAATATCAGACGACTATTTACTGTACGCTGACTAAAGACATAAAACAGTCACCGAGTTGTGCTAAAAATACACCTACGACGCGTCGCACTTACGACGTGTTTAGTGAAATGGATTGCAGGACGCGTCGCAGCTGCGACGCATCGTAGAGATACGACGCGTCGCAGCGCTGCGATGCATCGTAAGTTACGAAGAGTTTGATGAAATCGGGTGCAGGTTTTGATTTTGAAAATTCCCACAAATGGCATTCAAAACCCAAAACTAATTAGATTGTAACTTGTAAATTTGGTTATGGATGCCCAATTCCATAATCTGGAACCAGTTCCTGACCTCAGCAGGTGGGTTGGGTACTCGGGTACCCGGTCCCGATACACACCCCTGGCTGTTATACTGTGTACATGTATGTTTTATACGTTCTCATAATTGTGCCACTTTTCACTTTTTTTCAAATGAATACATCGCATAATTTAATTCCAAAATAAACTCTTCAAATAATCATGGGTATACATTTTCTGAACAGATTTTTGTCTGCATTCTGTATTATTCGCTTCAATCCCTTTGGAACAGTTTGCAGAAATTTAAGCACTGGAAAGTGAATTTCTACTTTTGCCATTTTGTAGAACTCTGTTTCGTTCCCTACTACATGTAGTGTGCCAGCAAGCAAAAGTTAGTAATCACGGTCTAAATTGCATGGCATGGATTGAAAGTGCTTGAGGGATTTTGCTTGTAATTTGATGAGCGAAGAAATAGGACTCCAATAAAACGTTTGTCCTCGGGCTCTAAATCTTGTCTTTGGAGACTAGCTCAGTCTGTTTACTTAAATTATGAAAGTTATTCTGTTGATATTAAATACATTTATCAAGAAAATATGAAGTTGCTCAAGTTACACCTCCTTGACTCAAAACCATGAGTCCAAGATCGAGTTTCTGTGTTGGTCTTTTGGGAGTTTTGCAACAGTAAAGTATGTCAACTTTACTCACACTGCAAATATGTTCAACAAAATGTTACCCTTTAAGAAATTGTGGAATGTTAAGCTGATGTTTCCAGAGTGTTCGTTGGGTCTGACCTGTGACCTTTTCTTTGCCATGTGACCTTTCTGTTGGTCTTGGTGTGTAACAGATTGGTTTTGGTGTACAAAGGACGACCCTGTCACCCAAAGTTGAAGAAGTATAAATCCATCAATGTTACGCTTAGGAAACTGGAATTGGTGAGGAGTGATTTTGTTGGCTTTTCCTCAGTTGATGGATGAAATACTAGGTAGGCAATTTGGCCTCATGGCGCTACTAAGCATAGAACTTTGCTAGGCTCAGAAAATACCTGCTTAAAGAAGAAGTCGCCCACAGATGGTCTGAGCTTTTAAGAGCTCGATGAATAAACTAGAAAGGATTTGTTTGTTTTTTTCTTCAAATCTTATACATCCATCATCTAGTAATGGTCAAGGAGATTACAGACTAGGAATTTGGGATCATTTCTTTGAATCATTAATTAGATATCATGGTTTTAAAAATTGGATCTGTCATGCACCTACCCTACTGATATACACTTCCTTTTATAACTCTGGAATTGCTCATTTTCGATGGTGGTGTTTTTCTATTTTTATTTTGCATTCGCAACCAAAATAATAACTGACCCATTTTTTTTTTTTACAAATTTACGTGAGTCATCAATTTCAGGTAAAATGAGGGCACAGCAGGTCTTATTTTTAGTTTGATTCTGAAGCTCTGAACTTCATGCCGTTGACAAAATTGCCTTTATTGAAAACCCGCTGAGCAAGTTTCGATGGAAAAAAAACGAGCCAGACTTTTCATCCTTGCATTGTTCATGTCCAGGCAATTTTGATTGTGCTAAACAATGGGGAAAAAAGAAAATTCTACAATGTTTCCTTTTTCTGACTCATTTGCATTAAAAAGCTGGACTAAGATCAGTCTATAAATACACGTCACAGTCACCAAGTCAGTCAGTTAATTGACTGTACGGAGTCAGTCAGTACTTTGTAGGATGCCTTATAAGTGTTTGGTGAGTGGTGATGTGAAAGTTTAACTTGGAAAAGTGGGAGGATTGGATGGCACACTTCTACTTCTATTTTCAGTGTGATGACTTAAAGGGAATACAATACATCATTGGCTTTTGCTGTAATTTTCAGAAATGAAGTATTTAAGGGATTAGTATAATAGATCAAATATTGTTACACTGACATGTTTGAAGTTTTGTGTTCGAAAATGCTGGAAAAACCATGAAAAACAAAACTGTTCAAGTAGTCTGGTTCCCTGACTCCACTAAATATAAAATGGATCAATTTACAGATGCCAGAAAATTGTAAGGTACATGTGCATGTAAGGGTACCAGTCTAGCTGGCCTGCACCCATTCATGAACAATTGTATCCAATAGCAAACAAAATTTGGACCGAGTTAATGGTAAATTTGGAGCAGTAGTTGAAAAATAGTTAGGTTTTTCCAACGGTGGTCGGCCGACCACTGCTGGAAATTTTTACAAAAATACCATTTTCTTGAAAATGACTTCACACCAGCTGTCATAATTTTACAGGATGCTTTAGACTGTCATTTACCAACATCCTGTTAAGGTATATCGTAAAAACTTGGTAGTTTTATTTTTCGATGTTTGCAAATGTTGTATTATTCCCTTTAATACCAGTGTACCGGTAAATAGGCCCTCATTAGATGCCAAAACAGCATGGGAAGTGGTCATGGAATGCCCTTATTTTGCCAGGGAAAAGTCATGAAATTTCATTTTAAGATTTCTTTGGGAACCCTGAGTCCGTCTGTGAGAAATACAAAGAGGACACTGGGCTGGCACTCTGGAACAGTTACAATACATTTTACTGTAAGAAACTTGCGAATCAAATACATGTATCCAGTTTGAGTCTGTAAAGTTACGTATACCGGTACATGCATTTGTTTATGGTGTAAATCACGTGCAACATCAATGATGAATCGAGGACAGTTCTAAACCAAATCGAGGACCCCTCGGTTGGAAAACGTGTACAAAACCAATGAGAGCTGTTGTGAAAAAGTTGAGGTACAAACAAAGGAAAAGGGAAGAGGAACAAAAGAAAATCCTTGATTTATATAAACAACGGTGTGTGCACGTTCATCCCATGTGAATATTGTATACAATGTACATGAAGCACAATGGCAGTGTCCAGACTAACAGTAAATTCAAAACGAAATGCTAAATGTACAAGTTACTAACCCTGTATCAGTAATAAATGGATACCACCTGTCTGCGGTTAGACCTTACACATGTTGGCAACATGCCAACATAATTATCACACTTGATTATTGAATCCTATACAGTGATTAGATTACAGAGTGTTGACATAAATACATGCTATTGGGATTAAGGCATGTATGCAGGGAATGAAATTTCAGCATGGTTTCTTGATTGGGGTCATAAAGTTGGTCTTTAAATTTAAAGGTTGGGGTCACTTCTTCGGAAATTGAACCTGAGTCAATTCAAGACGCACTATTGTATTTTGTATGTTGCTGTTTGAATAGTACATAATGTTTGATCATTCACAATCACAAGCAGTCAAAACATTTTTGTGCCATGCATAATAATACAGACTTATACTGCTTACTGCTTACTAGTCCCGTAGCCCGCCGGGGTCGTAGGGGCGCTGCATGGATGAGCGTTGAATCAACTGGTTCCACCTGTGACGGTTGTGAGCAAGGGCCTGTGTTGTGGCAAAGCTTTCCCTGGTCCATTCGGCGATGTTGTCTGTCCACTTTGTCCTCTGTCTGCCCTGTCTCCTCTTTCCCTGCACTGTTCCTTGGAGGATGGTCTTTGACAGTCACTACAGACTAGTATTTTTTATTGGAATATACATGTAGATGTTTTTATTTTGATCCCATTCTTGTAATTGGGGGTTCTTCTGCTGTTGGATGTGGCTAATAAATATAATAAAACATAATAAGTGTAAATACTTTGATCATTCAAATTCAATCAACAGACAAAAGAGGTAACTGTCGTGGTACAGCTGGCGTATCAATCGCCTCCAGTCACAGCTGGGCTATTTATGAAATTATGAAGTCACTTGATTGATTTTCACTGTTGTGATGGCGTAGTTGAATTTACCGGCCAGAGAGGGAGTATTCAATTAAATATTTCAACAGTTTGGCACTATGACTGGTAAAACAACAATCAAGAGTAAGAAGTCAGATATTTGTCCAAAATATATAATTAGAGTGTCTTGAAATTCCAGGAGTGCACGGCATAAATCGTATTCATGAGGCAGCTTTGCAAAGGCAAAATACAGCCTACTGTATGCAAATTGCAAGGGAAAAATTGCAGCCTTTGCAAAAGGATTCGAATTCTGTTCCTGAATCAGAACAGTATGTGTACAGGTACATGTACGTACGTGTATGTTGAGCCAGAATTTCCCAAATCAGGGGCCTTAAATCTCCTGAACCAAAGCTGGAGTGAAACGGAGGTTTTAGAAGTATTAGAAAACTCCATTGATAGATTTAGACTCAGAAAAATTCAGTGTATGCATGTGGCTCATTCATTAAATTTAGGGTCCAAGGTATAACATTTTCCTGTCCCTATGTATTCAAGTATCATTGAAAAAAATTGACTTCAATTTTGGGGGGGGGGTTGGGTTATTCATAATCCCTCGTTGAGGATGACTGTATCTGAATTATAAAAACTTAGATGTCAGATGTACATGTAGCATGCACAAGAAAAAAAGCGGACCCCAAATTTATAGAATGACCCATTTCCAAATATTTAATCCAGCCTAGTTGTTTGGCAGACTTTACAAACAGAGCCAGAAATTGGGTTACCCTTTTTGTACTTGAGCCAGTGACATGCACAAGTTTGTAAGGTATTTGTACTGGTTCAGCGTACATGTGTTCAGTAGGTCACAGTGTCTGTCCAGAACAAATTTGTCATTTGTCTGGCCTGAGAGTATAGGCAGGGTGAAAATGCCACGCGTACCGGTACATCCATGCTATCAATGAACTCCATTTGTATCCTGACTGGCTATTCCCCTGAAACTTGTACAGAGTTGCTCAAAAATGCTGTGTTAAAATTCCATTGTTGTAAACTTGTTGTTTTATTGGTAGTTACACTGTACATCTAGACTCTGCATTCCAGTAGAGTCAACACACCCACACTCTTAAGCATTTCATTTTCAACAAATACAAAACAGAAAATTGTGGGGAAAATAGTACTACAATGTAGTGTCTGGTGTTGGGAGACAACAAGAATAAAATTTCGCACTGGGCTTAGTGTTTCTAAAATCATACAAAAGTAGTTGCGTTCCATGTATACATGTATGTGTTGTTTATGGTGTAAATCGAGGACACACACCTGCAACATCATCAGTGAATTGAGGACAGGAACCAAATCGAGGACGACCTCGATTAGAAAATGTGTACAAAACCAATGAGAGGCTGAGAGTTGTTGTGAAAAAGTACAAAGGAAAAGGGAAGAGGAACACATGAAAATCCTTGATTTACACTTTAAACAAACATGCATACATCATGTGTAAGTTGCCGGTTACAAGTAATTTTTTGTTTTTCAATACAAACTCCTGCTCTCTCCATCAAAAGGGCCCTGTTTACCACAAATTTTTCAACAATGCATTCTCTGAAATCAACCCCTACTGTGCCAAACTTCAAAGATTCCGTCATACATGTGCAAAATAATTTGTAATTTCGCTTTTGTGTGGCCGAGTGCGCGCTTGGAAAATGAAAGCCGTTTTTCTGAATGGATGTTTGTTTAGGTGTAAGGCAGACCTGAGCTGTAAACATGTTGTTAACGTCTGAAAAGATGAATAAAACATGTGCGTTGGTTAAAGGGAAATGAAAATGTCAGAATTGCATCTGGTCCTTGTTAGAGCTACATTTTATCCCTCCTATTGTTTGATCAATCACAGACAGTCGAAAATTTCTTCCACTTCCTCTGCCATGCTTTTGTAAATAGACCAGTAAAAACCAGTCAGATCACATTCATTTAAAGGTACAGTCCATCATTTGTAATTTGTCGTTTGTTCGTTTGAAGCAACAAACATGCTCAAAATCTAAAGAAGGGTGCTGAACAACTAACCTGATGAAGTTTCAGCTCAGCTTCAGCTGTACATGTATATTCTAGGATCTCGATTTCAAATCAAATGTTGCTGAATCATGTTTTGAATTGGGCCTGAGTTCAGTGTCCGAGACAAGTTCTTGCTGAGCCAATATGCCGCAGGTTTAATGCAGTCTTTGATGTTCCTACCAAAAATCAAATATGTGAAAATAAGTTTTTATTTGAAAAAAACAAAGTTTTATTTGTGTTTTCAAATGTTTTCACATTTACATGTACACTTAGACAGATCGTGTGTACGGTTATTTTACAACAGCCGGCTGCTTGATTTTTTTTCACCCAACAAATATACATAATATGTACGGAACACAATATTAAGACCAATCACTTTGAAAAACATCAAATTTTGCAAGCTGGAGTTATCCCGACGTTCCCCTTTAACTACACCAATCTATAGGAGCTAGCACCAGCAGGTGATTTTTTATGGTTCAAATTTTGATGTAAACAAGTTTGACAATAACGTCTGTCCGGGTGCCCCCAACCAAGGAAATAAATGTTTTACAAGCATGACCTCTCACACACACACATTGGTTACCAAGTCTATAAATACACCGTGGGGACAGACGCTGTAACCAAATTGACATTTTGTGCTCCCACTTATTTTGAAATTTAGTTCTGAAAGGTCACATGGTGATAGACCTCCCTTGTGGAAGTCTACAACCGTAACTCCCTGGGCCTCTTTGTGAAAAACCTTCCTACTCCTAGATCCGGGCATAAACAGGATCGTGCATTTTGTTCATTTTCAATAACAACACTCAAAATCCAAAGAAGAAAAATTCAAAGCCTACCGGTAAGGCCAAAAAAAAAAAGTCTCCGGTTTCTGGTATGCGCGCGCATCGCCGTAGCCATGCGCGTCGGCAAAACGAAAAAGTTTTTTTTTCAATGAAAGATGATGTCTCAAAACCGCCAAACTCACTGGTTTGACTGGAATCCTGCTGCTGCACAATTTTAACATGTTTTTAGATTGGGTTATGGTCGAGAATAAGCTTTATGTGGCCTCTCTGGACTATATTTGCACTAAGTTTAGTCGGGCACCATTTGCAGTCATCAGCCGACATTTGAAGCAAAAAAATAAGGTAAAAAAAAAAAAAAAGCCGCGTCGCCGCACCACTTTTTGGGCAAGCTCCATACCAGAAACCGGAGACTTTTTTTTTTTGGCCTAACCTGATGAAGTTACAGCTCAGTAGATATTGCAATTTTCAAGAAAACAGTGAAAAACCACGATTTTATCTGATAGCACTCTTTATTTCCCCCCCCCCCCCAAAAAAGTTAATAAGCCAGTTACCATCTCAACTGCGCCTGTGCTCAGTGATATGGGTCAGAGGTCATTCGGGATAATCGAACGCTCATCGAAGACGCATAAACGCGCAAGGACATGGTTGCACAATGCTGCACGTTAATAATTACGAGCAGAACGGGCATTTGCGTAACATTTGGGTTCCAAGATGAGACCAAGACGCCTGACGTCTAGGCCTGTCCTGGATGACCTTTGGCCTGGACTACTGCACACGAGAAACCGATCTGGCTTATTGACTGATCATTTGAAATCACTAGATTTCTTCTAAATGACAGCAAGCCAGACGGAATAATTTCACGAGGTGTTTAGTACCAGTATGATCTTTAATCCAAATAAGCTGTTTTTACACTAATTTGGCAGGTTAAATACAAATGACCCTATAGCCTACACCATTAAGGAGCATCAACTGTAATGTTAAAATTGTTGCTGGACGCGACATGTACCTGCCCCAATTCCAAAACCCTGTGGATTTTGAAAGATCTTGGAGTGTCGGGATAAATTAGGTAACAAATTCAAAACTGGTCAGAACTTTTGCAAACCTCTCGTCTGCTAAATTATTGAACTTCAACTGGAGACTTAGCCGTTGATCATTGCCAAACGTTAATTGAAACTTTAGAAGTTTCATGTATACAATGTACATGTAATTTTATGAAAATACTCAGTTCAGTCAAATTCTCAAAAATCTCTAACTTCATCTTCTCACTATATTTTACCAACATGTGTCAAAATGTCATGGAGTCTGAAACTTAGCCATCTCGCAAGTGGGCACATGCTTTTGCAAATGTAGTAAGCCCATTTCAATGGTTTTTTTTCAAGGTTTTGTGAAGAGACCATCACCAATCTTGGTTGACTGTCCAAGGCCTACTGTACAGTACATCACACACAAGTCAGCAATTTTCTAACGAGTCTGTTTTTCAAAGATTCTGTTTGCGTTTTTAACCCAACGAACGATAAACATTTCCTCCAACACATTATTTCTGCTTGAAATGCCAGCGTGTCCCTGCAAGCATCTGAACCAATTAAACTCACTTCACTCATCCTTGTTATCTGCCGGACTGCCAAGCCAGCGACCCCCAAAACACCCATTCACCCCCCTGTCACCCCTGACTGGCCCCTTTTAACCCCCTGTTGATGGCAAATTGGGTTGCCTGGTGGTCTCTGGAGAGACAGAAAGATAAATAAGACGGATGCTGCGTGATGCCTCCAATAATTGACAATAAGGCATCATTGACAAGAAGATGCCACTTTTGAAAGATACTCTGTACGGTGTTGAAATGTTTAGATCTACTACATGTATGTGTTGCCTGCAGGTGTCTCAGGGGGTCTTCTTTTGTTATTTTAATTTAGTAACAATGAACACACAAAAGTAGCCAAAACCATTGCCCTCTAACTCCGCCTTAACGCATAATTCAGGTTTGAAGAAATTTTAAAATGTTGGATTTTGGCAAAGTTGAGAGTGTGGTGTTTTTTACATGTAGACTAAGGAACTAAGTTGGTTTACATTGTAGGCCTATACATGTACAGTCTAATGTACATAGTTCCCCAGGACTACCGGTACCCTGCTCATATGAGTTTGCTGCCCAATCCAGCACAATCCCACACAACCCAACTTGCCAAGTTGTTGGATACCTGAACATACATATACAATGACTTTCCAACAGAATCCAACAGTGCCTTATTTTCTGTTTCCTGCTGGATCCAACAGACTCCAACTTGGCGTTATTTACCGGTACCAGCACCCAACAGAATCCGACTCAGAATGTTTTCAGTTGCCTGCTGAATCCAACAGATTTCACCAGGAATAGATACAAGGGGTTTACTGCTCAATCCAACAGATGTAAAATAGTTGGATGCTGTTGGGTTGAGCAGGGTTATAGGTTAAGAGAAAATATGGAGGCATTAAAATAAAAATGTTCAAAAATAATGTGGAGCACATACCCCACATGTACTGTATGCAGTTGACTGTGAGAATAACATCAATATTGTTGTTGCTATGGAAACAACCAATCAGAATAAAGGATGAATTCATGTACATGGTATAGGCCTACGTTTATAAAGTATTCAACCTCCCTTAGAACCCAGTTCCAAATTAAACATGTTTTTGCATAATTGTTTCCAGATTTGCAGGTTGCAATGAATAGTATAAATTTACAAAAATGTCCCCATCCCCATACAATGTTCATCACATTTGTTGTTTAGATATTGATAAATGATTTCAGCATAATTGATATCCATTCGTGTCATCACACAACCCAAACTCCAACCATGGCAGGATTCCCTGGGTCCCCTGACTCTTGCAAAAACACCCCAGAATTACCCTAGCATTGTTCCCCCTAAACGCTCCAGGGGAAAAAACCCAGCTCTGCCAGATAAAAGCCCCTCAATAAAACCGGGGTAGCTTGAGTGGGGCGACAACACAATGGCATCCAGATTTCCCGAAAAGATTGAGTGCGAAGCTTTGCCTATTGAGTTTTCCCAATGAGGTGTTGAAGCAGTGCCAGCCGGAAAGCACGGTGGGTTGAATGGTGCTTTCACCCCCATGAATAGAGCTGGCAGAGCATGCTGAACAACTCTCCCTCGGTTGTAAACCGTGGAGTTTTTTTATCGCCTTGTTTTTTTTGACGGAGGAAAGAAAAGCCTCCCCTGGCGAAAAAGTTTGAAGGGGGGAATGAGGGTTTGTTGTTTTTTCTGCTCTGATTTGCCAAGTTTTGGACTGACGATCCCGGTGATTTGGGCATTGTGTGTGATCGGTAGACCCAATTTGAGCCAGTGTTTACACCTCTTAGCCGGAAGGAGGAAATTTGCTGCATTATTGGACAACTCTAAGTCATTTGTGCCGTTTGTTCATGGTTTTACTTCTTCAACTTCTTTGGCATTAGAACTGTAGTTTCTTTAGTCTTCTGCATGAGGTGTTTTCGGTAAACATTTTTTTTTGGGCAAAAATAAAGCGGTAGGCCTACTGTTCATGCCGTCCAAAGTAAACATTTGTGAAATATTGGCGCCATTTTTTAATTGTGTGATTCAAGTCAGATCACAGATTGTGCCTTTTTATAGCTCAGACTGCCTCAGTAATTTGCTCAACATTTCTTGATCAACCAAAAACTCCATTCAGTAATTCTGTCCTTCTTTGGTTTATCATGCATTCATCGTTGTTTCAGAACCATTTGTAGCATTTTTCCGATTTCTGTAAAACTTTCAGGAAAGTGCATGTACATTTTAGTTCTGTTTTGTGTCTCACGACTTTGCTTCACGCTGAAATTCATGGAACAAGTGAACAAAATCTTTCCACAGCTTTCACAGTTTACGTACATACATACCCAAATTGTCTAGTAATGCTACCGGTATGCAGCAAGTGTCTGTTCACTAATCCTAATCCAGCATACCCTTGGGCAAGGGATTAGTCAGTGAGGGATTAGCCCAAAGTACAAGGTTGATCCATGGTTGAACCATATCGGCGATGATCAATCCTGCAGTGCCGTGAATGCATTTTCTTCGAGTGCTTAATCTTGTTATTTTAATTCCAACTTGAAAAGATCCAGACAGCATGATTTGAATGTTTTTAAGTCCAGTAACGTGTTTCTCTGAGCTGCCGCGCTACATGTACACAAGTTACATGTACAGTCGAGTCTCGTTAATTATACAAACTCGTTGGGACCTAGCCAAGTTGTTTGTTATATCAGAATTTTGTATTAAGAGGAACATCAGTCTCATTCATTGTGCACATAAATGCACAGTCTGGACTAAGGCTTTATGTTTGTTATAACCAGAATTTTGTATTAACAGAGTTTGTACTAACGAGATTCGACTGTATACGTAGCATGCTAAGCAATTGTTTGTTCTCAGCAAAAAAAGAGATTTGCTATTTTTCTAGCAATGCAAAAGGTACCGGTAGGCCTATATGTTCACTTTTGAATGAGACATTGACCCCCCCCCCCCAAAAAAAAAATCAGCCTCTGTTTAAGTTATTGAATTATTATAAATTTCCAATTTCGAATTATTGGCTGCCAGACAAGAATTCCGTTCCTGTGGGGTAGGCTGGTTCCTGCCCCACAATCAGTATACTGTACAGACCAGGAGCCAGTCTGCTCGTAAAGCACGATCTGTTTGTGCCCAACACAAAGCTTTTTTTCCAGAGGGTTGAAGACATCCAATTATAAAGGGGAAACAGAAAGGTTTTTTGTTTGAATAAACCATACAAACTGAAAATTTGTTAATAGACAAATATGGCGTAAAAAGAACGTCAGCTGAAACACAGAGTTATGGTTGGCTTCTCAAGACAGGGTCTCCAGCAATTCTGGAATTCAGGGGAAACCGTAAAAATGAGTTTCCATTTTTTCCAGTCAGAAAAAAAACTCGGAATTTGTTATAAGTTGGAATTTTGCGTCGGGGTGATATCAATCAAATAAGGTTTTTGCCCTTTTTTTCCCCAACTTTCACTCGGGAGGTAACACACTGAGTATACAGTGTTTAAACATCGGTGAACGGCAAAACCTAATTTGATTTATATCACCCCGACGCAAAATTCCATCTTATAATAGTTTATGCGATACCCGCTGCTATGTACAACAGATTCGAACCAGCCAACCGATCCCGTTAGCTCGGTGTTCGAGTCCCACCCGAGTGATTTTTTCCAACTTTCACTCGGGAGGTAACACACTGAGTATACAGTGTTTAAACGTTGGTGAAGGGCAAAAACCTAATTTGATCAGGGAATTTGGGAAGAACGCCAAAAACTAGGGGAACTCATGCAAGGAATATGACACTGACACCCGGAAGAGAAAGGTTTTCGCCAGTTGTGCGTATTGTGTCATGTGTCCAATTTGTGTCCATTGATTGACTGGCTATGGTGGCTTTTTAGTGTGCATCGTGAATATACCTCTCCAGACAGATAAAAAGCTTTAATATGGGGGCCTCACGTTTTGATATTAACAAGATCTGCTTCAGGGGCGAATGACAATAAAAACATGTACACATCACCTCTGAACTTTCCAGCAACCTTGTTACACGCATTGTACGTACATGTATGTACTACTAATAAGAGTGAAAATATTTCTCATGAAATTTTGGAAATTTCTCAGGGAAATCTCAGGAAAAGTTGGGGAATTTTGCTGTCGTAAAGTGGAACCCTGGGTTATGATTGGCATCTCACATCTCCATGTACTGTCTCCATGTACTGTTTCCTCATGATGAGCCTTGCCATGCGACCATTGTCCGCTGGTATGTGCGATGGCTGCTGACCAGTACTGGTTGATTAGGCATTCTGTCTAGCCTTGAAAAATATTAAGACCTGACTTTATTGGACTCAGCTAGCTGTGAAAACGTCAGGCACTCCAGTGGTTATAGCAACCTTGAAGAGTTTTTCTTTAATCATTTCAGGTTGTGCAACTTTGTAGGACATTGCACCTGATGGGGCAAAGTTTAGAAAGCCTTTTTTTTCAGAGGATTACAGATGCCCAGAATCAGATTTTTTTTTCTTTTCTTTTCATTAAAACAAAATATACAAATTGAAAATTCATTTGGAGAAAACAAAATATCTTTTTTTTTTAAGACCAGGGGCTATGCATCTTCAATTATTTGCTCTCTTTTCTCAAAACAATTGTTTACTCTGTTTTTTTTCTCAAAATGTGGAAAAAGGTTGAAATACATTATAAAACTTTGTTTTGCACTCGGGCAAAATCTCTTGAAAAAAATTAACATGGCAGAAGTTATTCCATTGTTGAAATCTAGTGGCACAGTTGCACAATACCAGTGCCCAAATTTCCTGAAGTCATCTTACAATTGTTAGTCAACATTCCACCAGTTAGAATTTCACACCACAAGGCTGTCTGTTAGAAGGGCTCTGTTGCTTGGTCTCTGCCAAAACAACACCCCAGGCTTAAAAAGAAGTCATGACTGGACAAAAGCGGAGCAATCCGATCTCAAGTGTTTGTCTGTGTAGAAAACACCATAAAGTTTGCCAACGTGACTGAACATTGCATTCTGTGTAGAAAGAAAAACGACACTCGAAAGAAACCTGCTTTAAGGGAATGTACAACATTTGCTTTTGCTGCAATTTTCAGAAATAAATGGATTTGTAAAAAATAAATGTTATAGGGCCTATCCAATATTGTTAAACTGACTTGTTTCACGCTTTGGGCTTGTAGATGTTGGAAAAACCAAGAAAACCAAACCAATCGTTTTCTTGTAGTCTGGTTCCCTGACCCCACTTAAGATGAAACAGAGCAATTTGTAGGCTTTGGCCGTGGGGAATTGTAAGGTCAGAGAATCAGTCTATCAGGCTTGTACCCCTTCACAGGTGTGTAATCAATTGCAAAGAAAATGCGGAATAACTTAACATAAAAAATTAGGAGCAGTTTTGAAAATAAGCCAGTTTTCTCCAATGAAAACTGTCCAAAAATATCATTTTTCTTGCAAATGTCAGCACACGAGGAGCCACAATTTAGTAATTTAGACTGTCATTCCCTAACAATCCAGTAAGGCATTTCGTAATAATTTGATCATTTCGTTTTTTGATGTTTGCAAATGTTGTGTCTTCCTTTTAACCCACAGCCCTGTCTAAAGGAAAATGGTGATGACCAAATTAAGCAAATTTGTAAATTACATTGGAGAGATTTGTTTAAAGTAATGACTGGTGTCAACTTTTCGACGTCACTTAAAGTAGGCAAATTCACTAATTAAGCATAAATTAAATGTGCTTAGCAAAAACGTGACACCGGCCAAAATGCCATGCAGTGTGCGTTGTATGTAACTGGTTCTCGGCCAATTTTTGCTAACATTTCAATTTGGTTTTTGGGCAATTCCACACCAAAGTGGACATGACACCAAAAAATTCAAATACATGTGACTTAAACAAATTTGGCATCAAATGAAAGCTAAAAATCTATATTTTCAAGATTTGAAGTCAGAATTTAATTTTTTATACATTTCGGTACCAAAAACTAGGATTATGTAATAATCCTGTTTTAATCCTAAAAATGTGATTAATAGTGATATGAAAAAATTCTACCAATTGACACACAAAAATATGTACTAATGCCATCAGTTTCTGTCATGAGAAAGTATTGGTCTTGAAAAACCGACTAAAACTTGTTTTTAACATTTTGCGTAATTTGTTTCGCTTCAGTGACTTCTAATATTTCAGCCTTCGAAAATGTCCTTCCGTTACCGAAAAAATACATATTTTTAATTTATTTTTAAAACTTGCAGTATGAATGCATTGAAAGTTATTGTGCAAAGCAAGTTTAGGTAGGCCTTCAATATGACATTATAACTGACACTGCTGTACTTCTCGTTTTTTAATTACAATTAATTAAATCACGTCCTTCCGTTACCAAATTGGCAACGGAAGGACGGTAACGGAAGGACAAATCGTATTTTTATCAAATGTTACAACATTTGCGCTCATGTTTGAAAAATGAAAATCACTGCAAATACATGCATGTATAATGAGCATTGAAAGGACATTTATGTGACCCACCTTCACAAAAGCGGGATAAGCAGGGCAAGGTGTTTATTACAATTTGAAGGCACAGGCATGTACAACATGTACAATGTACATGTACATATATATGCCGATGTACCAGTACTTGTACATGTATGGAGTTGTTGCACAAAATCAAATCATAAAGTTGCTGCCATCAGCATTCATGGACAATAGAGAAAGATACAAATTCTGTGAAGCCATTCCAGAAGCAAATTAAGTCAAAAATGAGATGGCAGAAAGTACCGGTACTTTGGGGCACTATCATTCAATTTACATGTGTAAGACATGTGAGGTGCAGTCTTTGACAAATTATGCCCAAGTTAACAACTTCAGTTTGGATGTTTATAAATTAATTGTTACTACTCTAAATCATTGTAATTTTATTTCAAACATTGATTTTAGAGTTCAATTAAAAGCAACACCTAACTGAAGCCATCAGTTCTACCGGTACATGTTTTGACCTTAAAGGTACATGTAGGCTGGTCGCCCCCCCCCCCCACCCTTTAGGTAAACCTTTGAACCTACCGGTATTATTATTAAAAGTTGTTGGTGAACATGTCACCAATATACTCAAGTGTTCAAATACTGTGTATTTAAACTTTTAAGGATTGAGGTGATGGGTTTGAAGTCTATTTCTGTAGTAGTCTTGTGTTCGTGAATTATGTGTTTTGGGTTGTTTTCGTTTTTCTTTTGTTATCATTAATTAGCAGGCTTCTATCTTTATCTCAATAGTTTCTTGGGTATAATTATTTATGCCAGGTCTGCATATTGTTGATTTTACATTCAGTTACACATTTAAGCAATTTGTTTCACTTGTATAATTAGTGTAAATTCACATTTTGTTCATGCTATAATTGAGTAAACCTTTTGTCCTTCCGTTACCGTCCTTCCGTTACCAAATTATAATCTGCTTAAAACGTTGTAATTATATAACCGAAACACTTAAAGTCAAATGAAAGGTGGTATAGTATAGATAAAGCTTCAGGGATTCCATTTCCTACCTTTAAAATATAATTGCCCCATAAAATTCACAGAGTTTTTGCAAAACGCGAGTAAGTTGGAAAACCCTTGTCCGTTTTACCGTCCTTCCGTTACCGACCTCATTAATATTCATAATTCATAAACGGGAGGCATTCATGCCTCCCAAAAGTGTGGAAAATGAAAGGAGCATTATAGCAATACAATTGTGACATTTGTTTGCTGTAACTATGAACAGTGTCTGTGATACACACATTTGAAATTTTGTTTAATGAGTGAAAACGTCCTTCCGTTACCGTGGAATTGCCCTTTTCCAACTTTCACTCGGGAGGTAACACACTGAGTATACAGTGTTTAAACGTTGGTGAAGGGCAAAACCTAATTTGATTTATATCACCCCGACGCAAAATTCCATATTATAACATTTCAATTTGCTTTTATAACAGTATTTATTTAAAGCCAAGGACAAATTTCACGATTTTTCAGGTTTTTTTAATCCACTTTGAAATCTGGAATTCCTGAGGTTTTACTTTGAGTTTGAAGACGCTTTTACCTATAAAAGTTTAAATACATTTTTTTTGTAGAACAAAATATATGTGTATTTTAAAAGTTCATTTATATAAAGGCCAACATAAACATCTTGACTCTCAAACTCAAACCCTCTTGCAGATTAAATCGTGGATTTTTCATTTTCCCCCAATCTCACTCCTGTCAGCATTACAGCAGCGTGGAAAAAAACTGAGAAAGTCATGGAATTTTATTTTCAATTTCCAGGCCCGGAAAAGTCTTGGAAATTTGTAAAAAATGACAACAGTCCTGGAAAAGACAGAATTCATAAGTGGCGTGGAAAAAACCTGGAAAAGTCATGGAATTTTATTTTCAATTTTCAGGCCCGGAAAAGTCTTGG
This sequence comes from Patiria pectinifera, assembly GCA_029964075.1. Taxonomy (NCBI): domain Eukaryota; kingdom Metazoa; phylum Echinodermata; class Asteroidea; order Valvatida; family Asterinidae; genus Patiria; species Patiria pectinifera. The sequence continues at coordinate 1,908,723 of CM057148.1, read as the reverse complement.
AAATTTGTAAAAATGACATCAGTCATGGAAAAGACATAGAATTCATAAGTGTTGTGGAAAAAACCTGGAAAAGTCATGGAATTTTATTTTCAATTTCCAGGCTCGGAAAAGTCTTGGAAATTTGTAACTAAAAATGACATCAGTCATGGAAAAGTCATAGAATTTCATAATTTAGCATCGGAAATCTTGTGGTTTTTTTTATGAATTTCACTGATGCAATCATTTTGATTTTAAAAGTGTTTGGCCCTGTGACACAAGTTTTGCAGTTTTGATCTGCGTTTTGATGAACAAGGTCTTGGATTTTTATAATTTGGTCGTGGAAAAGTCATAAACTAGTCGTGGAATTTCATTGTCCTAAAGATGTAGCAAACCTGCCTGTGCTTTAAAGCAATCTCGTGTAAAGCAAAAATCGTCCGAGGACCAGTCACACATGTACAGTATCACAAGTGCTTTGGCTGGTTACCAGTTTCTGCTCAGCATATACGGTATCAGCTTTGTCTGTGGTAACAACTCTAGAAAAGTGGTCCCAGGTTTAGAGATTGCGACCTTAAGAGGAAGGATAATGGATTGCTTGGACTGAAATAAAGCTACAAACAGTTGACAGCAGTTTTGTCTTGGGTGTCATGAATGCCATGGAAACCCGTTGATTTATGAGTGGCCAGACCCTGTTGAGACAAGTGTGCCCCGGCGAAATGAAGTTCATGAACTCATGGACTTTGATGAACGTTCATGTTCTGATCATGAACGTTCATCAGTTGTCCTTCAATGGTTCATCATCGAAGTTCATGAACTTTGTTCATGAACAGTCTTTCAGCTACCTTGATGAACATTCATGAATGTTCATGAACCTCTTGTGCAGTTCATGAACTTCGCTGAACTTCACTGAACTGAACTTCACTGAAATCTTGATTGGTGAACATTTGATGAACATTCATGACCAAAAATTTAAGGTTTTTGAAAAATTTAATGTCCATGAATGTTCATCAAATGTTCCCCAATCAAGAATGTTCAGCAGAATTCATGGACTGTATCACAGTCTTTGGATTCTTTAACCGGCGGGATAGGTCTATCCCATTGGGATATCATCATCCCAGTGGGATGAAAGCGGGATGGAAGTGGGATCCCGGTGGGATCCCAATTCCAGGTGGGATCCGCGGTGGGATCCCAGTTGAGGTAGGTGGATCCAAGGAAATTGACCAGTTGACTGGGATCTCACTTGACCGGCTAGACAAGGGCAAATTCACCATGAAATTTTCCCCCAAATAAATTTCTAGCCTAACATAGTTATTAATGATTGCATGCTTCATACAAAAATATTTAATTTTTAAGTAAATATTTCTTTAATTTTGGCGCGTAAAGACAGTAAAACTTTGCATAAAAACGAAAGAAAGTGCCTGGTTGCATGTGGCCAACATTGTACATTGCTGCGCCTTGTGACATGTGGTATCAAGTTCCAAGGTGACCGTAAGGTCATGGCAAAATTCTGCTAAATGCACCTCAAAAACCTGTCAGATTTATCAAAAATCTGCCAAATTCCCCAGAATTACTCGAAATACAGTGTAAACACTTTAAAAATAACCTTTTTTTTCAGAATTCTGCCAGAAATCTACCCAAAAAATCCATTCTGTCAAATTTTCTGTCAAACTCGTTTTTAAACAAAAAAATCTGTCAAATTTAGCCGAAAATCGGCTCAAATGGTCATTCTGTCAAGTTCCCGCGCAGATAACTTTATACATCGCGCTTTCTATTTGGAGGACTGAAAATGATTTTTTAAATGGGTGAGTTGCGTGGTAAGTCAATTCTGAACAGTAATGTTGCTAAGTTTTTTTAAGCCTGGAATAAAGAAATAGTACATGTTAAGGCCTATTTCATAAATAAAAGCAAATTTAAATAGATGAAACTACTTTTATAGAACAAAATCATAATTATTTTTACTTTAATTGCGATTTTAATCTTTAGAACCCCACAAAATCATAATGGTGCAATCCTTCTTATATTCATTACTACGTGTAGGTGATGTCAAAAAAGTCTCCAGGTATTGTTAATGCACAGAGCCTGACGAAGTTTGTCATGAACTACACGTTTTAAATTAGCACACAACGTATCGTGATGGTTGCTGAACTGAGTGAAAGCAAAGTAAGGCGTAGTTCCTGTCGCTCTTTTTATGACTTTGATGCGTTTGTAACTTCTTCTGACATTCAAGTAAATATGTGAATATTGTTTGATGAAATGGTGGATGTTTTAGCATTATAATCTTTACTGTACCTTGATCAGGATTAAGCAATGTTAAGGAAAGTTGTCAATGTGCGCGCACGTCATGACCATTTGCAAAAGTAGCACAAACATTGTAGTTGTGTAGCACTGTGACAGAGTTGCCTTTCGTCTTTGCCGCCATGTTTGCACATGTTGCGTGCGCGCGGTGCCTTAAATGTTAAAATTGTCACAGCCAAAAGTGGTTACAGTGACCCAAACGAATCGTGACTGCCATGAAAATTGTTGATAGGTGATATACTTCAACTAATTTCAACATGTTTCATCAGATAATAATGGTGCAGTTTATTTTAGGACACCTCCCCCTTTTTTTTTTACCTGTTCCATTTTAAGAAATGACTTTTGCAAATAGCTAATTTTTTGTCAAAATGACGTGTGCAGCCCGAAGCAATCTCTTTTGGAAAGAATGTTGCAACCTGACGCCACTTTTTTCTTCAACATAATAGTTCACATCATCTCACTAAAGCTGGTCAGTCATTGCACAAACGTTGAAATTAAAAGGGCATCAATCTGGGACTGAGAAACTTTTCCACTTTTGTTAGGAAATACTTAATATAATTTTCTTGATTCTCCATAGACTTTGTACACAGCCGCTAATGTGGCGTCTGGATACTATACATTCTTTCCTATTCATGTTAATACGGCCACACAGAAGAGTAGACTCTGTGCTAGGGGCCATACTCATACTGCCCATGCTGCCTTGACCGTGAGCAAAAAGTTACTGATTTTGGTGGGGTTTTTTTCAAGAAAATCTTTCGGCCTCAAACTTGGCATGCAGCCTTTGCACGTTCACTTTATCGGGAATTCATATTACGACAAAATTTGGAATTTTTTAGGCAGATAGTCCCTTCTGGTGTATTTGTCTAAAAATGTGTAACACAAAGTGCCAATTCCTTTGCCGATCAAGGCTCCTTAAAATATGGTGGACTATATCACATCTACGCAGGCGCTCACACCTGTTTAATGAAATTAGGCATTTCAGATGAAATTTAAATAAAAGGAATAGGGATCCCAAAATTAGTTCTGCTTCCGGTTTCCCTACCTACCCTATTCTGACAGCCCCTTCCGCAATTTGTTTTGTGCGAAAAATGAGTGGGGAAAAAACCCAAAACCACCAATTATTACCTTTCACACAAAAAAATGGGAATTTGTTTCCCCCCTACATGACCTGAGGCCGAATAAAAAAATAAAAACATGTTTAGCGTCCTGCCTTTTTGAAAAAAAAAGGAAGGACTTCTGGAGGCCCCCCCCCCTTTTTTCCTTCCAACATTTTCGTAACGTGAGTAACCGATTTTGTGCGTCTTGTTTATCATACATAACAAATTTTTCTGGATGTCATCTTTGGTGCTTAGGTAGGTCTAATGCTCTATCTACCATGGGGATAACAGTCATTAAACCTTTCCAGTAAGGTAATTACAGCCCAAGGAAACTCAAAAGTACATGTACATCAAAAATGTAACGTGAGTAATCGTGGAATTGCCCAATTGTACTTGAACATTTGTTTATTTTGTTATTTATTGCTTTGTGTTGAAGGTAATGGTACAAAATTTTAACACACTCCCCCTCCTTTTGTTTTGTTTTTTTTATTTGTTTTTTGGGATTTACGGTTCATTTTGCTCACTCATCAACATTGCATGAAAATTCTTTTGAAGAACACTGCTTTTGATGAACTTATGGAGGATTATTCATGAAATGTGCCCTTTATTCATGAATTGTTCATGACCTGTTTCCTTTACTCATGAATTGTTCACACAATACATCCTTTCTTCATGGATTGTTCATGACCTGTGTCCTTTACTCATTCACGAAATTTGTTGTCTTCATGGATTGTTCATGAACTTTGTTTCCTTTATTCGTGAATTGTTCATGAAATATGTCCATCATTTCAATCATTTCAATTGACAAATTTGGATGAACTAGTTTCATGAAGTGTTCATGAAACATCGTTGTCCATGATAATTCTTGAACATCGATTGTCTCATTTGTTGTTCAAGGACATTCATGAACTGTTCATGAATATTTTTAATAACTTTGATGGTCGTTCATGTACTTTAAGCAATGAACGATCACGAACAGTTCATGAACATTCATGAAAAGTCCATGTTCATTTCACCGGGGTGGGACCCTGACTTGTCATCCATTATGTGTCAATTTGTCTGGGTTTGAAGTGTTTGTCTCAAGAACACTGGCATAGCACGCTTTCCTTAAAGGTGTAGTATCATACCATATCGACATTAAGCTTACACAGACTACACAGACTGCAAAGTTGAACACAAACTTGCAAAAGTTGCATTGAAATGTTTCCATATGTCTGCGTTGCAGTTTGGATCCTGTTTGCGTTTCGCTTTACGTCGATATGGAAACCAGGTTTTACATGTATCCAAAAGTAACCTTCAAGTACAAGTACATATATGTACCAAATTATTATCAAAAAGCTTACTGGTACCTGTGAAATTATTCTGTCTCATTATTAAAGAAGAAATCAAGAAATGTACTTAATAGACAGTTGTAGGTGATTTCCAACGATCAGTCAATTGACTGATTTTTGGAATAAAGAGTGCTATAATGATGAAATCGTGTTTCATGATCAAAAGGTTGTGCATGGTTTTTCACTGTTTTCTCAAAAATGTAATATCCACTGAGCTGGAACTTCAACAGGTTAGGTTTTGAACATTCTTTGGATTTCAAGTAAGAGTTATTATTGGAAATGAATAAAATGCACAGCAAATGATGCACTTTGAATGGATTCACAGTTGCTGTAAAATGTGAAGTACAAAGAAAAATTGTCCAAAAAGGTTGTTAAGTTTTTTACAATTTCTTATTCAGCCAATGTCGCTACAGATACAAAGTGTGTGCACTTACATGCACACATTTCAAGTGATGAACTTTACTTGCAGATATAAAATCCCCAATTTTTCCCGGCGAAATAGAACCACGTGACTGTAACGTTAAGTAAACAAGTGTATTACACGGTCTGTTTCAACTGCCACAGTATGTAGTCATGCGAAGGAAAAATAACTAAAAGAACAAAAACCTGCGGTTCGAAGTTAAAAACGTTTCTACTCTAAGTGTCCTTGGTTACAGTTTGCAAAACCCCAACAGAAAATTATAAAACGCATGTGGTAGACCTTTATAAAGTTTTAATAAATGGTTTTCACGCCTGATGATTCCACGATTCAGTACAATAAGTTCTTGTCACTAATTCTCTCCTATCTCAGTCGTCGACACAAGGGCAAAATATCCCATGCAGAAATGACCTTCTTAATAACAACTGAACCATTGATTTGTGCCTCAGTTGCCAACAAAAATTATTTACCCCATTCAGCTTTTCCAACAATTCCAACTTGTTATGCAAATTTTGGTGGGTAAGTTGGTATCAATTGTCACTTTTTGCAAAGGTCGTAACCATAATATAACTGGGGCTGTGGTAAATTGTAGAGGGTGGCAAGTCCAAGAAAAGGTCCCCTTTTTGCTGTCATGTTTTTGTTAAGTAAGCATCAAAAAGACTAAAGCCTGGTTCATACTTCACGCCAAAGCAAGTGCGAAGCGAAATTCATGTTGTCACCAATGGTAGATGCCCTTCGAACGTATTGTTGACGCCACAAATTTCCCTTTGCATTCGTTTTCGCGTGAAGTATGAACCGGGCTTAATAACATAAACATTCTTGTGGGTATTCTCTTTGCAGATATGCCCAACAGTAGAATACCAAACACGGAATCGTGAATATCATAGGGGGTTAAACTTTGGTTACGTACAATGTACAGGACATAACGTGAACAAATTCTTGGACTACATGTATAGCCCAGGGAACAGTGAAAAGCGTGGAAGTCATAAAAGGTAACGACCGTGTGTTCACAGGAGTGGAGTGCCCATCTCTCTTTCATTAGGTATTGGGCCAGACTCACATGCTGCTGTGGGGGGATCGCCACACCTCCTCCACAGCGAGTCTGTTACCTTCCCAGCATTGAATAATGCCAGTACCCATTTAACACCTGGGTTGAGAGGAGTAATTGAGGTAAAGCGCCTTACTCAAGGGCACAACACGCATGGCCACGGCGGGGCTCGAACCCACAATCTCACGATCATGAATCCTGTGCTCCACCGCTAGTTATACATTGTAGCTAAGGATGTGACAGAAAAATATTGCAAGTTTTTAAAGAGACACATACAATGTACATGTACCGGGGTACCATACGGCTATCTCCGAAAAAAGGCAAACATATAAGACTTTTTTTGAGGTCCATGTGAGATACAGATTGTGGATTCAAGTCCAACCTGTTTCGTTGCATGTGCCCTTCGGCAGAACTCCTTTTTGCATAATACCAATTTGCAAAATGTTCTTCGCAGCGTGGAATCAGCTGCATTGACTGACACAAGCCAGCTTCAACAATTTACCTAACAGCAGGCAAGATACCCAAAACCTTGGCCTCACTCCTTCAAACACCTTGACGCCCCTTGATCGCACCTTCTACTCCATGGTGGGCCAGGCAAAAAAAAAATCTGCCAATTTCAGGACGAGTATCCAGCTGTTCTTTATAAAGTTTTGGTTAACACTCTTGATCAGTGAAAGAAAATTGTGGGAAAATACTTAGACTGTAAAATTTAGGTCGATTTACAACGCATCAGTGGTCACTGCATGTACACTTGTAGAACATGAAAATGTCGTTAAATTTTTACAGTATACATGCAGTCTGTTTTGTTGTACATGTATTTGTCTGATATAGGCCTCTCACCCTACCATATCCCTCAAATTCAATTTGAAGGTTTCAGAGGATTTTGTAGGATTGAGGAAAGTACTGGTAGAGACCATCGTGGGTTACTTTATATTGGATTTGCCTTGAAAGTTTCAGCACAGAACATGTAGCCTACATTCAAAGATTGTACCACTGTTTTTTGGGGGTTTTTTGCACGTTGGTGAACTTTAGACTTGTGTAATAAGAAAGGTTCACCAGAAAAAAATGGCTCAGGACTTCTTGTTTTAAATTTCATCATTCTTTGTGGTAAGCACAAATGTCAGCGAACTGTAGAAGCCTTGTATGCAATAGGGACAGCTTATCAGCACAGCTAAGCACAGACAGACTACCAGCCAAAAAACATTATATATTACTTGAAACTGGTTCCCAGCATTAACATTTACTAAGCAATATTTTCTTTGTAGCAGTATTTTGTAATTGCCCCAGAGTACATCCAAGGCCCAATTCCATGTCTCTGCTTACCGTTAGCGAAAATTCTACCCTTAATCACTTATACATTGTACATGAAAGAAGTATACATGTAATTCCGAGCTTACAGATACCATATAGGCCTAAGAGTGGAAATGCTGCTTATTTCAAACAATGCAGTCACATCAGTACGCGATTTCAATAAATTTGTTGAACTATGGAACCGTGGTCAGAGTGAAATACGTTTACCATAAGCAGGAATTTTCTACTACAGTAAGCAGGGAGTTTTCGCTAACTGTAATAAGCCCTGTCAGTGTCTGTCCGTTGTAACTCAATGCCCATTTCATAACTCCCCCGGTGACTAACAAATTTGTTGCTGCCAAACCCAATCACCAGGGACAAAGAAAGAAGTTTTGAAGTCCTCATAAATCATGTCAAGAGTAAAGCCTAAAGGTCCAAAGGGGAAATATACATTATGTACAGTTTGTTTCTTTGTCAATTTTTTTTTTTAAAGTGAACTCATTGCACAAAATAAGATATTCTGTGAACTCATTTGGGTACATGCAGTATACACATACTGTACATACAAATGTAGGCCTATCTTTTTTGTTGTCACATGTGTATACATGTGAACACATTTTACGTTCACGGAGTAAAAATACAGGCATAATATGTTCACGTACGTATGTCTACTGGAATATTTGAAAATCTCATAAGATTGTGAAAGGAAGTTAAAAAACAGTTCAGATGGACACAATGGAACTACTGGTAGCATAATAGATTTGATCTACATGTATCTAATAAATGGAAAATGAAAAATACGACACAAAGTTTGTTCGTGTAAATGTCCAATTTCTTGCTACAATTTCACCCACTGCTTTTCACATACATGTGTATAACATGGCATTACATTGTATTTACACCCTGTAGGATCCATAAAACCAGCCATTGCTGGGCCATTTGGGGTCCACTTTTTTCCTGTCCCTGTTACATCTGACATCTATGATTTTATTATTCTGATACACTCCTTAATGCAGTCATCCTCCAAGAGTGATTATTTAGCAAACTACATAAAGAAACGTTTGAAGAAGTCATTCTTAAAGGGAAAATACAACATTTGCAAACATCACAAAATAAAACCAGCAAATCATTTTAAAATACCTTGCTGGACTGTTAGTGAATGACAGTGTAAAGCATCCTGTAAAATCATGGCACCTGGTATGCTGTCATTTTCAAGAAAAGTGGTATTTTTGTATCAATTTCAAACGCTGATCGGCCGACCAGCGTTGGAAAAAACTGGCTTTTTTCAAATACTGGCCCCAATTGACCATCACACTTGTTTGCAATCGATTACACACCTATGAACGGGTACAAGCCAGCTAGACTGGTTCCCTGACTTTATAATTCCCCAACATCTGTGAATTGCTCCGTTTCATCTTAAATGGAGTCAGGGAACCAGACTACAGGAAAATGATTGTTTGTCTTGGTTTTTATAGCATCTATGAACCCAAAATGTCAAGAAAGTCAGTGTAACGATATTTGCTATATTACCAACCCCCAACTCCATCCATTTCTGAAAATTACAGCAAAAGCAATTGATGTATATTCCCTTTAATGTTACTTGGAATGGCAAATTACAAAGTAGGTACGGTAGCAGGGACAGGAACAAATGATGCCACACTTTGGACCCTATTAAGAATGACCCAAGTACATGTACATGTGCATGTATGAATACAGTGTACAGTACACGTACTGGATATAAACTGGTCGGTACCTGGTACATGTAGTTGTAGATGGTACATTTGCAGATGTGCTTGCACAAGCTTTTCATGCCAAGGCATTTCCCAGGATTACAAACGGTCGTCCACAATTCTTGCCACTTACATGTAAGCCCCCCTTAGGGGAACACCCAACAAAGTCCCTACACAATAGCAGGGAGGGGATGATCTGCCCTTTGTGACCCCCCTCCCCTCCTCCACATATTCTGAATGAAATCTGTGACTAACTTGAAGGGTGTGATGTAACCGCAGATTTGATCTTTTGAAGGTTTACATGTATATCACTGCTGAGGTTTAGCAAGTACATAGGCCTAATCAATATCTGGGGAAAAGGTGCATGATGTAAGCGCGCAACTTTGGGGTATAGTGGTAGTCATTTGGGATCTTTCACATCGTTATGTCCTCAGAATTATCCAGTCACCTCTTTGCTTTAGAAAATGTTTTGTACTTTTGTAATTTATGTAAGCAGAATCTCAAAAATATGCTTTAAAAGAAAATTCAAATTGTACCAATTAAAATATGTTAATAAATGTACATGTATTTACACGACGGCCATTGATGATGTACATGTTTGCAAATTAGGCACGCTTCCCAAGCAAATTTCAGGTGTCACCCCTTCGAAATATCTTCTCTATAGGGCTATATTAGAATCTAATGTACAAACACAGATCTGCCAAGTTTGGTGCTTTGGACCCGTCCGTCACAGTTGCACCCATATAAGCCACCTGATATTTTGGAATGAACAGAAAACGTCATGGAAAAGTCTTACTAGAAAAAGGGAAATGGGGGATTTTTTTCTCTTTATTCATGTACTGGTACTTGTAGATCTGAATTTTCAGTGTTTAATATAATGTGACTCTCACTTTGATGTTTTCAAGTACATGTACATGGAGAGTGTAACTTACCGGTAGTATAGTCGTGTTCCCTAACGTGGCGCACTTCGAAGCTTACCCGACTTTCCTCGTGTAGTATTGCCAAACCTCTTTGTTGACAAACCTCAAATTCATGCAGTAAAATACTGGTACTTTTACCTTATTAATGCTTGTTATTTAACCTCTGTGAACAATTTCGGTTTCATAAAATTTAATCAGAAATTCAAAAACGGTGGCATCCGGAAATTTGGCACAAATTGGCAGTTGTTCCCTAACGTGGCGCACTTGAATAAATCTTGGAAAATTCCAAATTAACATTTAAGAATTTCTGTAAACTTGATAAATTCTGATAAATAATTGTTATGTATACTTACATACCCAAACAGATGTTTGTCAGAATTTTTTTCTTATTTCTTGGGGCATTTTCAAAGGGTTCACTATGCACTTGAAAATAAAATCGGAAAATCACGCCAAAATAATTTTTTCTTTTAACTTTGTTACAGGTAAATAAACTTGAGATTTATGAACAGGAGTGTTTAGAACTTGATGAAATATCACTTTCTGTGAAATTTCAGATAAAACTTTTGCTCTAAGTAGGCGCTACAGGCGAAAAATCAAAGTGCGCCACGTTGGGGGCCGTGCCACGTTAGGGTACATCAACAGTACATGTATATTTTAGGGTTCTTGATTCGTGATCAGATTGTCAGGGGATTGAATCCAGCTGCTGGTCACATGTTGTGTTCTTGGGCAAGCCACTTCACCCCACTTGCCTTTCTCCACCCAGGAGTATACACGTAAATGGGTATCAGCATAACTGGGCAATAACCTGCGATGGACTGGCATCCCATGGGGGGGGGGGGGGAATATTCTCAGTCGTTTTGTGCCAAGGAAACCGGAGATAACAAAACTGGAGATCGGCCTGATGGGCCATATTGGCTGTGATGGGCTTGTTTATGTTTATGTACCTGTACTGTACTTAGTATCTGTTGTTTGTTGGTTATATTCTGTCCAGGTTGTCTATCAGCAACGACGCAACCAGCTTGCCTCTGTAAACACAATGAGTTCAGCTGTATGCCTAAGGTGACAGGGGAATGCACCTGCATCCCGCCACAATGGCGCTGCGACGGCGACAACGATTGCATCAACGGGGAAGACGAAGAAGGATGCAGTAAGTACACAGACACCTTATGACGTCAATCACTGGTCATTCACAACTCATTCACAAGTCAATAACAAGTTATCGTAAGTCATCGAAAGTCCATCACAAATCAATCACAAGTCATCACAAGTCTATAACAAGTCAATCAAAAGTCATTCATAAGTCATTCACAAGTCATTCACAAGTCATTCACAAGTCAATCACAAGTCAATCACAAGTTAGTCACAAGTCAATCACAAGTCAATCACAAGTCATCACAACAGTCAATCCTAAGTCAATCACAAGTCAATCCTAAGTCAATCCTAAGTCAATCACAAGTCAATCATAAGTCATTTACAAGTCAATCACAAGTCATCATAAGTCATCACAAGTCATGACAAGTCAGTCGCAAGTCAATTCTAAGTCATCTAGTCTCAAGTCAAGTCACAAGCTATTGTGACATTTCACTGAATAATTAGAAAGATAAAAGAAAACTAGAAAATGAACAAAAACAAAGGGTATTGAAAGCTACCCGGTACAGTTGTACATTAACAGCAGAAAGTAAAATGATTAAAAAAAAACACACTTTTTTTTCTTTCTCTACAACCTCAGTGTTACCAACATGTTCATCGGATCAGTTTGAGTGCGGTAACGGCAAGTGTATTCCACAAAGCTGGGTGTGCGACACCGACAACGATTGCGGAGACGTGTCCGATGAAACGAATTGTCGTAAGTAAACTCGTGTATGTGTTGCGATCACTGTCCAGTGCTTACAGCGCTAGCACACAGATTTTGTGCTGACTCTGTTATTTATGGGGTGTATTCATAGGCATGGTGCGAGCCAAAATTCTGTGCTAGCACGTGAAATTTACTGCTCGTTGGCGCAGAAGTTTTGGCTTTAACCAGTTCGCGCCAGATGACGTGTATACACGTAAAGGTTTTGCGGTATTCGGAACGGATGACGGATAAACAGGCAGGGAGCGAGGCCGGAAATATCTGTCAGCGACCCACTCGCAGCGAGCGAGGCCGGAAATATGAGTGTGCTGCCTGAGGGTGATGGCTTCAACCCGCCTGGCTTGAGGTCGAGTGAAAAGTAATCCCGCACCTCGTTCCGTTCTTGTCAAAATAATTCCGGCGCAAACTGGTTAAAGGCTGGTTTATAAACTTAGTATGAAGCAAATTTGTCTGGGTATTAAACAGTGAACGTCTTCATGAAACTTCAATTGTTGACGTCATGAAATTCGCTTCACTTTCCGCCTTTCACATGAAGTATGAACCGACAGTAACTTTTGAGGAATATTTGTTTGTGTAAAGCTGATGCATAACATTCGGCCATGAGTAAAGCCAGACTCCTTCAAAGGATTTTAGATTTGTAGTTTGTTTAGAATTTGTTTGTTTTATCTTAATGGAACATTTTTCAAATGCCAGAATTGAAACATTTCAAGTGGTCTGCAGATATCAGTTTAACGTTCTTGAAGACTCTTCTTGATAGTACATGTACGTGTAGGTCTTTGGAGCATAGCATTGTTTTTACTAAGTGGCATACTTCAGAGTCGTTTTAGAATAAGAGCTTGAAGCCATCAAGTTGTAAATATTGACTGAATTCCTAGATAGCATCACTTAATACATTGCAGACTTGAGAAAAAAATCAGAAGATTCTCAGACCATTTTGGAAACTGTGGCGTTAGCTGTGGTTTAATGACTTAAGGTCCCACACTGTAGACACTGAAAACCCTGCCCATCTTTTGCAGCAAGAATTTCAACGTCATGTAATACGAAGTGATTGACGTGATTTCAACTCTACCAAAGAATGTTTGAGCTTTAACATCCAAAAGTCAGATTTGTTAAACTAAAGAATACAATATTTTTTTGGCAGCTGTTGAAGAATGTGAGGGAAGGAGTAAATTTCAGTGTTCAAACAATAAATGCATCAGAAGAAGATGGGTTTGCGACGGGGAGGACGATTGTGGCGACGGTTCTGATGAAATCTGTCGTAAGTTTGTCTTTTTCTCCCTCTTTTATCGAAAAAAAAAAGACGACTGTCCTAATATGAATAAGTGAGAGGTTTGCAGTAACACCATGTGTAAATAACTCTTTTGTGAGTATGTGTGGTTCTGAAGAGAACCTGTTGGATTAACTTGACGTTTCAAACAGTATGTTCTGTTCATCATCAGGAGTAGTCTCCCATCAGGAGAAAGTCTCCTTTGTCAATTAGTCTCATTTGTCCTAATATGGCTCATCAGGCCAGCATTTACCGGTATCTACGTTTTCCTTGGCATGAAAGGACTGAGAATGTTTCTATTCCCCCTGGATGGGATGCCAACGCAGGTTACTCCCCAGCTTATGCCGGTACCCATTTATACTCCTGGGTGGAGAGAGGCAAGTGGGGATGAAGTGGCTTGCCCAAGGACACAACATATGGCCAGCAGCCATTGGAACCTCTGACTCTCTTATCAAAAGTCACAAAACCCATCAAAATGCACTAGGCATTTTGGTGGTTTTTGTAGGATTGAAGAAGGCAGAGCCCAGCCACTATTACTTTACACGGGGCTTGATGCTCCTTAAAACTTGGTAGGTACAAAGAGGGTGCCGTTGTGTTCCTAGTGATGGATTCTTACAGAGTGGTGGCAAGTGAATTATTTGTAAAATTATCTGATATTTTACACATTTCATTTTCTTCCGATAGCTGCCCAGTCCTGTCAGCCGAATGAGTTTTCTTGTTCAGCGGGTGGTTGTATAGCAGCATCGTGGGCCTGTGATGGAGACTTTGATTGTCCGGACCGATCCGACGAAGCCTCGTGTCGTAAGTTGCTCAAATCTTGTTCAGTCTTCTGTGTTTTGTACCGACTGGAATGACCTGACGTTAAAGGCATAGGATCATTTGCTTTTCATACATTTTGTCGTATCCAATAATAACACCACTCAAAATCCAGAGAAAAATGTTCAAAACCTAACCTGGTGAAGTTTCAGCTCAGTTGATACACCTTTGAGAAAACTGTGAAAATATGCACAACCAGTTGATCGCGACACTCGATTTTGTCAATAGCACTCTTTGTTTCCAAAAATCTGTCCGTTGACTGATCGTTGGAAATCACCTACAATTCTTGTTTTCTTCAGTACGACAGCAAGCCAGACACAATGATTTATGAACAAAATATTTCCTTTAGCACAAGGACTCAGCAGTTGGTGATTGTTAGTTGTTTTAGTAACAATAAGTTTATTTGTGAAAACAATACAGGGTAGGTGAGTATCTGCTGGGGAAAAAAAAATGTGTACCGTGGAATTTAAGATATCTAAAGAATTTAAGGAAATTTAGTTTCAGGATACAATTGGGGCTACCCTGGTAAAAATTAAAACTGAAATTAAACAAAAAGTAAAATGTAATAATGAATCGTTTGTATTAGCAGGATTTGTCAAGGGAGGGTCTTTCATATTTTGTTTTTTTGTCAAGGGAGGGTCTTTCATATTTTGTTTTTTGTTGTTGCCATAGTGATAACCCATTTCCCCTCGTGATTTGATTTAAATTTATTGACTTTGATTATTTTGATTTGATTTGAATGTTTCAGCCGATAGCATCAACCTTTGTAGGCCCGGCCAGTTTCTCTGCCAGACCGGAAACTGCATCTTGAAAGACTACGTCTGCGACGGTGATGAGGATTGCAGCGACGCGAGCGATGAAGCAAACTGTGGTAGGTTTACACAGGGTTTCCAACAGTCATGGAAAAAATCATGGAATTTAAACTTATCATGGAAGAGTCATGGAAAAATCATGGAATTTAAACCTCTCAAGGAAGAGTCATGGAAAAATCATGGAATTTAAAACTATCATGGAAAAGTCATGGAAAAATCATGGAATTTAAACCTATCATGGAAAAGTCATGGAAAAATCATGGAATTTAAACCTATCATGGAAAAGTCATGGAAAAATCATGGAATTTAAAACTATCACGGAAGAGTCATGGAAAAATCATGGAATTTAAACCTCTCATGGAAAAGTCATGGAATTTAAACTGATCATGGAAGAGTCATGGAAAAATCATGGAATTTAAACCTCTCATGGAAGAGTCATGGAAAAATCATGGAATTTAAAACTCTCATGGAAGAGTCATGGAAAAATCATGGAATTTAAAACTATCATGGAAGAGTCATGGAAAAGTCATGGAATTTAAACCTATCATGGAAGAGTCATGGAAAAATCATGGAATTTAAACCTATCATGGAAGAGTCATGGAAAACTCATGGAATTTTAACCTATCATGGAAAAGTCATGGAAAAATCATGGAATTTAAAACTATCATGGAGGAGTCATGGAAAAAATCATGGAATTTCAACCTATCATGGAAAAGTCTCGGAAAAATTATGGAATTAAACCTATCATGGAAGAGTCAGTCACGAAAAAGTCATGGAATTTAAACTATCATGGAAGAGTCATGGAAAAGTCATGGAATTTAAACCTATCATGGAAGAGTCATGGAAAACTCATGGAATTTAAACCTATCATGGAAGAGTCATGGAAAAATCATGGAATTAAAACCTCTCATGGAATAGTCATGGAAAAATCATGGAATTTAAACCTATCATGGAAAAGTCTCGGAAAAATTATGGAATTAAACCTATCATGGAAGAGTCAG
The DNA here is from genome assembly GCA_029964075.1 of Patiria pectinifera. Taxonomy (NCBI): domain Eukaryota; kingdom Metazoa; phylum Echinodermata; class Asteroidea; order Valvatida; family Asterinidae; genus Patiria; species Patiria pectinifera. The sequence continues at coordinate 1,892,870 of CM057148.1, read as the reverse complement.
TCATGAAAAAGTCATGGAATTTAAACTATCATGGAAGAGTCATGGAAAAGTCATGGAATTTAAACCTATCATGGAAGAGTCATGGAAAACTCATGGAATTTTAACCTATCATGGAAAAGTCATGGAAAAATCATGGAATTTAAAACTATCATGGAGGAGTCATGGAAAAAATCATGGAATTTCAACCTATCATGGAAGAGTCATGGAAAAGTCATGGAATTTAAACCTATCACGGAAGAGTCATGGAAAAATCATGGAATTTAAACCTATCATGGAAGAGTCATGGAAAAATCATGGAATTTAAACCTATCACAGAAGAGTCATGGAAAAAGGAAAAATCATGGAATTTAAACCTATCATGGAAGAGTCATGGAAAAGTCATGGAATTTCTTTTTAAGATTTCTGTGGGAATCCTTTTACCATGGTTACGCAGGACCGGGTGAATGCTGTATTTTTTCATAATTTTTGCTTCAGATTATAATGTTGATATTGACAATTCCGCCATGGGTATTAAATGGTTTCAATGCAGACTTTCAGCAATGTTCAATCTTAGAAGTAGGGAAAAAATCATAGAATGATTTTTCAGGCGAAACCTACAGAGGAAGGCAGGGACTGAAAACCCAATCCACTTATTGGCCCAGGTGGGATTCGAACCCGGGTCACAGCGGTGGAAGGCGGGGAAAGTACCACTTTGCCAACCTAACTGTTGAGCACAATTTGAAATGTTGATAAAATTGGTCATGTTGATATTGCAGAGAATGAAGGTACAAACATGACGTGTACGGAAGATGAGTTTACGTGCGGGGATGAAACCTGCATCTATGGACGGTGGCGCTGTGACGGGGACTATGACTGCGAAGACTTGTCAGATGAGCAGGAGTGTCGTGAGTTACTATTTTTAATTGAAGAAATTTAAGTATGATCAGGATTTGAACCGGAGACCTGCAGCATACTGTACCTGTACCCTACTAACCAAGCTTTTCTATCCTAATGTTTGACAGTGTCCCAAATTTGTGAACTTTTGGTCGAGGTATAAGCCAGTTTTAATAAGTGAATAATAGTGGGTTTGAGCGGTTTTTAATGTCAGGCTAAAAATCGGTTTGGGGCCTGGTCGCCGATAATTGCCGGAGTTGATAAAATATCTTTTGGTCAATAACTTCAAAAAGTAAAAACTGACAAAGTTGTGATATTGATTTGTTTAACGGGTTTACTTTAGTTTTCAAGCCACTTCTATGTGGTGTGCATCCTGCGTGTGTGGTTTGCTCATCATCTCATTCTATGTTGTGTCTCATGACCGGTCTTAAACATCGCTGACGGGTGTTTAAACGGCGGTTTTAAGTCCACCTATGTGACAGGCTCTCCACCAATAGGAATTGGCATTTATGAAGAAAAGTTTAATGAAACAAATTAAGTGAAGTGGGATTTGTACCTGGGACCACTGGAATTTGATACCGGTGCCCTGCCAACTGAGCTATCCAGCCCTATGTTGGCGGTTCCCCAATTTTGTCAATGTCTTTGTTCAAGGGGTGCTAGTCAGAAGCCATAAACCCGTATATGCCATGTAGCCAGGGATCACGCCTATAGTTAATATGCTGCAAACCTGGCAAACGGATGTTGGGAATTGTTTTTTCAACTAAAAATTGATTAGTTGTACATCTAGTCAAATCATTCCAGTTTGGAAATTACACAAAACTTACTCCTGTTTGTGAAGCATGAGTTTCACGACTGTAAGCCACATTTTTGTAAAAATGTCTTAAATTTTTTTTAAAACTTTTCTTTTATAGCTGAACACACTTGTGCAGCCGACCAGTTCCAGTGTACCACCGGACGTTGCATCAGAATAACATGGAAGTGTGACGGGGAACCAGACTGCTCCGACAATAGCGATGAGGAAACTTGCTGTAAGTTATGTTAACCAGCCCAGTTGACCATTTAGATAAACTGATGTAATTGGTTAAAATCATTCTTTATAAAATAGGTTCATGAAAATGATGAAAATTGCTGCAAACTGCGTGCTGACTGGATTGACCTGAAATACACAAATCAAAACAGTTAGAGGACCTAATGCTTCGATTCTATCAGAATCTTTGTCAAAGGCAAGAAAAGAGATTCATTGAGCAGGTTTGACTAAGAACTAGGGTCAGTCAGAGTTACATTGAATGCTCTGTTTGTAGTGATGGCTGGACTAGACTAGTTGACGATTGGGGCACTTAGCTGGTTATCAACAGTCACACACATTGCAGTGTACAGCAGAGAGCCAGGACAGTGAACTTTTGCGATGACGTTTGACCAAAGTTTGACCAAAGACATTTACACTTTATCTTTAGTGGCCGGCGTAAAGTATCCTATGGATCAACCATAAGCAGGGTTCCAAGACACTCGGGAAATCTGGGAAAAACTTTTAAAAAGTTTCCATTTTCCCAGCCAGGGAAGACTTGGGGAATTTGGGGAAAAACAAAAATCAGGGAAAACTCAGGGAATTTGACAGTGACCCACAAGGGAAAGGGTTTGGCCAGTTTGGCGTATGCTTCTCTGTAGCATATGGTGAGGAAAGGATGGCTATAAGGGGAGAAGGGAGGCCATCGCTTGTCAACAAGTTGCCTGTGTGTTATCAGTATCTTAGTTGCTTTGCTGGACCACCTCTTGACTTACCAGCAAGCTCTTTGAAGTAAAAATATTTCTCATGGAATTTCGAAAATTTGTGATGGAAATATCAGGAAAAACCCAAGGAATTTTGTTTTCGCAAAGTGCTGGTAAACCTCGATTTTGTAACAAATGGTTCTTGATTAAACTTGCTCACTGGCATAAGTTTTTGTTTCCAAAAACAAATGATGCCAACTGAAGATTCGTCGTGAACAGTTAGTTCAACACTCTGCTTAAAACTTTCCCCAACAAGACTATGTCTTTAACCCTAACTCCCTAAGCAGGTTTGCTAGCATGCAACCTCAATCCTGCAAAATCCTCCAACTGCCTCTGTGTCAAAATTGCATACAGCCTCAATCCTCCAAAATCAGCCGTTATTTCTTAAATGTGTGCCTTGGAGGGGTGACCACTGCCTCAATCCTGCAAAATCCTCCAGCAATCACTATCAATAGGTTGAGGCAGAGTGACATCCTGGAGCAGTGCGGAGGATTTCAAGTATAATATAGGCCGATATTAATGCATGGCTGAGCATAAATGACACAAGGTCTGGCCTAAAACCTTAATACAATGAATCATCCTATTTGTTTTCCATATAGCCTCAATCCTTTGAAATTCCACAATTATGGAAGAAGAACTTTGGAGGATTTGGGAATGTTAGTGTTGCTGTATTTCAGCTTGCTTGTTTTTTTCTCAAACAGCCAACAGCACCAGCAGGGTGTGTTCAGCCGACCAGTTCCAGTGCAAGAACCGGAAATGCATCGGTTTGTCCAAAGTTTGTAATGGACACGATGATTGCGGTGACAGTAGCGATGAACGCCCCGTGCAGCCGTGCTGTAAGTCTGACAATTTGATTCAATTCATTTCATTCTGTTCAGTACAGAATTCTAAGCGTAGACGAGATTCACTTAGCAGGAGAGGGTTACCAGCCAAGATCTCATGTCATGCTATTGCTGTTGACTGGTACTCTGTCAAACTGTCACTAAGCACAAAGATTTGTTAAGCAGGAATTTCCCGCTACGCAGCACCACGAAATTGGTCCCTTATCTTAAATTTGAGGGATGAAGGTTCAAATCCCACTGTGGACACAAGTCTATCACAAGTCCATAAGCATAAAAAGCTGAGCTTAAAAACACCACAATAACGTATGTTTAAGTCCCATTTCCCGTGTGGAAATTTTGCATATCTAATGAGAACACCTAGCAACGTGAAAATCGCGACGTAAACAATGACTCCTTACCCTCCATATACCCACCAAATTTTAACTTAGAAACTTTACTGAAGTACAATCCTTTTCACTGATGTGTAAACCTCTCTCCACCTAAGCAAGAAGTTTCGAAACATTAGTAGCTTCCGAAAATCATTAGATTCTTGTTGCTAGGATGGCAAGACATTGGTACCTCTTGCAATCTAAAATCCTGGACGTTATGTTAAAAATTAACAAATTCCTAAAGTGTTGTCAAACTTTTGAGAATGTGCAAACATTCAAGAACGGTTTTTAATGTCATAAATTGGCATTTGTATTTTAGGTAAATTTTGTTCATTTGTGCACTTTCAGAATAAAATTAGTCGTGCGTACCTCACGCAATAGGTGCATGAACCAGTACACGCATGAGGTGTGCCCCTCCACTTGGGCTCGTGAAAGTGGTCACATGGTACAATCTCCCGTTCTTGCACATAGTCCATATTTTGGTGCCAGACAGTTTATTAGTGAATAGACATCACACAGTATGAGTGAGTTTTGAATATGTTGCTTTTCGTTTCAGATTCCGATGATCTCACAAGAATTTCTTGTGGATCGGATAACGGCGGTTGTGATCAGCTCTGCACAGACTTGAGCCCAGGTGTGCGTTGCTCATGTAGACAAGGCTACCTGATAGGCGGGGATGGAAAGGAATGCTTTGGTAAGGAAAGAAGTCCAAGAACTAGACTCGCTGATTCAGCTCCATCTTGGTATATTTATTAAAAAAAAATTAGATTTTAATGAGCTGTTGAAGCAAATTTTGTCAAGCATAGTTAAACAGTTTTTTTTTTACCACAAGACGTCACCGGCCAAAATGTCATGCGATGTCTGAATTTTTGCTTAACAAGAAAATATGGCTAAGCAATGTTTCTGCTTCATAAAATTGAACTGTTGGTGGCTTCAAATCCAACCTTAGTATCATTTCTTTCTTCAACCAAACAGATAAATATATGCTTGGCCGGTTTTAAACAAGTATGTTTAAACCGTGGACATTCAGCTCGGGCCATTATCCGTGACCAAGCCCCTAGCTGGTATTGAATGTACTTGTTTAATACCAACCAAGTACATATTTATGCCCATTCATAAATACCTATCGGTCAATAAGTCAAAACAAGTCAAACATTCACAATTTTCCAACGGATTTGTTCAAAATGTTTACCTCATGGTTGGTGAAACACCTATCTGGCCATGTCTATGGTATGCGCCTCGCACGATTAGTGCTAAAAATTTCCATATGGAGATCGTTGCCTGCGTGGTGCGTAATGCGCAGTGTGGCACAAAACGCAGTGGTGCAGAACGTAACAGTGTAGGAATAAAGTGTTTAAAGCCGCTGGTGTTTTATCAGCGGTTTGAAACCACTCACGTGACAGGCTCTCGACCAATAGAAATGGGAAACTGTCTTATGTATTTATGAATAAATCATAAAAGTTGGTGTACCTCATGTCTGGATTCTTGCACCTCATGTCTGGAGTTTCTATTCTTTCTTAAAGGCAAAAATAACCTAATAATTACAAGTCTGGGGTTAAACACTTTGTTGCTACGACCAGTGAAATTTGAACAATTTATTCCAATTTTGAAGGAGGTTTAGTTAGGTATCTGAATATTTGTTTGTGTTTTTTAGATGTTGATGAATGTCAGGAAGAAGAAGAAGGCATTTGTAGTCAAGTTTGTGAGAACACGGTCGGATCGTTCCAGTGTTCCTGTATACAGGGATATGAGTTGAGATTGGATGGGACCACATGTAAAGCTCAAGGTATGTATGACTACGTCTGTTTAGGGTGTAAATTGAGGACACACATGTGTAGCATCATCGATGAATTGAGGACAGGAGTCAAATCGAGGACGACTTGATTAGAAAACATGTACAAAGCCAATATGTTGCAAAAAAAGAGTATAAACAAAAGATCGATGATGAGGAACAATAGCAAATCCTATAATTTTGGGGTCTCTTAAAATCCCGTTGCTATTGCAAGTAAAAAATTCTTAAACCATCTTCAATGATTGTTTTCTTCCGAATTATACCATATCAGGCGGAATAATTTCACAGGGTATTTGGAACCAGTCCTATATTCACTTTTTTCCTTTCTTCCCCTTCACCGCTGTGACTCGGGTTCGAATCCTGCCTGGGTCAATACGTGGATTGGGTTTTCAGTCCCAGCCTGATTCCGTGGGTTTCCCCAGAATATTCTTCTGAGGTTTTCCTCCCACCTCTAAAACTTTAACTTCTTCTCATTGTCTTCTCTCCACAGGTTTCTTCAGGCTTGCGAGCTACAGTGCCTAGGGTGCTTTTGAAGAATCCTTGGTTTCATTACCAGAAATAATAATAATTGGCTACATACCTCTATTTTTGACTTAGGTCCCGAACCATACCTCCTGTTTGCCAACCGGATCGACATCCGGCGATTGGAGCCCAGTAACTTCCACTACACGCCCATCCTGAGAGACCTGGAGAACGCCATCGCCTTAGACTATCTGATCGAAGAGGAGCTGGTATTCTGGTCCGACGTGACTCTCGATAGCATCAAGAGGGTTTATCTGAACGGGACGGGAGTACAGAGTGTCATCACAACGGGACTTGAGAGCCCAGGTAGGAATCCTCTGTCTTGATACAAATTCTTTTAGTTGCAGCCTCCAGCAGTGTTGTAGATCTCGGTCTCGGGAGCTGTGGTCTCGGTCTTGGTCTCGGTCTTGGTCCCCTTTGGTCTGGATATGTTGGCTGGTCTCGAGTCGAGACCGGCAATATGTAGCATTTACAGCTCGATCGATTACTTTCTGTTCACTTCGTTCAGTAGCGTTGATACTTAAAACATTTGCTAGTCCGTAGATCATGTTGTCAACTTTCGTGGTTGGTTCGGACTGTACGTTGGAAAGTCCCCAAAGTAGCTGCAGCAGAACCATCATGCTGCAATGACTGGTACTGCTGTAATTCAATGTTTTGCAATTCAATATTTTTTAGCTCCCATTTTTTAAATCAGGTTTACAAGTCTTGGTAGAAGTTAAGTCCTTTTATTATTTTGTCATTTATTATCCGCAGTCTTGATTTCAGTCTCGGACCATAATTGTCTCGGCCTCGGTCTGCCTCGAAGGGGCTGGTCTCGGTCTCAGTCTCGAAACTTCCGGTCTCGGTCTTGGTCTTGGTCTCGGACTATCCGGTCTCGACTACAACACTGGCCTCAAGTGTACTCAAATTAAAGGTTTTCATGTCTGCAAAAATGTGACACTTGGCAAGGGTTAAATCGTCCGTTTATTTCTTGTCTTTCGTCAGGTGGTGTTGCCGTGGATTGGATCGGTCGCAAGTTATACTGGACCGACTCAGGCACGTCAAAGATTGAAGTCAGTAATCTGGACGGAAGCCAGAGAAGTGTTCTCATCTGGGAAGATTTGGAGAAACCTAGAGCGTTAGTGGTGCACCCAGAACAGGGGTAAGATTATTAGCCACTGCCCCCCCCCCCCATTACTCCAAATGAAAATATAGAAGCCTGTATGTTTAATAGGCCACACAAAAAAGTGACTTAAAAGCAACACAATAAACTTGGCACAATAGATCGTGTAAATTGACCTCGAAAACCCGCGAGATTTTATAAGAGTACAGCACATCCGTGCACCATGTTTAGGATCTACAATGTGTGAAACCTCCTATTTTGTGCCTTGACTGGGTCCATGTTTGAGGCAATAAATGGGTGTTTCCAAAGCAAAGAGAGCATTGCACTTCACAACATATTAAAAATATTGCACATTGATGACCATTATGTATAAAGTTAAAATTAGTGACCTCCGCATCCATTCAGTTAATCATGCAGATAACAATTGGGTGAATTCAAACACGGGAGTCTGTGACTAGACTAGTCTGTGTTTAATACCAAGACGTTCACATAAAAAGTGAACGTGGATTGGCGAGACTCGCATGCTCTTTTTCTTGACAGTGCTAAGCCAAGGATATTCAGCTTCCATCCAAAGATATTTCCCAAACTCAGGAACAACGTGCATAACTAGGCTGTGAAATCTGCTTTGATAAGCTTGCCACATTTGTACTGCTTCTGTTAACAGGACTTTTCCAGTAGCTATTGGCACAAATTTTTAAAGACACCTGTCCAAAATGTCTCATGTCAGTTTTCACGGCAGCGGTTCTCCAAGGCATGAGTGAAGAGCGCCATCTAGTGGTGACTTGTAGAAAGTCTGGCAGTTTTCAATATGGAACATACTCCTAAAGACATTGATCAGAAACGTAACTGTTGCCGTCCCTTTCCTTCACAGCTCCATGTTTTGGACGGACTGGGGCAGCACGCCAAAGATCGAATCGGCCGGAATGGATGGGAGTTCTCGCCGCATCATAGCCAACACCAGTCTCTTCTGGCCCAACGGTCTGACCCTAGACTACACCACACAGAAACTCTATTGGGTGGACGCCAAGCACCATGTTATCGAGAGCGCTAACTTGGACGGCTCCCACCGAAAGGCGATTATTAACGAAGGTAGAAATATTTTTTTCAAATTTGTCAGGGTTACGGGCAGACATGGCTACTTCTGTATCTAGGCTATGGCTGGAGCTAACACACGAGTCTATGGGAAGTGGCTGCAGCCACTAGCCAGTGGCTTCCATAGGTGCGCTTGTTATTCTGGCCGTTGCCATGTGATTCGGACACAGTCTTAGAGAGTTTGGAAAGTTATTTTGCAGAAGTTAAAGACTTCTTTGTCTTTTTTTTTAGGCTTGCCCCACCCTTTTGCAATCACACTGTTTGAGGATTTCATCTATTGGACCGATTGGCACACTAAAAGCATCAACAGTGCCAACAAGTTCACAGGGACTGGCATCGAAATCATCCAAAGCCAGCTACACTTTCCCATGGATATTCACTCCTTCCACCCCCAGAGACAGCCACATGGTATGTTCCAATTCATTATTGACCAATCTAAAACAGTGTATCAGAAGATTCCATTCAATGGTAGGTAGGGATGTGTGATTAGATGCTTGCTGCGCTTGCCCATGGACGTCCACTCCTTCTACCCCAAAGACAGCCGGATAGATCGTTCCAATTAGCAATTGACCAATCATGTACAGTGTATCGGAAGACTCCATTTTTGAATAGGTAGGATCTTGGCAGTCAGCTTTTATGCCAGCTGCATCTGCCCATGAGTATACCCTCCTGCACCCCAAAGACATCAAGAGAGTTTGCTCTTTATCAAAACTGATGACCAATCATGAACGGTACTTAAGTATACTTTCATTTTGTAATAGGTAGGAAGGTTCTTCTGTTATGCTGCAGTTTCTACCCCATGGACATCCAGATGGTACATTCTCATTCAGATTTGGCCAATCAGTTACGGTTGGTCAGAAGACTCCACCCTGATATAGGGAGGTGCAGTACAAAAATATTTAAGGATTACATTCTTTACTTTTCCCAGCTTTTTGTCCAAACCCATCAATTTTCCAACGACGATGAAGTTTCCCCTAATTTTTCCCGTTCCCTTCCATATCCCAACTAATAAAATTGTCTTTTTCTCCTCTTTTTTTGACCAATCAGCTATCAACAGATGCAGTTTAAACAACGGAGGGTGCAGTCATCTTTGTCTGCCCAATCGCGTCAGTTTCAGCTGTGCCTGTCCCACGGGCTTCAGAATGTACAATCGCACCACCTGTGCAGAACGTAAGATTTATCATTTTTTGAAGATATGTATTATCCTTGTGAGTTATTTACTCTGTTCACAAACAAAACAGGGCGCTGTTTTGCGTAGCGAAAAGGAAAAGTGAAGAGTTTTTTTGGGAATCAATTTGGTGTTTCTAAACATCGGTTCCATCACCAGCTTAGGCTCAGATTGTCTGACTTTGGGGACTTTGGCTTATCAGTCGCATATTCTGCTTCAGAAACATCAAATCCTGTGAACTGAGGCCGAAGTTTAGAGTATTTTTTGGTGATTGTGTAGTTACGGGCCTGTTTTTTGTTTTAGTCATTTGAGTGTTTTTATCATTGCAAAATGACTTCTGCAACCTTAGGTGGGTTCTTTCAATCCTCAACGACTTCTGATCTCACTTTACAGTAATTATATGACACTTCTTCTCACAGAGATAGACACGTTCCTGATCTTCGCTGGAAGCAAGGACATCCGTCGGATTTCCTTTGACACGGAGGACCTGACAGACGTTGTCATCCCGCTGCGTGACCTGAACAGCGCGGTGGCCTTGGATTGGGACAATGAGGAGGAGTTTATCTTCTGGACGGATGTCGTGGATGACACCATCAACAGGGCTAGATGGGACGGATCAGAGCAAGAGGTCTGTATTCTGACAATGACATTCAAGAAAGTTTTAATGACTTTAATAATATAGGTGACTATAGTGACAATGACAATTGCAATAAAAAAACTTGTCAAGAAAGTGACATAAGTTGAATAGCAAACAATGACAATGAAGCCAATGACGTACACAATGAAAATTAAAGTGACAATGACAATGCTGACATTGACATTGACTCTGATTATGGCAACGAAAGTGACATGATTGCGGTAGTGAAACTTACAAAAGTTAAATGGACAGTGAAATATGGCAACAAATGGCCCTTATCGGTGTCAATGAAAAGGGCTGACAATTAAAGTGACAAAATTAAGATTTTGTAGCATATAGTTTCTAAGGTTATTATATTCACCCTTTTGTTTTTTATATTTTTTTTTAAAGAGGGCTTTCCTAGTGTCATTAATTTCTAAGCAATGTTGCATATCCACAATGTGTGATATTCATTGAACTTGAGGTCAATAGTTAGAAATATTAACCTAGAGGTTCCCAACATTATTTGTGTCCCTACTTTGCATTCTTGATGGAAGCAAGATAAGAGGTAAGTCGGTGTGGTGAAAGCACAGAATGTTTACTATCTTTGCTGTGAACATTTTGCACAAGTTTCTTTTATTTATTCATTTTAGTATTTTTTTTTATGTTGTCATCCACTTTTAAAGTTGAAATTGTGAAGTTGGTGAAAACACAAGCAGACTGCGTAACACAACCACAGTTTTACAGATTTTACGCCATTTTTATTGAACGAAAGCTCTCAGATGTGTAAATAAAAAAAACCCGAAAGAAATCATTTTACCACGTGACTAAATTATTTGGAGAAAAGAGCAGAATAAAAATTGTGCTGTGATGTGATAATTGAGCCCACTTCCCCCACTCATAAAAAATCAAATTTTTTTGCTTACTGATAAAAATCCTTACAATATCAGAGCATGCACTTGTTCTGCACTGTGTTTGTATTTGCATGCACCAGTTAATTGTAGAAATATGTTCCTTCCACTTTTTGAGAAAAAAAATATGTAAATAAATTTCCTGACATGTAGAGTCCCTTTCTGTTTGTTAATAATTTCTTTCTCTGGTCTCAATCTCCAGGCGATTGTTACAATCAGCCTAGAGAGTCCAGCGGGCTTGGCCGTGGATTGGGTCACTAAGAAACTCTACTGGACCGAAGCGGGCACTGACAGGATCGAGATCTCTGATTATGATGGTAGCATGCGGTCTGTTCTACTCTGGGAGGATCTTGATCGACCCCGAGACATCTTGGTAGACCCGCTGTCAAGGTAAGGTTGACTATTTGTGACATGCTCCCCAAAACCCAGACAAAGTTTACAAATGTTTTTTGTTTTTTAGGTTTACGCATTTTCAAAATCCTGAGGTTTTCAGCTTCCAAATGACCCTGTCACCCCTGGGAGAAGGATTAAGTGATAAAAAAAACCTGACAATCCAATTATGAGATAAACACGCATATTCAAATGCTTTTTGCATACATTTCTGTACACATTTTTGTGACTAAATCGACAAAAACAAAAACAATCTTCTGCTTGATGGATTATATTCATATTTTGGGAGGTTGTAGATTTATAGTTACTGATGTAGAAAACGTCAAAACCTCAAAATCGTCAGTTTCACCCCAAAGTGACTGAACCTGTTCTTTGGCAAAAACAAAATCTGCAACTTTGTCCAGGTTTCGTGGGAACAGGTTTCATTATTACCACATGGTGTTACCGCAAACCGAAACGATACCGATACCCCACCAGGCAAAGCCTCAAATCTTATATCAGGTTTCATATGACCTCACGTAGTCAAGTTATGATCCAAATGCAGGCCAAAAACTGCCGAAAAGCAGACATGATGCCCCTTAATAAACTGATACGGTTGCACATTTAAATTTTGGGGTGCTTTAAAAAAAAAATCTAATAAAATGCAGTGTTCCCGAAACTTTAACAGGTTTTCTTTAGAGCTGCATTACTGTTCCTGATAAAAAAATTACTCACGTGATCTTTTGGATTTTAAAATTTTAAGAAATTTAAGAAATATTGTATCATGCTATCTAAAAATGCTTTTCTCCTTTTCTGTTTCTTTAGGTACATGTATTGGACAGACTGGGGAGCCAATCCTAAGATAGAACGTGCAGGAATGGATGGAACGAATCGCGTCGCTCTGGTCCACCAGGACCTGATCTGGCCCAACGGTTTGGCGCTAGACTACGATCTGCAAAGATTGTACTGGACCGATGCCGGAGCCAAGAAGATCGAGTTTGCAAATCTGGACGGCAGTGGGAGACAGGTTGGAAAGATTTTGTTAATTTCGCCTGATTGAGACAAATACAGGGTGTCCCAAAAAATAACGTGTATCAGAATGGACTGATCCAGTAAGCACCGCCCCATGGTGTTCAGACCAATCACAGCCGTGATTTAGGTCCAACGTGCAGGCAGAAAAGTCCGACATGCGTGCAAACGCGTATGATGCGCGCGGCAGGAAAATGCAGCGTGGCATTGGAGAGGAGCACGTGTTAATTTGCCCAGTGCGCAGTGGGCGGGGCTTACTGGATCGGTCCATTCTCGTCATTTATGAAAATTCTCAAATCCAATTATAGAATTGATGAGTCCAAACATTCTTCTTTCTTGTGTGAAGTTTTTGTTGGATTCGGTTCAGTGGTTTTGAAACAAAGGTCATTAATATAATACCAGTCCATGTTGCTCCATTCCAAGTTTGACAATACATAGATTGAGATAGCGTACACAATGTGTTTCTCTGCAAGTGATTTATTTTAACAACATAATGTTGTTCTTTTGTTTGCATCAGTATCTTTATTGCAATTTATTGTTCATAAATAATATTATCAATTTCAAACAGTCAACAATGAGAAATGTCAACAATAGTATTCCTTTTGTTTAGTTTAGTAATTTAATCACAAAGCCAGTTTAAACTAAATGATAAACTTGGAATGGTGCAAAATACAGTCGACTCTCGTTAGTACAAACTCTGTTAATACAAAATTCTGGTTATAACAAACATAAAGCCTTGGTCCCGACTGTGCATTTATGTGCACAATGAATGGGACTGATGTTCCTCTTAATACAAAATTCTGATATAACAAACAATTTGGCTAGGTCCGAACGAGTTTGTTATAACGAGAGTTGACCGTAGTACTGTGTTACAAAACAGCCTGTATTTGGAAAACTGGTGAACCAAATCAGATGGCAATTTTACAGAAAATAGTACAATAAACGTGCTTCACAATTATGTAAGAAAAGTAGAAATTACATTTCATTTTTTCAGATTTTGCTACAATCTTGAGAGGGATGTTGTTTTGGGGACGCCCTGTACAGGTATCATTCAGTGAGTTTTTTCTGGCCCAATGTTGGTGCCAGAGCAAAAGATGCCCTCGGAGTTTATAGATCCATTTTTTGCAGTGGTTTGTTACATTTTATTTTCCAATCTATCGTAACTGGAGATGTGTCCTCTCTTTCTTTCACAGACCCTGATCAGCCTTCAGATCCCGCATCCCTTCGGACTGACGCTCTTTGAGGAGCGTATCTACTGGACGGACTGGCAAACACTCAGCATCGAAAGCGCCGATAAGATCACCGGCGGCTCACGAATGGTCCTGACCAGCGGCCTGGAAGATCTGATGGACATTCACGTCTACAGTAGACAGAGACAAAGAGGTTGGTATCCCCCTTTTCCCTCCATGCTCCACCCCTTTCTTAACCTTGGTCGGTTCTGAGGAGGAACCATAGAGGGCGCTCTGTCGCTAACAGTGATTGCAAATGAAGGGTGTTTCCTAGTTCAAGCTCACTGTTCATCAGTTTACATTTCGGGATCAGCGGATACCAGGGAAGGCAATGTGAAATAGGCTGGTCCCCGGTCCTCCATTGTAGACTAGACTCTCTGAAAGGTGGGAGGCCGGAACAAGTCTTAACTTTTCCGTAGTATCACAGAATGAGAACCATTTCTTATTGTGGGAGCCAACCATACTTCAATACAGTTGCTTTCAATGCTGACCTTTGTACAGACTTCATGAATTAACCTATATAAAATGCTATGAAATCAGGGCCCAATTTCACGGGGCTGCTAAGCACACGATTTTTTGCTAACAGAGCCTCCGTCTATTTCATGGAGACCGTAAGCATAAGCACAGCAAAAGGCACGCTTACTTTGGAGGACAAATTTGCTTAACTTAGTGACGTAACAATGGAAATCTCCATGCACGTGCGACCGTTAGCACACACACGCCGTGAAATAGTGCTTAAGGTTAGCACATTTTTCTGCTATGCTAAACACAACTTTTGTGCTAACTGTTAAGCAGCGCCTTGAAATTGGGCCCAGGTGTTTGATTTTGGCAGATATTTGGCTTTTGAGTATTGTTTTGAAGCACTTGTTAGCGATAAACCAAGAATAACAAATCAGACCCTATTTTTTTTATTACATTAAAATGTTAAACATTCTTCTGTATTAAAACAAATGTAACATTGTATCTTTCCTACACCCAGTGTCTTCGCCGTGTCTTCTAAACAACGGGGGATGCAGTGACATCTGCTTGATGTCTCCCAACCCTAGCGGCTACAGCTGTGCCTGCACTGTGGGCATCCGACTCATGGAGGATGGACATACCTGCGAACTAGGTGAGGGTTATACACTGTGCGCATGCGCAAACGAGGGCGCTGTTTATGAACCAATGCGCACACTGTTCACGAACCAATCGATAGTAAAAATAAATTTAAAAAATGAGCTGGGTACCAGTTAAAAGTGTCATACATTGAATGGCTTTTTGGTTGGTAACCTGTTTATGATGAGCAAATATTTTCTTTGCGTAAAGTCGGTGTTTACGTGCTTTTTGGGTGTGGTTCCTTGAAAAATAGATTTTCAAATTGAATTGATAATTTTCTAGCATTACATTAGTTATGAGCTTTCCAATGAAACATCGCACAAAAAAACCGGCCCATGACAAGTTATCCATTAATTAATTTAGACTTTTGAATTAAGAGCGGGACGATCCTAATTCGTTTTGCATAGTGTGTGCAATTTCTGAACCGGAGCGCGCCATTTAAAACCACATTTTAAAACTGTATAAAGGCCTGCAAAAACAAACAAGCAAATTTTTTTTGTTACAGGACATTATATTCCTTAAAATTTCGTTTGGAAAAGAAAATAGAAGTTTAGAAGAAGCAGGTATATACCAACTTTAACAACTGCAAGTAATTAGTTTCAGATTATTACGCATATTTTTGTTTTTGTGTTGTGCGACAGAAATGAATGAATTCCTACTGATTGCTCGTCGTACTGATATCAGAAAGATGTCGTTGGACGTTCCGTACTACGCCAATGTGCAGATCCAACCGGACGACATACGCAAAGCGATCGCGGTGGACGTGGATGTCGTTGAAGGTAAGTTTTTGATTCAGACATCTCGGGTTTCTGCGTCTTGGGATTTTTCCAAGATCTTGGGAATTTGGACCAGGCCTTGGGAATGTTTCACTAAGTCTTGGGATTTTTTGCATATGAGTTGAGAGTATATGCATGTGTACAATATGCTCTCTGCAGCACTCTGTGTATCCTACATGCACGGTACACGTACCTTCTGCAAATAAAGGTTGTATTTTTTTTTTTTTTATACATGTATGAGGACGCATTGAGGATGTCAATGTGAAAATAAACGTCAAATTGAACTGAATAAAAAGTTTGAAAATGGCTTTAGTTCTGATACATCATCCTGGCTGTCTTAAAGCTATGGTCCATCATTTGCAGCCATCCGAAAAAGTAACTGGTGTATTATTGTTGAAAAACATACTTGGTTGAAAGATAGTACGTGGACTAAACTCCCTGTGAAATGAATCTTTCTGGCAAGCTATCATTTTGAAGTAATCAACGAAAGAAGGCCTTTCCAACGGTGCATCTGAAGACCCACCGTAGGAAAATTTAAATTAGTAGTTCGTTTTGTTATTCAGCGAAGCGCGCTCAAACATTGGCAAGACGCTCACGTACGCGCGGTTGCTATAATTCGTCGGATCAGTGGGTGACATCGCGTAGCTGCAATCGGCTCAGTGAGAACACTGAATTCAGGCCCAATTCAAAACATGATTCAGCGACTTTTGATTTGAAATTGAGATCCTAGAATGCTGTTTTTCTCGGAATATACAGCTGAAGCTGAGCTGAAACTTCATCAAGTTCGTTGTTTAGTACCCTTCTTTAGATTTTGAGCACTTTTGTTGCTTCAAATGAACAAAATGCACAAATTGCAAATGATGGACTATACCTGTAACGAAATGCTAATGTTACTGTAGTCATTTTGGGATTTTAAATTTGGTGAGTGGCCACACTGCGTGTTACTTACGTACATTTATGGGATTATTTGTACGAAATCAGAGTGACAAACCAAGACTCAAATTCATGGCTCTGCTTACTGTAAGCAAAAAATCCCTGCTTACTGTAGCATAAAATTCTGTGCTTATGGTAAGCGTATTTCAGTAGCAAGGAATTTTGGCTTCTGCGCATGCGTATATCCGATAAGTAAGGATTCTGTGCTTACAGGGTTAGCAGTTAGCACACAATTTTTCTGCTAGCGCAGTTAGCACAGAATGGTGATTGTAAGCGTAGAATTCTGCAGTAAGCGGAGAAATGAAAGTCAGCCCGGGCCAATTTCATGGAGCTGCTTATGCACAAAATTTGCTTAAGCACAAAAACGTCTTGCTTAATAAAATCAGGTTACCGGCCAAAACTCCATGCGATTGTTATGCTAAGTAAACAACAGCTAAATACCAGTCACAAGCAATGTACATCACATGGAGTTTTGGCCGGTGACCTAATTTTACGAAGCAATGTTTTTTCGTGCTTAAGCAAATTTGCTGCTTAAGCAGCTCTATGAAATTGGGCCCAGAACTTAAACTAGTGTATTATTCTGGAGTTAAGAGTTGGTTAGGGTTAAAGTGAGCATTCAAAATCTACCATTGTCATATCTAACCTCCTCAGGGAAAGTTTACTGGGGCGACATCACTGAAAAAACCATCGGGCGGTCGGACCTCGATGGCCAACACTCGGAGGTCATCATCAGGGACAACCTGCAAGTTATGGACGGGCTGCGGATCGATTCCATTGGGAGGAAAATGTACTGGACGGACACTGGTAAACAGCGGATGGAAGTGGCTGACTTGGATGGAGGGAACCGGCGAGTTTTGATCTGGACAGAAATTGATAAGCCTCGAGCGTTGGCATTGGACCATGAGGATGGGTAGGTTATCCAATCGTGATATCGTAAAATGTTTTTTGTGAATTTTGTGGATTGGTTCAACAATAATATGAAATAATGCTTTTAACAAAGCTTTAGGTGCTTTACATTATTATGACCCCTGCTCAGTGAGCCCATAAAGACATTCTTATAGGCTGGGTCATATGAATGTGGAGGGACCTTGCCATCATTGAAAGACAGCAAAAAATTATCATGATATTGCCAGCTAAATTTAAAAATCAAGCGAAACGGGGCTTTCATATCTACAATTAGCTCAGTAGCAAGGTGGATATTGGAGCTGACTGAACAAAACAAATCGCAAGACCCACTTTTGAGATAAAGACTTGTATCTTGTAAGATTTGAGGCTTTGCATGGTGGAGATACTAAATAATGAAAGGTTTGCGGAAACACTATGTGCGAATAATTTCTCAACTAAGAGACTGGTTCTGAAAAGAACCAGAGGGTTAAACTCGTCGTTCCGGTCAGCATGCTCGGACCGTCTGGACTCTCCTGAAGACAGTCAGAGCATACTGACCGGAACGTCAAGTTTAACCCTCTGGTTCTTTTCAGAACCATTCTCTTAGTTGAGAAATTATTCGCACATGGTGTTTCCGCAAACCTTTCATTACTTGTATCTTGGAAATAACATAAAATGTTAACATTTTCATCTGCATAAAAACTTTGGGTTTATCAAATAAATACTGAGTATGTTCTTTTTAATGCACATGAAAAACAAAGAATTTAAAAAAATGTCTGCTCACTTTTTCCTTCTTGTTACAGTTACATGTACTGGACAGACTGGGGCGTCCAGCCTCGCATCTCTCGCGCCTGGATGGACGGTCAAAACGTGGAGGTCATTGTGAACACGGACATCAGTTGGCCCAACGGTTTGGCGTTGGACTCGGACGAAGGCCGATTGTACTGGTGTGATGGCAATATTGATTACCGGGTAAGCAGGGAACGTCTTCCAAAAACTTGATCAAACTTACCAGAACTGCATAGATTTATAGGTCACTGCTTAGAACAATTTCTACTAACTTCACTGAATGAAGGATGGTTGGACTACTATGGGCTCCGTGCGCCAATGAAAGAGGGCCCCCTTTTACCTAGCAACGACGTCCCATGGGCGTGACATTTAGCTGGTTGACGCGCACCATTCCTTGTGTGTGACGCATGTACACCATGGGATTTGTACGCAGTAATACGACCGCGCTTCGCGGCAAATGAATTGCAGTCAGGCAAGATGGCGTTGGTCGGTCACCCCCAACTGTACTTTCTTTGCCTGTGAGAGGGTACTTGTGAATGGAGCAGATAGTTGACTATTTGGAACCAGAGCATGGGCATGGTTCCATCACTGGTTACCAATAGCCGCGCATCATATAGAATAACGGGGAACCAGCTGACCAAGAAGTTTTGTTACGATGTTTGACCATCGTTTGACTCGAGGCATTGACATGTTGGTATTATTCTATTAGTGCGCGGGTGTATGTTACATCACGATATAGCCACTAGTCAACTAATTGTCCTCACCGAACTTGCTCTTAGGCCCCCCCCCCCCCAAAAAAAATAGGCGGTCTCTGGTCAGACCAAAGTTCCGGAATTGATGCGGCGACGCGTTTTTTTTTTTTTTTTGTCGGCTTTTTTTTTTCAAGCTTGAATTGTACAGACAAGGTGGGTACTATTTTGCTTTTGTTGTATCCTCATATACATTGGTGTCCTACATCATTTGCCTTGGTGCAATTTCCCCATTCCTTGGTGCTCCTTGGTTCAAAAATTTGAGGTGGTGCAGCAATCGAGATTGCTGTTGTAGCTACCGTGAAAAATTTGGGGGAAAAAACGATTGACCAGCATGATTAAAATCGACACGCGCGCTGACCAGAGACCGACTATTTTTTTGTTTTGGCCCTGGCTGATAAACATTGCCGACCATTTTGGGGAACACACATCAGAGGGTCAAATTTCACGGAGCTGGTAAGCAGGAAAAAAATGCTTAGCAAATTGAAATACTAAACAGAAATCAGCGGGAAACCAGTCAAAAGGCGTTGTACAGAATTTTCCCTGGAAATCTGTTTTGCTAAAAATTTGAAACTAGCCCTGAGTGAAACGAAAAAATGCTACAAGTATCACTATGGAAATTGGTTCTCAAAGTCTCAACTTTCGACTGAAAATATAAATTCATCAACTGAAAATAAAATTTCATCCTAAAAATTTCATCTTATGAATGATATTTGAAGTTGAAAATTTAGATGAAGCATTCAAGAGCAAATTTCAGGTGTGAGATTTTTCAGACTTTTGTCTGAAATCAGACTTTTTGTATCTGAGAGAAAGACATTATCAGTATAAAAAGAAATGCATCTTTCAGACCTTTTATCAAATTTTCAGATTTTTGTTTTGTTTAAATGACAGTGTCATCTCTAAAATTTCAGCCCTGAAAAGAAACATGTTGTTACGAAAGCGTGCACTAAATAAAACACATGCCTTTTTTGATTTTCACACAGCTGATTGCGTCGGTCAATCTGGACGGCAGCCACCGCCGAACCTTAGTCAATCAAGACATCTACCACCCCTACGGCCTGACCCAAGCCGGCGACTACATCTTCTGGACAGACTGGCAGCTCAACAGCATCAAGCGAGCTGACAAGAGAACAGGAGACAACGTCATTAGTGTCACAGAGAATCTGCCGGATCTGATGGACATCAAGGCTGTCGATATGAACAAGAGAGGTCAGGAGCAATCATCAAAATCATCATTTGCAAACATCAAAAAATACAACTACCAAATCATTTTGAAATACCTTGCTGGACTGTTAGTGAATGACAGTGTAAAGCATCCTGTAAAATCATGGCACCTGGTATACTGTCATTTTCAAGAAAAGTGGTATTTTTGTATCAATTTCCAACGCTGATCGGCCGATCAGCGTTGGAAACAACTGGCTTTTTTTCAAATACTGGCCCCAATTGACCATTGCACTTGTTTGCAATCGATTACAAACCTATGAACGGGTACGAGCCAGCTAGAATGGTTCCCTGACCTTACAATTCCCCAATGTATGTAAACTGCTCTGTTTCTTCTTATATGGAGTCAGGGAACCAGACTACAGGAAAATGATCGTTTTTCTTGGTTTTTGTAGCATTTTCGAACCCAAAACCTCAAAAAAAGTCAGTGGAACTATATTTGCTATGTATTTCCAACCCCCCAATTCCATCCATTTCTGAAAATTACAGCAAAAGCAAATGATGTATATTCCCTTTAAATAGAAGAATTTGAACAGGAGGTCAGGATCAGTCAGAAATGTATTGATTATCGATTATAGATTATTGATTAAAAAGACAAGTTGTGAACAAGAGAGGTTATTAGCAAGCAAAAATATATTGATTATTGGTCATCGATTTTTGATTGGAAAAAAAAATATTTGAACAGGTCAAGATTGATAAAAAAATTACTGATTACTGGTCACTGATTATATATTATTGATTAAACAAAAAATGTAAAGAAGAGGTCAGGATCTATCAGATATACATGTATATTGATAATTAGTCACCGATTATAGGTTATTGATTTTAAAAAATTTGAGAATAGAGATGCCAGGATCGAACATAAATGTATTGATTATTGGTTGTAGATTATTGATTATGCAAAAATGAGTATCTGGGATTTGGATCAATCAGAAATATATTGATTATCGGTCATCAATTATAAGCTATTGATTAAAAAGAAAAACTTGAACAAGATGTTAGGATCAAACATAAATGTATTGATTATTGATCATTCGATTATAAATTATTGATTATAAGTTACATACTTACATCAGATTCAAAATCGCCCTGCTGATCCGTGCAAGTTCGGTGGTCAAGACGTCTGCACTAGCAAGCAGGAGGTCGTGGGTTCGAGTCCCACCCGAGTAGCTTGTGAGGTTTTCTCACAAGTGTTTTCAAAGCACTAAGTGTACAGAGCTCAAATAATATCAGTGAAGGACAAAGCCAACGATTAAAATGAAATTGTTCGATTTAAACCAATCTTCTTTTCTTCAGGTATCAATCGTTGCGGTGATGATAACGGTGGATGTAGTCACCTCTGTCTGCCCAACCCTCTCGGCTACTCCTGCGCTTGCCCGACGGGAATTCAACTCCAAGATGATCACATGACCTGTGACGATGGTACGTCCAATCCTAGTTGCTTCTGGTCATCCTTAAGACGAAATAACAGTCTCTCGTGGGATTTGAATGCGAGACGTTTAAATTGAACGCAGTATTTGCATGAAATTACCCCCACAACTCACTTAACCAGTTCGTGTCGGAGGACGTGATAACAGGCACTGGCTGTATTTATACACAGGCACAGCTGACAGGTTAAGATGTCAAGATTCAACCAGCCCTCCGGGTGACGTCTAATCCTTCGCTAATCCTCGTGTTTAGCCTACACACACACAGTCTGTCTGTGAAGTGGGTTGGACTTGAATGTGTGTTTTGATGGGGCCATTGTATTGGAAGGGCTGTATATATTTTGCTGTAAAAAAAAAATTTTCGCGGCCGAAAATCTAAATTTTCAGCAAAGTCTTGCAAGATTTCCAAATTTCTTGTCACTTTTTTTCATGATTTTGTTCATTTTCCCCAACAATTAAACTCAGGATTCCTAAAAAGTTAGCCGTTGCACTGTAACATGTCAGTCTGAAGAAATGTTCAATTTTAGAGGTGGTAGCCTCCTGATAATACCTTTTGAACAGTGTTTTCTTCTGTTGAGTTGAGTCAGTGCACAATGGCAGCTTTTGTAAAAAGCTGAAGAAATGTGGCTTTTTTGGATGTCAGGCACGTAGGTGGAGCTCTATAAGATTAATGACCAGGAATTGCAATAATATCCAGCATCATGTGGGCTCAACATTGGCAATTGCGAAATCTGTAGCCAGCGTCTAAGTTTCAAAAGGCATTGAGCAAGTCACATTCCATTTTCCGTATCTTAGTTTTAGAGGTGGGAGGACAACTACTGTTACATTCCTTGGGGAAAAAACCTATGGAATTGGGTTTGGATTAAAAAAAAATCCAAGTGTTGGATTCGAACTTCGGCCACATAGGTTGATGGCAAAGATAGCACCCCTGTTCCAACCTGACTCGTAACTGATGGTGAATTTTTGTTTTTGTTTCTTTCATCAAGTTCCATCGACGTTCCTACTGTTTGCCACGAGAAACACCCTGCGTCGTATCTCCATGGATACGGACGACCATCTTGATGTCATTTTGCCGATCAAGGAAGACATAGAGAACGCTGTGACGTTGGACTTTGACAGCGTTGAGCGCAAGATTTACTACACTGATGTATACCTCAACGTCATCAGGTAAAGTCGGGTTATTTATAACGTTCTAAAAAGTGGGAATCTGATGGATACAGGAAAGATGGGTTCGAACCACAGACCTTGCGATCCATAGTTCACTCCATTATCCACTAGGCCACTGAGGCAGCTCGACAAAAGCCGATCTTTGAAATGCTTTAATGTATATGCATGATTGAGTAATAGCAATGGTGTGACGTCTTTGTTATTTTTTTATGAATAAACATCGAACTAGCTGAATAATCGTGATCCATTGACGATGTGTGCTGCAAATAATAACAACGCGGGCGGAATCATTTGTACGCAAAATAACATCTCTCTTTTAGAGGATTGCATATGCCAATGTCGAAATAAAATAGTTTTTTTTTTGTTAAAACAAAACATACAAATTGAAAATTAGTCATGAGAAAAAGAAATCCATTTTTTGAAGACCAATGCATCTTTAAGAGCTGGAAACCCTGAAGAATGTTGGCAGCTCTGTGCAGTGTTAGGTTTAGGAGTTGGCAATTAATTTTTTGTAATTGTAATTATATTTTTCTAATTTCCAGGCGAGTAAATTATGATGGCAGTGAAGGAGAGACCATCATCTCCACCAGCCTAGGAACCACGGAAGGTCTAGCCGTGGATTGGATCGGACGGAATCTATACTGGACGGATACCGGCAGGGATAAGATTGAAGTCTCGCGGCTGGACGGCTCCTCGCGTAAAGTTATCGTGGATACCAACTTGGACGAGCCTAGAGCTATCGTCATCTATCCCAGAAAAGGGTGAGGTTGGGGGTTCTGTCTCATTGGTTTTAATTTTTTTAAATTTATTTTTATATATTTGTTTTTGAAGAACAATCAGATATACGGTCTTGCTTGGATTTAAAGCTATAGTCCATCATTTGCAGCCATCCGAAAAGTAACTGGCGTAATTACTGTTGAAAAACAAACTCGGTTGAAAGATAGTAAGGAAACTAAACTTCCTGTGAAATTATTCTTTCTGGGAAGCTGTCATTTTGAAGTAATCAACGAAAGAAGGCATTTCCAACGGTGATTCTTAAGAAGCACCGTAGGAAAATTTAAATTAGTAGTTCGTTTTGTTATTCGGCGTAGCGCGCACAAGTATTGGAGCAGCTGCGCGGTTGTTATAATTCGTCGGATCAGTGCGCTACGTCGCGTATAGCTGCAATTCAAAACAGTTCGAAACATGATTCAGTAACTTTTGATTTGAAATTGAGATCTTAGAATGCTGTTTTTCTCGGAATGTACAGCTGAAGCTTAGCTGAATTTTTATCAGGTTAGTTGCTCAGTATCCTTCATTAGATTTTGAACACTTTTGTTGCTTCAAACGAACAAAATGCACAAATTACAAATGATGGACTATAGCTTTAAGGTTTTTGGTTGATGAGGAAATAAGTAAGGAGTACGTTTCAGTCCCGTAAGGGCCAAGTCACTCGAGGCAATTCTTAAGGGCAACTTGGAGGCAACCAAAAGGAACAAGCTAAAGGAACCCTCACGATGAACGGATACATTTTTCCAATAGTTTGTGGAAATTCCTTAAAGGGACACTGCGTCCTGGAACAGCCCAGTTGGGCTACAAAAATACGCTTTGAACGAAATGATGTTAGTCGGAACATTTAAAAGTAGGATATAAACATCTACACAACTATCCTTTTAAAACTGGGCGTTTTTTATGTTATTCCTGTATTATGCGTGCGAAAACGACTTTCGGGGTCCAGTTTTGCAACCCCAAAAGTCGAGCTGTTTGGATGCTAGTTGTGATTTCATCCGTAAAGTGTTCGCCTTTTGCGGATGTGTAAGAAACCACATTTCGCGAGCATCGGTGCTGTATATCGTACATTGACTGAAAAGTGAAAATGACAGGAAAAGCGTATTCGTACTCTGTCGTGTCCGATGTAAACAACCGGGTTTTTTTTCCGTCTATTCTTGGGCACGGTAAGACATTAGGTTTGTTTCCTTTCAACCAGATGTTTGAAATAGGATAAGTAAACAATCCAATACATAATATTTTCGGGGATTTCAGGAATAAGTGCCCCTTTAAAGCATTCCAGGGAATTTAAATTTGTCTGTTGCTTTCCTCTTGGAGACTGCCCAGAACAAGTTGCCAGTAATATGACTCGTGTCGTGCCCGCAAGCCCTGAAGTATACTGAGTATACAGTGCTTTTAAAAATAACATTGGTGAAATATAAAAATATCCTAGACACAAATTATTCCATCACACAGCAGAATATTTCAGAGATCTCCCACGGAACATTCCAAAATTCTTCTCAGTAAAATTGATATGTGCGTTCATTTATTTTCAGCTACATTTTCTGGACGGACTGGGGCACGTATCCTAAGATCGAGAGAGCTTACTTTGATGGTACGAGCCGTCGAACACTAATCAGCGAGGATTTGAAATGGCCCAACGGTTTGACCATCGATTACGAGACCAAGCGACTCTACTGGGCCGACGCTAACTTGGATAAGCTTGAGACGGCCGATTTTAATGGGAAATATCGCAGCGTCCTGACCAGAAACATGTCGCATCCGTACGGCGTGACGTTGGTATGTACACACTTCAACTTTCGTGTAATGAGACGTAATGACAGTATATACTGTATTTCCTGTATTGTAATCTGTGAGTGGGTGGTGTAGGGGTGTGGGGGGGGGGGGCATTGATACATTTATATCACAGATGTACATATTGTGCAACAGTGGGAGTTGAACATGTTTTAGCGCAATCTAAATTTGTCAGGATTCTCCTGATTTTAGGAATGTTTTTGGTCAGGATTTTTCCTTATTTCAGGACTTTGTAAGAATCCCTTTTGAAATCTGGAATTCCTGAGGTTTTACTATAAAAGCGTTTTATGTAGAAATTTTAAAAAATGGATACTTTTGCCGCTGGCTTACTTTTCTCATGCCTCACTGCACCGGCTTACACGCAAGACTGCATAGCAGCCTTTGTCCGGTGGCAGCTGCACGGCCCACAGACCGCATTCCACAGCATACCGGGTACCATGGCTTACAACAGCATACCGGACGGATTAGCGGACTGCAGCCATGCCCCACAGCCATGCCCGTCAGCCGGCTTCAAAGGGTTAAGGGGTGCCTCTTAAAGTAAAATATACAACATGTACCATAGACCCTACGTTGCTCTGGGCCCCTTGGCGACCCGGAAACCCTCTGCCGATTATTTCATGGATTTTTCATTTTCTCCATTCTCACCCCTGATTTCATCACTGGGACCAAAATGTATAACATCACAAACCCAACAAACTTTCGCTCGCCCAGTCAATCACTAACCAGTATATTTCCCTCTGTATCTTTCCTCACAGTTCAACGCCAGGCTGTACTGGACAGACTGGCACACGTCATCTATAGAGTCCGTCGACAAGACCAACGGACGAGACAAGCGAACGTTACCGGGCAGTTTCCAAGGAATGAACATCCAGATGGTCTCCCCGCTCAGACAAACAGGTAATTTGAATGACCAAAGAAGGTGGATTTAGACATGAAAATATGCTCAGCAAAAATGAAAAACACGATGCCTTGTTAGATGTTGGTTCCTTTATTTACCTTAACTCCCTCGCATGATTTACTGAGAACCATACCCATCCTGGCAAATTCCAACACCATATGGGAAACTGCACACACTTATTTCTGACTTTGATTCTGGAGGTGTGCCAACCCAATGTAAAAGACTGTCAGTTTAGGGGTACTGTAACCATCCTGACAGATTCCAACAAAATATGTTGTTGCGGTTTGATGGGTCGAGTTCTGTTACGGCTATAAATTAATGAAAGGTTTGCGGAAACACCATGTGCGAATAATTTCTCAACTAAGAGAATGGTTCTGAAAAGAACCAGAGGTATAAACTCAACGTCCCGGTCAGTGTGCTCTGGCCGTCTTCGGGGGAAGTGACTCCTTGAGGAGGAGTACCAAACTGGCTTATTTGAGTCATATTTGAAGACCTTTCATGTTTTAACAAATGGATGCATTGGTCTTGTTTGCATAAACCATATTTTCTTCAAGGCTTTTCAACCTTGTAACTGGCAGATTTCTTTTCAACCTTGTAACTGGCAGATTTCTTAAAACAATAAATCTACTGGCTTTTTATTCCAGGAACTAACCCCTGTGCCATTGCCAATGGTGGCTGCACCCACCTGTGTCTAGCTCGTCCCCAGGGCTACGTCTGCGCTTGCCCTGATGAGCAGTACCAGGACCATAGAGTCTGCTCACTCAGTAAGTCTATCTCTGTAATCCAGGGCTGAGCCCAATATACCCAATCTTCAAATATCAGATCATCAAACCAATATCAGAATAGCATTTTTTTTATTCAGATATTCAAAAAATGTGAGCAGTCTCAAGAAGATTATGAAAACTGTGGCTTTATTGTTGTTGAATGCTACGCTTTTGTTGAAAGCCTTGCAAAGCTTGGAGAGATAATACGAGGAGCTCAAATTTCTTCTTAAATAGTTCGAAATGATGAATGACTTGCAATAAGTTGCTGTTGACTTGTGATTAACTTGTGATGACTTTTATTGACTTGTGATGACTTTTGATTAAGTTGTGATGACTTGTGATGACTTGTGATGACTTGTGATTGCCTTTTGACTGCCTTTTGACTGATTTATGACGACTTGTTATAACTTGTGATTGAGTTGTGACTGACTTATGATTGACTTGTGATTGACTTGTGATGACTTATGATTGACTTGTGATGACTTGTGATGACTTGTGATGACTTTTGATGACTTGTGATTGATTTGTGACTGACCTGATTACAACTCTGCTTTTTGTCACGTAACACCCCGCTCACTTATTTGTCTCCTTGTCCCCTACTACAGGACCAGGAGGACCAGACAGCCCCCCTCCCGTCACCATCCGTGGTCCTATCATTCAGACCAACTCCCCCAACGAGCTACCGCGATCAACCCGCGGTACAACCAAACCACCTCCGTCTAGAACAGAACATCCTAACGTCATTCCTCCAGCACCAACCACAGAACAGGGCAATGTCATACCGAGGTAAGCGGGTTGATGAACTCATGAGTCCCTGCACTGCCAATAAACCGCTCTGCCTGCTCCTCATTGTTGAGCCTGAAACTATGTATTGATTCATCAATCAATATATACAATGTAACAGTGTTGTACAACGTAATACAACGTAATACAATGTAATACAATTTTACAATGTAATACAATGTAATACAATGTAATACAATGTAATACAACGTAATACAATGTAACAATGTAGTACAACGTAATACAACGTAAAACAATTTAATACAATTTTACAATGTAATACAATGTAGTACAATGTTATACAATGTAATACAATGTAATACAATGTAATACAATGTAATACAATGTAGTACAACGTAATACAATGTAATACAATGTAATACAATGTAATACAATGTAACAATGTACTACAGGTGTTAATGGGTTTTCCTGTGGACCATCTACAATCCCTTTAACCCTATCCTTACCATGGACGACTTTTGTCAAACTACCCCCCCCCCCATGCAGGTGACTTTAGTCGACCAGGAAACCACACACAAAACACCCTCAACACAGATTTATTCACTGCTTTTCAGCAAGCTGGCATGTTGGTATGTTTGGCTGCCCATACATCAACCATATACCAGCTGAAAGAGTGTTTTCGGACAGTCCTAATGGTGTAGTTCAATCAAAGTGTTACCATTGCACAAATTTGAGAAAATTGCTTCAGAAGTATCCACGAAGAATTTGAGGTATGGAGTGCTGTTCAGTCATTTACAAATGTTCTACTAATGTTTCTTGTCACTGATTGTCGCTTATACCCCTGAATGGACTTGCAGGGCGCCCCCTACATATCCGACTGATCTTCACATGCTGTATCGCGCACATTGTATAAGCTTTATACCCGAATGGTGTGCTTAGCGGTTTTTGAGTGACATATTACGAAAGGGTCATTGTTATAAACATGATGTGACCTTCTAGACCAATGAAATGACAGTATCCAAGACGCAATACTGCAATCTTAGGTTACATATCAGCCCTCTTCAGGCCAAACATTCACTTAGAAATAATAATAATTTGGGAGGCTAGTCATCCTTACTCGCAGCTGGTATGCTGAATTGCGAAGGACGCGGCTACAACATGGTCGGGCCGCTGGCACGTAAAGGCGCCTATGGCTGCCGGCCACATCGACCCATATATGACCACGGAGCACAGCCTGAGATCGAAAGTGTTTGATTTTTCCGGAGGGAGGAAAACCGGAGGGCCCGGAGAAAAACCCTCGTGGCACAGGAGAGAACCAACGCACAACTCTACTCACATGCGATCCGCGGCCAGGATTCGAACCGTGGTCACCTTGGTGAGAGGCGAGCGCTTTACGCACATGCCACCCTAAAAATGGACAAGATACCATCGTTTTTTTTGTTTTGTTTGGTTTTTGTAGGGGATGTTCTCCTGAAAATGAGCAGCTGGGTCTTTGCCAAGGATCAACTTGGCAGCAAGGTAAAGATGACAAACGTCAACTGGCGCCGGAGCCTGGATCCTACGTCTTTGTCATCGTTGGAATTCTACTCCTGATATTCCTCATTTTGCTTCTTGTTGTCTTCGTGGTGTGGAGGAGATACCAGTAAGTATCATGAGTAGTCTGCTCCGACAAACCGAGGGTCAAGTTGCTTGGGTGCTCAGGTCGGCACAGTGGTGCTAACCCTCCACCTCATATAATTATGAAATTACTAAAAATTTGAAAGTTCAGTCTTTTTATTTTGAAAGGTTTTTTTTTCTGGTCACATGATCAGCTTTGATCCAATCAGAATTGTTCCAACAAGTGGTATTTACAGATGAGCTGTTTTGTTTTTTGTCCATCCAGGAAGAGGCGCGGTTGCCGTAGCGATCCCATCGTGACGTTCTCCAATCCTCGATTCAACCCCATCACCAACGAGGTTACAATTCTTCCGAAGAGGCAGCCCTGCTCCTGGAATTACTACTCGGAACCGGTAAAGAACAAAATAGTTGTCTTATGACAGGTTGAACACACAGTCATGGAAAATCCTGGAAAATCCTGGAAAATCTTGGAAATTCAAGTTATCATGTTACATGTCATGTCATTGAAAGTTGATATTCCAAGACACAGTCACGGAAAAGTCATGGAATCCTACACAACCCATACGTGATGATGCGTAATAGTTGGCTATGGCCGTCTGCCAGTTTGCATTCCAGTTTACTATACTTCCTCTTTATTTATGTATGCTCTGCACTTGTTCCTCGTTTGCACCATTGTGATGCTTTTTTGGTGCTCAGTGGTCTTGTGTCAAACTGGAAGGCTGAAAGGGAGTGGCATGCCTTGCCTCAGTGTGTTGTATCGTAACTAGGCTCCTAAGATGAAAAACAGTGCAGGAATTGGTCGTGGAAAGCCCTAAATTGTCCCGGAAAAGTCATGGAATTCCATTTTAAGATTTCTGTGGGAACTAAGATACTTGCGCTACTTAGACGTTTTAGGTTTCGAGCCCCACCCATGGAGGGAAAATAAAACTTCAATAATAAACGTAATGATCTTTCCTCATTAGTTCTTTCGTTTTGTTACTTGTGTTTTTTTAATTCTCCTCACCAGCGGAGTAAGATCCCGCAAGCCAACCTCGTCGTCAAACTGAACAACGAAGAAGTTGCCAAGATGTTACCGCCTCCACCATCCAGTGAGCTGCCCCTCAAGAAAAACAACGACAAGCTGAGCTTAGAGGCAAGTAAACCGTTAAACGTCTCCGCTAGCTGCGATGATGTCCAGAATGACGAGTTTGACGACACTGCAGAGGCTTGTGGGTATTCATACCCGTCGACGACTCACAGTAACGGAACTCTTTGTTAGCCCTCTAGCAATTTTTTTTTTTCGCAACCATTGCCTACAAAATGAGGTAAGGAGGTATTTATTTGAAACTTACATGTAGACCTTTCTTGGTTTTTGTTCGCCAATCTTGATGTTTGAAATCATGTTGTCGTCACAAGTTGTTACAATTCAACCATAATTCATTCATTAGCTATTGAAGTGACAAGGCATTGCTTTGTCATTGATCATTCCTGAACTTGTGATTGACTTGTAATGACTTGTGATGACTTGTGATGACTTGTGATCAACTTGTGATGACTTGTGATTGATTTGTGATGACTTGTGATCGACTTGTGATGACTTGTGATCAGCTTGTGATCAACTTATGATGACTTGTTATTAACTTAAGTAATGACTTGTGATCGACTTGAGATGATTTGTGATTGCTTTGTGATGACTTGTGATCAGCTTGTGGTCAACTTCTGATGACTTGTGATTAACTTAAGTAATGACTTGTGATGATTTATGATCAACTTGTGATCGACTTGTGATGACTTGTGATCAACTTCTGATGACTTGTGATTAACTTAAGTAATGACTTGTGATGATTTATGATCAACTTGTGATCGACTCGTGATGACTTATGATCGTACAAACAAGTTGACTCTTCAGGATATTCATAAGTTATGATCATACAAACAAGTTGACTCTTCAGGATATTCATAAGTTTTGAGAAAAAACTCACCTTTTAATTTATACAACTCGGAAAGAGTAAAGGGATGAATCTATTGCAACTCCGACATTTTAGTCCTCAGAAAATGGACACTTTTATTTTCTGAAGTAGTGTTTTTTTCTGATATACAACTCTTGATAAAGAGCTCTTAAAAACTACTTTTTTTTTTTTAAGTTATGAAAGTTACAAGATTTGGAAAAAGAGGGAAACATTTTTTTATCATGGTTTCAAATAATGCTTTGCGTCTTTTTGCATCTGTATTCAATTCTAAAATCTGGAGTTTTTTTTATATCGGCATACTTAAACTTCGTCCTATTCCCCACCCCCTTAAAGTATCCTTATTTTGTACATGTACATATTTATATATATTATTGTTCAACAAGTCTATATACAATATGGTGCAGAATTTTTTATATATATTTTGTAATTATAAGTTAAAGGATTGTCGACAGTGCATTTACTGTTTTATGACATGACTGAAGTTTGTTTTTTTAACCAATCGTTGCTTAGGTTACTTTAATTTAGGGTTAGACGCTGTGTTTGTATATTATTGAAGTTTAACGAAACTTGCGAGTTGCATGCAATTATTATTTCTCTCGGTACTTTTTGAATATGGAAGGTTGTTTAATGGCCTTGTTGCTTAAATTAAGATGGAGTAATTAGGATGAAGTATTGATTATTGATCAGCTGTTGTTATTATTGGTTATTGATTGGTGTGTATTATTGGTTATTGATAATGCAGCGCATGAGTTGTTTTTAACATTGAGTGGCATTATCGATTGCAAGTAATCGACACCAAAAACAATACTCAATTTTCAATAATCAATATATTAGCAAATTTTGATCAATCAATATGAATTTTGACATTTGATATGGATTAGTGAATATCAATTATCAATAAGTCTAATGTGCCTTATCAATTATTGATCATTATTGTTCCGTATTGGACAGCGTATTATCAAATTATGTAATTCACAGCATCAGTATTCATGATTATTTCACCGATTAATGATCAAGTTTGATAATTTTTGTTAACATAAATTTGAAACTATTTTTTCCCTGGCACTTTTATACATATAGACTTTAGACATTCAAATTAAACTTGTATTTGAACCAAAAAATTATTTGTCACAAGCAAAACAGATGAAAAAGTTTTTTTTTCTTATTATTTAATGGTATTCATTTTAAAAAAAATCAAATTCGTGATTTGTGTGAATTAGAAATTTACAGCATATCCCTTCGTTCATTTGTACTCCTTTTGTACTACAATGTATTTACATGTATACAATTAAAAGATTTACTTGAAAGAATATATTTTAACAGTTCTTGTATATAGTTCAGTATAAAAGTACTTTAAGTCGTTTTCTTGACTTGTTTTAAAATAGTAAAGCCTTAGGTTGTATAGTGCTTTCAGTGTATGTGTTCATCTGCTAAACGTGGATAAATTTGGTTTTGAAATAATGTTTGTAATAATTTTTTCACAAAATAATTTGTACTATTAATACTTGCTGTGGTAGACTCCTGCTCCAGACGTTTTTCACAGACAAGGCATCAGTTCAGTACTTACTGTATCACATGTCCCCACCTGTGTAAAGCAAAGACCTCTGATATGAGGCTAGCAGGGAAGAGAAAAAAACAGATATGTGCCCGAGGGGGAATAGAACCCAGGTCACCGTGATGGAAGTGCAAGGAATGAAGGTCATTCAATAAATTTGGGTCACAAATTTTTTTTTCCTGTCCCTGTTACATCTGACATCTATGATTTTAAAATCCGATGGACTCCTTAACCCTAACCACTCCAACTCCTTCAAAGTCCAACCCCCCCCCCTGGTTTTGATGGATTTTGTGGGACTTGGGCCTAATGACCTGAAGCAGTGCTAGGGGTATCCAATTGATTTTGCCTAGCTTCCTGTACTGCTTTTGTGATAAAAGCCATGTGTAGCAAGTCCATGAATGTCGACCAGTGTGTCAGTGGTGGATTCCATTATGTCATGGACAGTTTTGTATTGGACGCACAGTGATTGATGGATTTTGATGGAATTGGTCCAGTTCCTAGTAAAAGACGCTAGGGAGTTAGGGTTAATGCAGTTGTCCTCCACGAATGATTATGAATGCAAATTACCTTCCCAACAAAATAAAACATTGTTTCACTCTTATGACACTTGAATGTCATATTATGAAGTACCAATGTAACAGGGACAGGCAAAATGTCACACTTTGGACCCAAAATTTCCAGAATGACCCATATGACAGTTTCAGTTTTTATTCAAGGGGGTCTAGTAACTGTAACCGCTCTAAAAACGAAAGAATAACAAACTTTGAGGTTCATAAAACTAAAGAGCTATTTAAGTTTTGGTCATCTACCAAACACTGCCGTAATTTTTTATATCATGGTGCTTAAAGAAACACCTTTGTTAAAATGATAACTTTGTATTCAAATTTCTTGATGAATTTGTGTGATTGGCCCATTTTGAATTAAGGTCACCAATATTTTTTTGTGAATACTTTTGTACTTTGGGTGTAGAGTTGATGCCTCTTTGTTTTGTAAATTTTGTAAATATATTATATTGAATTAAACCTCGTCTTGTGGTTTCAGTAACATGGACCCATTGTTTTCAACAATTTTTAACATTATTTCTTTTCGTTTTTTTAAGGCTCATATTTGTTGGAATTTATATCCTGTCAAATTTATATAACATGGCAATCAAACTTTGGCAAGTTTTGACTGGTATTGGTTTGAAGTACTTAAAAGCAAATTTGGGTTATTTTGGGTTTTTTTTAGCATTTAGTTCTTTTGAAGTTAAGCGAAATTTGATATGTTTTGCTAAATCCTTGAATTCTGAGTTGGCATGAATAGGCCATATCAATCACTTGAAGTACTGTTTTGTCAAATGTTCACTAAAAAAAAGTAAGGCATGCTTGCTGCATTTAACATTTCAGTGTTGTTTTGGGGGTTTCTATTTACTATTTTACAGCTTTATAATTATCTCTTTACTCTTTCTTTGGCAGTAGACAATGCACAGATGTTGCTAAATTGTACATAGATTTTTTTAAACCACAAGATATGCATACACATGTACTAATATTCCCATGAAATAGTACATCAGTGACAAAAACGCAGTCCAGTTAAACGTTCGTTGGTTCTGCTTTTCAAAGGCTTGTGCATTATTTTATTGTATCATAGAAAAAAAACTGGTAACCAGCAAAACTTCCAAGCGCTTTGTGTCTATTTTTGACTGGTGTTTGCTTGGGCGATTATTTACTCCACAAAGAATTGTTGGCATGGCAATTCTTTCAAATACCAAAACTGAAGCAGTTTCAATGCTCCAGTAAGCATTACTGTGTTCCCTTAAAGCTGTAAAATTTGGGGTGTCCTGTGTTTTTGTTCACACTTCAGAGAATTTGTAAATTATTCACAAGGTTAACAATTGTTCCGAAAACTAAACAGGTAAACAGGCTGGATTTTGAGCAGGTGCATACAACTGTACGCCTACATGATATTTTTGAGAGCAATAAAAAATATCTGCGAAAAAAAAATGTCTGAATAGTGTTATTTTTGTGGGTCAGAGTTCACAGCAACATTCCATTTTGAGGGAAGGGGTGTTTGAAATGGCTGTGTTGTTAAATGCGTGTAGGAGGATTGAGGTGGGCAGATGAATTTATCAGAATCGGTTTGGAAGAACGGAGAATATTTGTCATAAGTCACTTTTCTGTGGGATTAAGGAAAAGACTCCTGTCATGGCAAGTGTAATTTGTGTGAATTTTAAAAGAGGTGATTTTTGTTTTATCTTCAACGTTACAAATGGGAGCCCATCCAGATAATTAGAATACCGTATGTGAAGATAATAATATTTATATTTTTTAATGATGTTAAGATATAAAGCATTTTGGCCATCAAAGAAAAAAAAAGAATGGACTTCTAATTGAAACAACAAACACTTTTTCAAAACACAACTTATAAATATACATAGGACAAAAACAAACCTCACTCATTAATCGTACATTTTTCCGATGCTTTATTTAAAAGAGTACATTCAAAAGATGTAGGAAATAAAAAGACTTAAGGCAGTTCACTTGACCTGCTCTGTAAAAACAGTCTGATGAGCATTCAAGAAATTGGCAGTTAAAAAATGGCAGATCTAGAATTAATCCAGATTTCTATTGTTTATTGGGTTTTGCTCCGTTATTTATTTGGACTATTAAATACCTATTTTGTAAATGTTATGTAAAGAAATTTAGAAGGCAAATAAACATTAATTTGCCTGTTTCACAACAGCATATTCTTTTTTTTTTTTTTAAAGCTGTTTTGTTTTTCCAAGGACTTGGATTCCAATGGCCAAAATTTAAAAAATGACAAAATCAACACCCCTAACAGTTAAGTGCCCCCCCAAAAATTTTCCTTAATGCCTTTTTCACTCCTATGATTAATTTAAATATCAGTTTCGCCGCATCAGACTCAGTTTTTGCAGAGCAGTTCATGCGAGTATTGCAATAGGTAATTGAAGATACGATATATGGAAATAATATTTGCTAAATTTTAGCCTCTTTTCAACACTTAGGCTCAGATTAGAGTTCATAATAGCTAATGGAAGGAACAGGCATTCATGTTATCAGCCCACGCTTCCGTAAATGGTTTATAGTCCTTAATGTTAGAGCTCTACCTAGCGTGCCTCTCATTTCAAATCAAAATCTTTAGCCTTTTAGCATTTAACAAAAGCTGCCTTTTTGCTTTGACTCCACTCAACAGAAGAGAGCAGTTTTCAATAGGCATTGTTAGACTTCACTTTCATAAAAAAATACCTCAGTTGTTGGTCTTTCTGTTGTTCCTCTCAGTGGAGAAGTGAGATATTTCTCATGGCGGGGGAGTTTTCCCCAAAAAACGTTAAGCCATGTTCACATACAGCATGCTCTGCCTAAACAAGTCATAGGTCATAGGAAAGGGAGTTTTATAACCAATTTGTTCCCACATTTTTTCAACCGTGTCCACGCACCACATGCCCTGTGCAAACCAGTCATGTGTGTAGAGCATTTTGGGTGTATATTTTTCTGGTTTTTCTTTGGGTCATGGGGAGGGGGCGTTAAAGCCCCTCCCCTCGCTATGCTCTTGGTTCTATTGGAAGTTTTCATTATAAAGAACCGTTTGCACAATTACAAGTTTAACGATTCTGAATATTGTACAAATGATTATGCAGTTTTGTGAAAAGTCTTCAACCTACAAAACAGAGGATCACAATTTTACACAATTTTTTCCCTGTTTTACACTACTGTGGTCAGAGGAGAAAATATAACAGATTACAATACAGAATAAAATCTCAAAAGAAAAAGATACAAACTTCGAAGTAAAAACATTATTGATGAGCTTCACGATTTTGCGAAAGACAAATTAGCAACTGGAGCCACAATCCAAATATGGCACTAAATGAAATTATAGTTAACATTATTTTAGAAAAAGTACAAAAAATTAAGCCACTTAATCACCCAACTAACACTCAACTTGGCAGCCTAAATATATTTTTCACTTTTTTTCAAACGAATGTAAAGCGCTTTGAAAATAAACTCTTTGTACGCTAAAATTGAGCGACTCTATCAAAACTTTAAGTAGCAGTAAAAGACACTGCATGGTAAAACTTTCACTTTCCAAAAAGCCATTATAAAATTGTTTAGATATATGCAGTTGAAGCCATAGAAAAGTTGTTAAATGTAAAGCCCAAACTTTGGCGAGAACAAGTGCTTATGCATATTCATGAGTAGTGCTCATGACTATTCATCGTTTAGGAACGTGCAGCAAAGAAGGCTGCAGCTAAGGCCAACGCGACAGCCAGCCAGGCACCCTTGACAGTGAGGGCGCTGTTGCAGGTGTCTGTGCTGCAGCAGATGATGCAGTTGGTTTCGGTGGCGCTGTCACACCTAACAAGAAGCTGCGCTGCGCCGCATGTTGTTGCAGTGCCGCAGTATCGTTTCACAGCTGTCAAGGAAAAAAATACATATAGCATTATCAACATTTGTCCTCCAACTACAGCTAGTGGCAATTCAATGGTTATTACAAATTTCATGCAATTTCTTTTGAAAACTTCTTATTAATTTATTTTTTAAAAAAACATTGATGGATGGCCTTGATCCTTAGCCCTGCCCCCAAGTCCTTTTTCAAATTTGCAAGAAACCAAATAATAGAAAAGTAGAAAAATAATTGCAAGCCTTTTAAAATTAATAGGACGTCCTGCCCACTTTTCTTTTTTACTTTGTGCCAAATTACAAGAATATTCTTGAGTAATTGTTTTTAAAAGAAACTCCACGATAGTTTTTTTTTCTTTTTTCTTTTTTTCTTTTTTTTGGGGGGGAAGTATTGTTTGTTATTGGTGGGTATACTTACTTCCATCAGAGGCAACTTCTTTGACACATCTAGGCTCAGTAAGAAACCCCAAGGCGCTATCAGGGCATGTGGTCTTACTTTCAAAGATGGAGAACACGCCAGATAGTCCGCAGTCATTACAAGAGTAGCAATCCAATGCAGAAGCTACACATACAAACAGAAATGTAAAAAAAAAAATTAAATATCTAAAATGCAATTCAAATTTCAAATTGAGCTTTGAGAATTAGTCAAACCATTGACTTAAGATTTGATTCCAAAGTACATGTATATTAAAAGGTAATTAACATCATTTGCACAAAAAAGTATGTGTTTTTGCCAATTTAATAAGGAACAATAAATCTGAAGCAGGTTATTAAAAAAACCTTTAAAAATTT
The DNA here is from genome assembly GCA_029964075.1 of Patiria pectinifera. Lineage (NCBI taxonomy): Eukaryota > Metazoa > Echinodermata > Asteroidea > Valvatida > Asterinidae > Patiria > Patiria pectinifera. The sequence continues at coordinate 1,854,870 of CM057148.1, read as the reverse complement.
CAACTCGTGTTATAATTTTTGAGAAAACTGTGAAAGTACGTCTTCATTTTTCTCCACTGAAAGTGCAATGGTTTGGTTCTATTCCCATGAAATGATGGTAATTTCTCTTTTCTCGAAAATTACAGCATATAGAGTGCAGTGATTTCACAGGATGCTTGATTCTATCATTTACTTTCAATCAGGTAGGATATTTCATGATAGTTTGGCAGTTTCATTGTGTGTTTTTTTTGCACATGGTGTGCATGGTCAAAGACACACCAACGTTTTTGTAATTATGGAAGGGGATGAATAAGTTTCAGAGTTATTGGGACTATATACTTTCATTTTGAAATGTTTTATTTTAGGATTTTAATTCAGTGAAGGTTGTTTAGACTTGTGGGGAAATATAAGCCAATTAAAGTTTGCGAATTAAAAGAAAAGAGAAAATTGTAAAATTTAAATGAAGAGGTAGTACTTGTAGTTATGTAGTTAAAGGACTAAATTCCAATATTCAATTTTTTTTGGTCAAATTATGTGTGACAGTTGTTTCTACGAAATCAATTTTCCCAGTCCTTAAGCGGGCGTAGCATGGTCATTTTGATTTAGGGGGGTTGGGGTTAACATTTTTGGAAAAGGGCACTTGTACATCCGTGGTGAAATGTAGACACGTTTTTTTCTCACGGATGGGGGCGCTGTTTAAAACGGCACCAGTAACGGCCGATGTCACAAAAAAAGGCACAAGTTTACTTCTTTTTTAAAAGGGCACTTGTTCAGAAAAAAAAGGCAACTTCTTAAAAAAAGGGTACTCTTTACAAAATATTGGGGGGGGGGGTAAACGCTGGTGAAAAAGGGTATTGGAATGGAAAAGGACAGTCTTTAAAAAATAACCCCCCCCCCCCCCCCCACCCCGCTGGCTACGCCTATGTTAAATCTTTTTAAATATTTTAGAAACAAGATGCTACAGACATATATTTCAATTTCATCCTCAGATATAGTTACAATTCTCAGCCACTCCCAATTCCCATATGTATCGCACACTTTTTCGTTTGAGCGCTACAAAGTACAAGTGCAAGATGTTGAGTCATGCCATGGTTGGAGTTTTCACAAAGACTTACCTCGTGTTAAAAACACGGCCAGAACAACTGCGAAAAACACCGCCTTCATCTTGACAAATGATCCTCAAAGAGTCTCTGATCAACGGGTGAAGTTCAACCTCCAAGTCTGCCAAAAAAATGTAGTGAGGACTGAGATTTCAAAGTGGGATTGCGTCGTTTTGAAGCTGTTAAAATCGTCAAGAAAATGAAGGATCGTCCGCTATCTATAGCGGCATTCCTTCACAATGAACTTGTGCTGGCTACTCACTTTTTGTGGCTGCGTAGCTTGGTCGATTGCTCATCCCGGGAATTTCCGGGTACGTCATTACTTATTCATGAAGACATTTGGATAATTTTTTCAACTTTGAATGTATTTTTTTTTCTTTTTAAAGTGTACACCGTCATTCATGACATTTGGAATTAAATATTTTACAATGATCTTGTTTTTTGCATGCTATGTAGTAAAAGTCGGATATTATTTTGGTTGCATCTTGTTATAATTTATAAATAAATCCTGAGTTTACCCCAGCCCTATATAACCACGCCCATTTAATATAAAATCGCATCATTTTAAAGATGACGTGCAAAAAGTGGAGGTAGTGAGGAAATTTGGAAATAGGTAAGGGGCTTTTACTAATTATTTCCATGGGCGTCGCCAGGATTTTTTCCGGGGGGGGGGCAAAGTAAATTGTTCCCAAAATATCCTTAATTTTTCATTATATTCTCAATTTATCATTTTTCCGAGCGTGACCAGGGGAACATTTGCCCTACCCCCCCCCCCCCTCCCCCATCAAATTAACAGCAATATGGCTTTGCAGCTCTTTTTTCCTTTTTGTTTTCCCCCTTTTTTCCGGAGGGGGGCCGCGACGCCCATAATTATTTCATCATACTTCTTAATTTTTAAAATACTTATATCAAAAAAAAACTGCCCGAGCACTCTATGGTTTTGTTGGTTTTTCAGTGAATAAACACAATGCAATACAATTAAGTCTGGGTGCTAATGGGCTCCATACTTATTCCAGGAATGCAATAATATTTTTTAAGACACGCCAAATAGTGGACAGGTGCAAGTAATTAATTATGCTTTTGTCTATTAAAACAGATTGCATGGATTGTAAAGAAATTATTTTTTGAGGCGTGGCAAAATATTGTCTAACCAATGGGTGGGAGACACGGTAAGAACGGGCCACGCTTCTTGGCTCTGATTGGTCAAAGGCTTTGAAATTAGCATATTGATCACCTACGGATAATGTGATGTTGCGTGCTGAAGGGGATTCCCCGTGTTTCGAAATTATGAAGCCCGGGAAGGGACAGGGTGGAATATTTTTTTGGAGTTTGCTAATTCGTTCGCACGAATTACTAATTCGTTCGCACGAATTACTAATTCGTTCGCACGAATTACTAATTCGTGGGAACGAATTACTAATTCGTTCGCACGAATTAGTAATTCGTTCGCACGAATTCTTAATTCGTTCGCACGAATTCTTAATTCGTTCGCACGAATTACTAATACGTGGGAACGAATTAGTAATTCGTTCGCACGAATTACTAGGCCTAATTCGTTCCCACGAATTACTAATTCGTGCGCACGAATTACTAATTCGTTCCCACGAATTGCTAATTCGTTCGCACGAATTCTTAATTCGTGCGAACGAATTCTTAATTCGTGCGAACGAATTAGCAATTCGTGCGAACGAATTAGGAATTCGTGCGAACGAAATAGGAATTCGTGGGAACGAAATAGTAATTCGTGCGAACGAATTAGCAATTCGTGCGAACGAATTAGTAATTCGTGCGAACGAATTAGCAAAATCCAAAAAAAAAAATCCACCCTGTCCCTTCCCGGGCTTCATACGAAATAACAGGTGTTGTGTGCAAATTGGATATACGCAAAACAGCCGTCTTGGCATATTGCGCATGTGCACAGTGCACAGCAACGATCGATCGTGACGCCCGGTTATGGGGGAACTTAACAATTAATATAGGTCCGTTTTTCATATGACACCGGCCTATCGTGAGAAATGCTCGATAGATGTGAAATTCCATTGATTGAGGTTTTCCACCGGCCTATATATTGTGAGAAATGCTCGATAGATGTGAAATTCCATTGATTGAGGTTTTCGGATATTTGCAATCATGTACAGGAATATAATGGAGCCTGAAAGTTGACCCCTGGTGACGCGGCGCGCGCGGACCCCTCGAATAGGAAAATTACGTGTTAAAGTCGGAGTTTTTAAAATTATTTTTGGTACATTGATTCATCTGCCATCCCTGTAGTCACATGTGACTTTTCACTCCTTTTGCACTGACGATTAAACTTGGAGCTTGGACGCTACTTCCTGACTCCCGCGTCGTTCTTTGATAGGAGTTTGGCTGGCTGTCTAATTTTGGTTAGATACACCTTAAGGAGGACAGTACAAATTTAATTATAGTTTGAAGTACCTACAACTTTCAAATTCTCTTCTCATTAAAAAGACAGAAAACCCTGAACATATAAAAAGGAACTATTCATAACTTCATTCGGAAATATTTTCGCCATTTAAAATGTCACCTTTAAGTTATATGAATATTCATTGTTTTAATAATGTTTTTATTTTTCTCGATAAACTGGCAAGAAGTAACTTGGAGGGGGGGGGGAAGGATCCCGTGAATCAAAATATGAAAAAAAAAATGAAATGTCCAAGAAAGCTATGCTTTGGGGATCTCCTATATATATTTTAAAAGAATTACTGTAAAAGAATATATACTCATAGGTTTTCCCAGCTATTTTAAAACATTTATCATTCGAATTTACCGTTTCGAATATTCAAATTCGTTAATCAACATCGATTAAGTGAACTTCCAATGTTTAATATCGTCTTTCGTCCCGGAGTATTCGATTTCGTCTCGTCTACGCCAAACATTGTTATTCAGAAATCAAATTCGTCTAATTGATTTATATAAGACGAATTCGATCTCTAAATGCTGCTGTTTGGCAACAACTTAGACGAATTTGATCTGTAATGACGAATATTCTTGACCCGGTGACTCAAGAGGGTGACCAAACTTTGAAATTGAGGTAAATGACTAAAATAAAATGGTTTTGTTTAAAACGTGAGAATTTTTTCTCGGACGAATTTGAATGTTAGAGTTGGGGAAAACCTATTATTAACAATAAACTTATACGATGGTGGCTTAAAGGGACATCGCACATACATATTGACGCCAATATTGACGCCAATATTCACGACATGGTCTCCAAGTCACAAATATTGACGCCAATATTGACGCCAATATTCACGACAGGCCCAAGTTGTAAACCCACTCATGCTGTGAAACAAATTCACGCATGAGTGGGTTTACAACTTGGGCCTGTCGTCAATATTGGCGTCAATACTGGCGTCAATATTTGCGACGTAGAGGCCATGTCGTGAATATTGGCGTCAATATTGGCGTCAATATATATGTGCGATGTCCCTTTAAAGCCACCTTATATAATCGTCCGCTGACAATGGCGACATTAATGACAGTGAACTTCGCTGGTGTGCTTGGCCAGTATTCTGTCATAGATGGAGGAAGTAAGCTGTTAAGTAGGTGTGTAAGGTTCAGACAGCCCCCCCCCCCGGAATTTCCAGAAACATTTACTTAATTATTCATGAAGACACTGCGATGGTATGTCCTTCTCCTGCATCCTAAGGCAATTTGAGAATAAATTTAGGGTTTTTTTGTATAGCATTCTACTTAATATCTTTGGCCCCATTTTACTTCTATAATAGTCGGCGACTGAAGGGCGGCGCAACCTTGGGTTAATAATTTGTTTTCTTTCAAAGTAAACATTCATGGAATTTGGAATACGGTATAAAACCTTGTTGTTCGCAATGATTTGTATTTGCAAAAGTCGGGCATTATGTTTTGTGGCATCTGTACTACCAAAACAAAAACATCCTATGTGGACCCCAGGCTCCCCATTTAATTCTAATTCCATAATTTTTAAGATGACGTGCACAAAAAGTGATTGAGGAATGTGGTGTTGGAGAAGGTTTGGATCTGGAGGGGAAGGTTGATTATTGTTAAAGGAAAATTTACTGGATGGTAAAGGCAGGTACTGCGTACACCACCATCTTTTCATAAAAAAAATGGTTAAAGTGGTCAGAAATTGCCTCAGATCGCAACACAGAGCATCTAGAATCCCCCAAAAAATTCGGGGTCCCAAACCCCACGCAGTATAATGTTGGACCCACCTTTTGGGCAACCAAATTTGTTTGGCCTTTCCATCCCCCAATACAAAAAATGTGTTCTGGATCCGCCCTTGATACAGTACAAACTTGGAGATAAAACTGCTGAGTAATGCCAGTATTGAAATTAATTCCATATTATCTTCCAGTACGCATTTGAATTTTGTACGATTTAATATTACAAATGTTATGAATATTGATATTCATAGTTGTATGTTTTCTTTTTGATAAATTGACAAGAAATAAACAGAGGGGGATGCAAAGTTGTTTGTTTTTCCCCAAGTCATGTTCTTGTGCATGCCTACGCTACTTCAGAACAAGTATCAGAACAAAGTTCAAAATCACGTCTATTTGCAAACATCTCATACGGCTCAATAAAATACTTTTGTTATCAAAATAATCACAAGAATATTCTTCAGAGACACAAAAGAACATGAGAATGTAATAACTATACTCAGGCTATCAGCAGAGTTTGCAGGTTAACTCAAAACAATATGACAAACGGTTTACTTGAAATATATTTTTGCGACAGGTTTACGTAAACACACTTGAATGCATAAACGTACGTTAACATGGGCATCGCCAAGATTTTGTTCTAGAGGGGGGCAAAACATATTCCCCCCCCAAAAAAAAATTCCTATATTTCTCAACATATTCTCGATTTATCAGGGGGCAGGGACATTTTGTTCCCCTCCCCCCAACTCATTAAATTTACACTACTATGACTTCGCGCCTCTTTTTCTTTTCTTTTTTTCTCTTTTTTTTTTGCTTTTCCGGGGGGGGGGGGGGGGCAAGAGCTCCCTTGCCCCCCTCTCGCGACGCCCATGTACGTTAATGGTGTGTTCTTAATGGACTATAGGAAGAACAGCATAATAATTTATACAATTTGAATAATATAATTTATAATTTTCAGTTCAGCACGCGTGTTGTTTATAATATTGTATAGTTTTATCAAAATACCACCTTGAATAACTTGTATGTTTACATCTGGTGTTATATTATTATTGGAAGAACAGTTCAAATAATTTGCCAAAATATATTAACAATTATCAATTTATAGACAGAGTATTTAGTTAACAGGTTAGTTGTCATTCAAAAAGAACAGCGCCAAAAACTCATATTCAATGTATGTTAGATGCCAGAAGTCAATGATGCGGCCATGAAAACGGCCAGAAGAAATGACATGGACGTCGCCTGCAGCGTGAGGGCGCTGTTGCACATATTGGAGGAGCAACAGATGCGGCAGCTGATTTCGTCCGGGGATGAGCACTCATCCAGATATATTGTTTTGCACTCGACTTTGCTGCTACAATACCTGTTGACAGCTGTAAGACCAAACAAAACATAAAAAAAAGAAGAAAAAGAAAGAAAGATTGTATATTAATGTTTACTTTGAAGGCCCATGCAATGTATTTTGTTTGTGCAGTCCTTAAAAATGCACCTTTGTGTCCCATTTAACCTTATTTTCAATTTTCGTTTTGCCATTTTCAAGGGTGTTCTGGTGCCTTTTTGGCTTTTATGCTGATGCAAATTTCCATTTTCATAAGTAAAATTGTCGTCATGTCATTTCAGGCCGAAACCTCAATGTTACAGCTAAGTTCTGCAGCAAATGTTGCTGGAACTTTGAATACTTTGCTGTTGTGGATTTTCTTTTCTTTGATGATTCGTCGTTGTATCAGTACATGGCAGTAAGCCAATGAGCGCACTTATCTCACAAACGTTTTCATTGAGCAAATTTTTGTGTTCACAATTTCAAAGAACACTCACAAACTGAACAGTGGCTTCCTAAAATGACATCACAGGAACCGCGCCCTTAGTTGTCCGGAAAAGCATGGACATTTTAAATGTCTAAAAGTGCACTTCTCAATAAAAATTAACCAAAAAAAAAAGGATTTCAAAATACTTATCACACATTTAAGAGGAGTATAGAAACCTGAAAAAATTATTGTTCCCAAGAAAAATTTGGACCAATAGCATGTTCCCTGTAAAGACATCAGACTCTCATTCACAGGCATTATAGTATGCGGCCTCCGTTGAAAGTAAACATTTTTAGAACAAAAAAAAACCAGGTCTATTGCTCGATTTCTCTTGTAATAATTTTGTTTCAGAAGTGGGTTGTCTTTTTATAGCCAGTGAGCAGTTGCTGCATAAAATTATTCGGGTTTTTCCCCTCACTTACTTCCATCCCTTTCGACTTCTTTTACACATCGTGGTTCCGATAATCCTATGAAATCAAAAGAGAATCCGTCGTCACATTGTTCCGTGTCTAGTCTCACTGCGCCCTGGAGGTCCTCAGGGCTCAGGGCACAGTTGCTGCAGGAGTAGCATGACAAGGACGAGGCAGCAAAACCTAAAGACAGAATTAACAAAACATACACCTCCAAAATGTCATCACAAAATGAGCATCGAGTGAATATACAACATTTGCAAACATCGAAAAACAAAATTATTATTATTATGAAATGCTTTACTGGATGGACCGTTAGTGAATGACAGTCTAAAGCATCCTGTAAAGTCATGACACCTGGTGTGCTGTCATTTTCAAGAAAAGTGGTATATTGTATGAATTAAAAAAGACTGTTGTCTTTTAAATAGTGCACCAAAATTACCAGTTAGTCCCTGCCCCTACAATTTCCCGACGTCTGTAAATTGCTCCTTTTCATCACAAGTACGGATTAGGGAACAAAACTTCAAACAAGTCAGTGCAACAATTATATTTGGAATAAAATACTAACTCTCCAAATCCATCCATTTTTTTTTCATAATGTAATATCCCCTTGCACTATCAAGGGTCTATAAATATGCGAGCAGGTTCAGTGATTAAATAAGCAAAACAAGACTGCGTCTTGACCTCAAAGTACTCCGTACTCCGTTGCGATAATGCCTGAATAGGTTTCTGCAACGTAGCCATACAGATACAGATACAGAAAGATTCTGACCATTCAGCGGGCACCTTCTATCGGGTCTTCGGTAAGCAGTTATTATAAAAACATGGTTGACCAATCAACAATCTGCATATCGTATGCTCATAGACGTTGAATTGTTTTGTCGGGAAATTTTAATATCCAGGTGAGGGTTTTGAACATTCTTCTTTGGATTTTGAGTGGTTTTATTATTGGAAACGAACAAAATGCATAAAGAGAAAATGATCATCATGATCATGTATGCCTTGAAAGCTGAGAAAGCTTTAACGCTTTAAGTTGCATTACAAACATTGAAATGAAGTCTGAAAAGTCAAGGTTTACCTTCTTTAACCAACACGATCAAAAGAAAGCACACGACAGCGGGCTTCATGTTGATTTGGTCCAGGAAATGTAGTGGAATTCTAGTGGGGGAATAGAAGACCACGTTAAAAATAATCTGGTAGCGTTACCGGTATGGCCAGGCGATGCACACACGATGCGTTCTCAATTCGGAATGGCCCTAAGACGTTTACAGACGATCAAGTCACTTGGATTTGAATCTCCTTAAATTGAGAACGCACAGTTTTAAAAGCTGTTTACTAAAACGGAGGAAGGTGTTATACGCATGCGTACTTATCGGCGTCCGGAAAACAATGGTGGACAGCACAAAAGAAGGAATGCTGGAAGAGACAGCGCTGGTGTTGTGACAAAAACCCGAGTACTGAAAGATGTTGAAGACAATGGCAGGCGGACATATAGAACGTTTCCACCTGTTAAGTTGCATGCCCTGAATTTCGCGCCACACTCGGCGCGCGCGGGAAGCTTCCGTCCGGCAACAGCCAATCAGAGCTGCATAATTATGGTCTGGGAGCATAGATATATAGAATAAAGAGGAAAGCGCGCATTTTGCCGTTTACCAAACATTTTGCTCGTACCTCCGCCCTGCAAACCTGCAAAGCCGCTTTACTGCTTTTTCCTTTCAGAAAAGCATAAAAGTGGATCGAACATTTTAACAACTGTGCGTTCTGCTTTTTGTTACCGGAAAGATGATCTTTGTTTGCCATAATACAAGGTACAATGTATCTGGTATACAGTGGCGTAGCCAGTAATTTTTCGGGGAAGGGGGCGCTGGGCCTGGGGGCCGCTGGGCCTGGGGGAGGGGCCGCTAGGTCGGGGGGGCTGGAACATTTCATGGGGGCGTCATGTAGAGAAATGATATATTTTTTTAGAAACTCAAAATCTCAGTGGGGGGGGGAGGCGACTGGGGGGCGACAAGGTTTCATGGGGGCTGCCGCCCACGCCCCCTGAGCCTACGCCACTGCTGGTATAATATTGTAATTTTGAAACGAAATTTGTTATAAAGGTGTTCCTAGCCACTGTATTTTATACAATATGACGAATCAAGGGCGGATCCAGAACACAATTTTTTGGGGGGCCAAAAATAATTTGGTCCAAAAAAATTTTGCCAAAAAAGTGGGACAAAAAAATTACGGCGTGGGGTTCGGGGCCCGCTTAAGGGCCCCCAAAATTGTTGGATTTTAGATGCTCCGTGGTGCGATCTGAGGCAATTTCTGAACACTTTAACCAATGTTTTTTGAGGAAAAGATGGTGGAGTACTCATTGCCTGCCTTTATTGCGATGTCACATAAAAAAAAAATTGGTTTCGCCATGGCCCCCTTTGCCCCCCCCCCCACCCTGGATCCGCCCTTGTGACGAATCCGTGATGAAATACACACCAGCTGCTAGGCTTAGTCGTCAGCAGACTCTTCTCTGTTTATTAACAAGAAAACATGTACATATATCACAAGCTTTCAGAAGTCTATCAGAAGAAATAATGAACCAATGCACGTGACAAACTTCAAAAACAGAGTACAAATACAGGAATTGACCTTGTGCGTAGCTGCCATCATAAAGGGCACGTTTTATTTCAATACAGTAACAATGATGCAAAAATGATGTTGCTGCATATCCTAGAAAAATAAAGGCACTGCCCTCCAAGATGGCTACTACGCATACGATCTATAGTAGTGTTTATTCTCCAGACAATGGACCGATCCAGTAAGCCCCTCCAACTGCACACGTGGGCAAATTAACACGTGCTCCAATGCCACACTGCATTTTCCTGCCGCGCGCATCATACGCGCGCGCGTGCACGCATGTTGGAGTTTTGTGCACGCATGTCGGACATAAATCACGGCTGTGATTGGTCAGAATACCATGGGGCGGTGCTTACTGGATCGGTCCATTGTTTGAGGCAAATCCAACTTTGTAAAACGTAGAAATTAACTTTAAATGTACAGGGTGCCCCCTAAAAATTGCCCCTCCGGAGGGTGTTACATTAATGGCCTTTGTTTCAAAACCACAGAACCGAATCCAACAAAAACTTCACACAAGAAAGAAAAATGTTTGGGCTCATAAATTAATTGAATTTCAATTTTTGTTTCTTAAATTACGAGAACACTGTTCACCTTCCAGAGGGACACTTTGGGGACAGCCTCTACTGCCCTACAATAGAGAAGAACATTGGCCAAGTGAGTGCAAAACCCTGTGTATTAATCAAGAGAAGATAAAGCCTGAATACATGTATAAAACTATTTCAGAATACATTTTTTTTGTAGCAACTGATAGCAGATTTTATAAAAAAAATAGTGAAATATTTAAAATGTCTGCAGAAACCAGGAACGCAAAAAGTTGTTATAACCCTTTTTAAACAGCCTCAGTGTCTTTTCCTATATATTATTAATTTCACACCAATTTAGAAAAACAATATTAAAAGTCACCTGACATAAAACCATATTACAAGCCTCGTGTTTAAAACCCTTTAAAAGCTTCACTTTGGAATTAAGATTATAAATGAGGTAATTGTGCCACTGTGATTTTTTTTGTCTGCAATGCTGTCTTTAAATCTTAATTTAAGAAGCATATTTGGCGATTTTGTAAAAGGCACAATTTCTGCAAAAGTAATAACAGTGATGTAAATTATTCATAATTCCTGTTTTTAAGGGAACGACTTGTTCCCTTAATTCGATAATGCTGACAGACAGCTCAAATTTACATACATTTGTGCAAATCCACATAAAATCACGCATACAGGTAATTTTTTTTCAGCCTCTTTTTGTCATGAAAAATGAATACTTTAGCCTTCATATATGGATAATTTAGTACTGAAGGGAAAACCCAATATTGAATTTAGTACTACTTTCATAGCAAACTAACGTTTGAACTGTGTACGTTTTCAACTCCTCATATACAAATAGCGCAGAAACATGACTGTTCTATAAATAGTATTTACAGATCTAAAAAAATAGAAAGACACGGAAATTGGTAAAAAAGTAGCAAATATACATCAAAAACATGATTTACTGAGGAAAGTGAATTTCAATTTCAGTAGAAAAATGGGAGTTCCTTGAAAGCAGAATAATTTGCCGATGCAATATTGCCTAGTTTCAAGTATTTTCTACAAAACCCTGTCTATTAACCCTGCGTGGAGTAAAATATTAGGAAAAGCCTTTCTGCTTTTGTTCGACACAGTTGATGGATGCAGTACTAAATTGGACTGGTTGTTTCAGGTGCCACTCTATTTTCTTGTATTGCATGTTTTCAATACCTTAAGTTTTGGATTGAGAGTCCCAAATTTTTCGACTACCTGCCCAGCCCCATGCTCTTAGAATATACTTGCTGTACGAAATTTGCTTGAATGAAACATGGTCAACGTTCATTAATTATCTAAAAGTCTGACTGTAATTTACTTTCTGGTCTTTTTCTCTTATTTTCTCTTCGAAGTAAACTATATACATGTATATAATGCGAATATTTGGTCATTATCTTGAAATGTACTCTGAACCAGTTCGTGCCAGATGACTTTTATACACGCACAGGTTTTGCGGTATTCGGAGCAGATGATGGATAAACACGCAACGAGCGAGGCCGGAAATATCTGTCAGCGACCCGCTTGCAGCGAGCGAAGCCAGATATATCAGGGTGTGCTACCCACAGATGACGGCCTGAACCTGTCTGCCATTAAGGTTCGTGAAAAACAATCCCGCGCCTGGGTCCGATCAATGTCAAAATATTCCCGGCCTGAATTGGTTTAACTAAATTACTTCAAATCAATCAATTTTAGTTTTTGGTATTTGGCATAAAAAATAAAGCAAAACAGTAAAACAAATTGGGAAACTCAAAAAAGTTATACAAATTGAACATGGTGCAGGGCCATTAATAAGCTAATTAGAATACAGAGGGCGGGGCTTAATGTTGCCATGGTAGCAGAGTTGCACTTGTTGCTGTCACAGCAGATTTCACAGGACGTTTCGATGATGTCAGCATTTCCTGTGGTGTCGTCGGAGCACTTGCTGATCGTCTCGAACACAGTGCAATCCTTGACAGTGGAACAACCGCGGTTGATCTCTGAATAAATGAATACAATTTTAATAAATGAATAATGAAGAATAGATCAAACCAATATGATTCATGGATTATATTAGTCAGTATTTTATGAAGAAATTGATTAACCCTAACCTTCCCAAATCCTCCAAAATCCTCTTTGCAAAATGGAGGATTTTGCAGGATTGAGGCTACATGGCAAAAATGCATGGCTGATTTTGGAGCATGCACTGTGTCAATGTCACAGGCCAGACTTGTGTTGCTTATGCTCAGCTCAGCCGTGCATAAATTTAGGTCTAGATTATTCTTGAAATCCTCCGCACTGCTCCAGGATGTCACTGGCACTGCCTCAACATATTGACAGTGATTGCATTAGGATTTTGCAGGATTGAGGTAGCATCCTAGCAAAAACGCATAGGGAGTTTATAGGTCAATTGGTTCAATTAAAACCTTGGCTAAACTTTAATGAATGAACTCAAATCTTAATACATTGTATACGAATAAATTTAAATACTAAATTGGGAGTCAGCTCAACGAAACTTCACAAATTCAAATGCAATTTAAATATACATGTTATACTTCCATCTTTGTTTACATGTGGTTTTGATAACATAAACAATAATAATATTCCAAGATATAAATCCAAATTAGTTCCAAACGTGCATGGACATTTTTTTTTATTCCACCACTAGAGGGTGCCCTTATGCCACTACTTACTGCCATCTTTCTCAACGTGCTTGCTGCATCTGAGCAGGGCGTCGTGACGATCTTGGGAATTCTTGGGACATATTTCGGTCACCTTGCCAGTCTTGTCGTCCTTGAAATCTGGCTGGCAGTCTCGACAGGCGTAGCACTCCAGGGCTTTGGCTGTGTCATTAAATGGAAAAATAATACAAATACAAATAAATAAAAATAGGGCTTATGTACTTCAGTACTTCTAGAACACAAGGGGCGCCTCTGTTCCAGAACTAGGGATTATCTGATCATGCATATGAAAAACAAAATTAAAATTTAGTTCTTTTAAATAGTAAACTATGATGATGGACTATATATTAGGATAAAACAACACATGACTAGTATTAACCCCAACTCCCTAGGGTGGGTGCAAAATTGTACTAAAGCTATATTCCATCATTTGCAGCAATCCAAAAAGAAACTGGCGTAATTATTGTTGAAATTTAACATACATGTACTTGGTTGAAAGATAGTATTTGGACTATAAAAAAAACTCCCTGTGAAATTATTCTTTCTGGCAAGCTGTCATTTTGAAATAATCAACAAAAGAAGTGAGCGACATCGTATACAGCTGCAATCGGCTCAGTGAGAACGTGTCTCGGACGCTGAATTCAGGCCCAATTCAAAACATGATTCAGCAACTTTTGATTTGAAATTGAGATCCTAGAATGCTGTTTTTCTCCAAATATACAGCTGAAGCTGAGCTGAAACTTCATCAGGTTAGTTGTTCAGTATCCTTCATTAGATTTTGAACACTTTTGTTGCTTCAAACGAACAAAATACACAAATTACAAATGATGGACTACATCTTTAAGATTGGAGGACTAAGGACTGTTAGGGCTATTGTGAAAATGTCCAAACAAGGAGAGCGAAGGGGCTGTCATCAACTATGACAGTACGCGAACCAACTCGTACGCAACCAACTTGTACACAGGACAACTCCTACGCAGACGAACTGGTACGCTGTCCAACCTGTACACAGGCCAGCTCGTACGCGAACCAACTCGTATGCAACCAACTCGTACACAGGACAACTCGTACACGGACGTATGCTGTCCAACCTGTACACAGGCCAGCTCGTACGTGAGCCAACTCGTACGCAACCAACTCGTACACAGGACAACTCGCACGCGGAGGAACTGGTATGCTGGCCAGCTCGTACGCGAACCAACTCGTACGCAACCAACTCGTACACAACCAACTCGTACACATGACAACTCGTACGCGGACGAACTGGTATGCTGTCCAACCTGTACACAGGCCAGCTCGTACGCGAACCAACTCGTACACAACCAACTCGTACACATGACAACTCGTACGCGGACGAACTGGTATGCTGTCCAACCTGTACACAGGCCAGCTCGTACGCGAGCCAACTCATACGCAACCAACTCGTACACAGGACAACTCGTACGCGGAGGAACTGGTATGCTGTCCAATCTGTACACAGGCCAGCTCGTACGCGAGCCAACTCATACGCAACCAACTCGTACACAGGACAACTCGTACGCGGACGAACTGGTATGCTGTCCAACCTGTACGCAGGCCAGCTCGTACGCGAGCCAACTCGTAAGTGAATATAAACTAGCGTAGTACGCGTTATACTCAAACTTTTGGTTCGGGTCACATGGAAACGAAATTAGGGTCGGTAGGTCGGCATCATTGTTTTCTGAAGGGGAGTACTTTGTGTTACTGAGTGGTCCCAATAAGTTGATTTTCAAATCAGATTGTTATTGATAATCGTAACAAAAAAGTTATGATTTTTTCCCGGACCATCGAACACATGTCCTGGCCAACACCGCGGGCTATATGACAATGCAATTCCACTTTTAGTGAGAATTTAATAGTATGTATGTCTGCTGCATTTGAAGACTTCCAACAATACACAAATACATTGTACAGTGCCCCACACTATGTGTCAATCGAATCATTGTTATGTCTTGACAAATCCTCCACACTAGTTGCGTGGTTTGACGTGCTTGCCCAAATCTGAGTTTGCATGGTCTGACACATCGGTCGTAACATTATTGTTTATTTTTTTAATTTATCATTAAAACTTTTGAACTTGTACATCATTGCATTATTGGAATTAAAATTTTGACAATCAGATCATACAGTCATACAATCATACAGTAATAAATCATACAGTAATTTTGGGGCGTGTTTTGGGGTAAAGTTTTGGCGATCGTGTACAGGTGGACGTCTTGACAAATTCTCCCAACTCTATAACTTATTTAACTGAAAGCCAAAGTGCCGATAAAATTATAATGTAGGCCTAGTCGATGATACTTGACTACGGTATCTCGTTCAACTTGTTTAAATTGGCTAATTTCGGCGGGCGTACGAGGTTTTTTTTTTGACTGGCGTACAAGTTAGTTTACATACGAGTTGGCCCTGCCACGTTACGTCTCGCGTACAAGCATGCATCCCATGACAAGTTGGGTCACCTACAAGTTGTCTCACGTACCAGTTGGTACGTGTACGAGTTGTCCTGTTTCCAGCAGAGTGGCTCAACCCTGACCTGAGTCAGACATGTCAGACTGATGACACTTTTTTGACAAACATGACTGATGACAGAAGAAGCAAAAAGTAATTCAAAAAAATTGAGCATGTTGATGTTGTGCACTTTCTTGAAAATCACGCATTCTTAAGAATGCGCATGCACATTCTTATGATTGCGCAATTGGATCCTTGCGCAATCCTCGCAAAAAATAACTCTTCCAGATTGAGCGCACATTTTTAAGAATGCATGACAAGATAACGGTCTTGTTGATGCCGAGCACCGGCTGCGCTTGGCAAGTCTAGCTGCATCCTTGTTCACTGATTCTTAAGAAAAATTATATTGTTGCAACACAAGGTCACTTACTTAACACTGAAAAGTAGAGTGGATATGAAAGTATACGCCTATTGGGGGACCGGGAAAAAAATAAGAGACATAATAATAGTGTATTGGAAAGAATTCTGATTTTTGGGATAATAAAAGTGGGGGGGGGGGGGACGTAAGAATGAAGAATGCGAAGAATGAGAACGAATACTGTGACATCCGCACTAACGCTATTTCTCATTTAAATTGCCACCATTTAATTGTTCACACCCCCACCATTACACCGCAGAGCTGGATTCTATCTAGTCAAAAGAGCAATTTTGGCAGCTTCTGGACATCGTTTTTGTTTTGGTTTTTTTTCGTGACATGCATATGATACATACAGGGACTTGTAACTTGTCTAGCCTAAACAAAGCACTTCCCAGACTAGTTCCCAGTCCTCCATTAGGGGGCCTATTACAACTTCCCACAATGGGCAGAAAAAAAAGCAATAATAACAGGTTTAGTTTGATTCAAATTATCGTAGTTATACGAGTACAGAAGCATAGAACATTTTCTTTCCTCTTTTAGTCTTTATATGAATTATTTTCCTTTTTAAGTTAACCGCTATACATTTCATTATTTTAACATAATTATGTCGTGCAATGTTTGTTAAGAATAGATTGCACAAAATTCATAAATTGCGCACGTGATATTCCCACGCAATCTTAAGAATGAGCGCTCATTCTTAAGAATGCACGCGCATGAATTTTCGTGATTGCGTGATTTTCAAGAAAGCGCACAACATTGACTAGCTCTACTGAGTGGAGCGTTGAATTACGGGTACCCCTCCATACAAACGCTCCACCGATTTGCCATACTTTGGTAGCACTTACACGGTCGTCATGACGGTTTGCATTTTGTGCATGCCCTCGCGAGGACAAGGCCCAAAAAAACTGATAAAGAAAATACAAATGAGGAAGACAGTAACCCTGGATAGATCCACACATTCATGACATTCCATAAGACCCCTCAAATTGTTTCAAACAACCGGTAATTTAGAAAAAAGAACAAAATAGTCTGAACTTACCGCTCACAATTAAATGTGTCTGCCGAGTTGCACAGTCTATTTCACTGACATGACTGATGCATAATTCATTGCGCGCATGTGTGACGTCACTATTGAAGAAAAACAAGTTGCGCTTACTCAATAGCTGTTTCATGTAGTCATATGTGCCCCGCGCCGTCTGACTGTGGGTTTTTGGTGCGGGGCACATATCAGTACATGAAACAGTCGTTGATTAAGCGCTACTTGTTTTTCTTCAATAGTGACGTCACACACGCGTGCAATGAATTATGCATCAGTCATGTCAGTGAAATAGACTGTGCAACTCGGCAGACACATTTAATTGTGAGCGGTAAGTTCAGACTATTTTGTTCTTTTTTCAAAATTACCGGTTGTTTGAAACAATTTGAGGGGTCTTATGGAATGTCATGAATGTGTGGATCTATCCAGGGTTACTGTCTTCTTCATTTGTATTTTCTTTATCAGTTTTTTTGGGCCTTGTCCTCGCGAGGGCATGCACAAAATGCAAACCGTCATGACGACCGTGTAAGTGCTACCAAAGTATGGCAAATCGGTGGAGCGTTTGTATGGAGGGGTACCCGTAATTCAACGCTCCACTCAGTAGAGCTAAACATTGACATGATTGAGAAGAAGTTGACGAGCAGGAAATTGTCTTACCGATACCCATAACGCAAAACAGCAAACATAATACGAAGAAAATTTTCTCCATCGTGGGAATAAAAATAATCAAACAGTTTCAAAATAACTAAATGTATCGATTCGGCGTTTTAGTGATAAACATCAGACACGGAAAGCGAAAGTTGTCAAATGACGATTTGCACACAATCAATGGCTGTACGGTTCCTGCTCTCCAACCGTTTTTAAACCACCTATCGTTACCAGTATAGTGTCGGTACCACGCTCATATTTTGAAAACACGTCACTGACGAGATTATAAAAATACAATGCTAATTTTAAAGGTAGTTCATGCATTCGAAATATTATTAAAAATTAATGACCGATTAAAATGAAAATTTTCATTTTTCTTTTCCGGTATTTTTTCTAAAACGATGTAAATTCAAAAACACAAAATGTTAATCTCGCTGTGATCTCGCGCAACGATACGAGATTAAAGATGGCGGCCTCCATGCAGCGATTTCAAGATTTCAACACGCAGCCACATGGTGCGGCTAAATACACGATTTCCTTCGATTTTTAAAGCTAACAACCTTGAAAATATAAGCGAACTTTCAGACAGTTGAAAAATGAACGCACTTGAGGTGTTCGGGAGTTTTGAAAAAGCTGCCGAGTTGGACAAAGAGCCGCACACCGGGTGCACGTTGTCGAGTGCGGAGCGGCACATCGCGTTGTCCCCGAAGTACATCGGGCGTTTGCGAACGGGCGTCGGTGAGATTCTTGACGCTGAGCTCGGCCGCTTCTCAGAAAGGTACATTTTGCTCGAAGTTACATGTACTTTGTATAACTGTTGCTGTCAGCTAGAGTCTGAAACTAAATCCGTTAATCCGTATGTTTCTTCTTCTTTTTCCAGTAGGCCTATTTCTATAAATTTTAATATTTTTGGACAAAATGTTGCAACCTGACGCCACTTCAGCGGTTGTGTACAAAGTCTATGGAGAGTCAAGAACATTTTCGAAAACAAAATTGGAAATGTTTCCCAGTCCCAAATTCATGTCTTTTCAACATTTTTGCAAAGACTGACCTTTATTTAGAAAATAGATGATAGGCTAAATAGTAAATGGAGAAAAAAGTGGCGTAAGGTTGCAACATTGTTTCCCTTATTTTTTATTTACAATTTTTTTTCTAAAAAAGTAATATTATTTAGAAAACATTTCGGAAAGAAAGACGCCACTTCTTTGGTTGTGTGCAAAGTCTATGGAGAGTCGAGTGCATTTTCAAAGTATTTTCTGACAGAATTAGAAATGTTTCTCAGTCCCAGATTCATGCACTGACTGACCTCCATTGAGATGTGATAAAAAAGTAGCGTCAGGATGCAAAATTCTGTCCAATATTTCCTGACCTGACAACATTCAACAAAGTAGCCTAATTACAGAATACCCCGCCACTCGAAGATCACCCCCTGAAATTCAATGGCTATGCAGTCGAAGGAGCTAGAAAAAAAGTCTAAGTCCAAAGTAGTTCCCCTGAAGTGGCTACATGGATATGGGCGTGACATGGATATGGAAATGATGGAGTGGGAAGGAGTTCAGAAGGGGCAGAAGAGGACGCTATTTCCCCTTTTCAAAAATCTTCCAAGGGGATGAATGAGTACTTGCTGGTACTGTGCCAGTTGATGGGGAGGACAGAAGAAAAGTACAAGTCTAAAGTGGTTCCCCCGAAGTGGAGCATTCTGCAATTGT
This sequence comes from Patiria pectinifera, assembly GCA_029964075.1. Lineage (NCBI taxonomy): Eukaryota > Metazoa > Echinodermata > Asteroidea > Valvatida > Asterinidae > Patiria > Patiria pectinifera. Next base: position 1,835,315 of record CM057148.1, on the reverse strand, counting down.
GCCCATTCAACGTCAAGATCTTTACCTTTGGCTCTTGGAACCAGAGTATCAACGGAATGTTTCTCAGACTTTGTTTTCCCTAAAAAAAATCCCCCAACTGGCCAAAGCGGGTCCTACTAAAGCGTGTCAACAAGCGTCAACAAGCGTCAACAAGACTCAACGGTCGTCAACGAGCATCAACAAATTTTGTACATATGCTTTTGAACATCAAAAGTAGCTTGATAGGGTAGAAAAAGCGACAAAGAACATTTTCTGCATATCAATTAAAGTTAAAATGATTTCAAAACTTGGTTTTTTTAATGCGAAATGTACGACGAATTTGTCGATTAAAGTTGGCCGCCATCTTGTTTACGTGAAGCTTAGCCAGGGCTCGATTTACAAAAAAAAAGTGGCATGCACTGGTGCATGTAGACCAAAAAACCTACATGCACCAAGAAAAACCCACATGCACCATAATTGACTTACACCCGTCTGCTTCTCTGAAGGCATTCTTTCTCTTTGAAATTTATCAAACTTTCGACAGACAGTGCAGTACATAGCCTTTTTTACTCTAGTATCATGCTCAAGCCTAACATGGCGAAATCGATCCGCCATACATAATTTCGTACATATGTTCAGTACTCGCCTAGAAATCTAAATTTGCCTTCCCGCGTGTTCAGGATGTGTCATTTCGACGAAATTTGCCGTCGATGAAGACCCATACGGTCGTGTAGAAATTAGATTTTAACGACAAGTGACCCTGACAAATGATCCTGGACAAGTACCCAGGGTCACTTGCATGCAAAATTATCGGAGCCCTCCGAGCTACCCGTCTGCTTCATGTGGCGCATATGATTGGCCAATAACGAGACCACGTGATAAACGCACCTAATAATTTGGATCCGCACTTATGATCCGGACATAAGGAATGCCCGGAGCGTCAGTGCGATACCAAATCCGCAGCATGTATCACGTGGTAAATCACATGCATGATCGGAGGAGGTTGCAGGACGTGTACGTCGAGATCTTGATACTCGTACTCTGAATCTGCTGCGACTGTGCGAACATGGTGCGAGAAAATTTTTTTATGGATTTATAAAAGAAATACCAACACGTTTGTACACTATCTGGTCAAATATTCAACAAACTTTATTCTTATTCTCACTCACTGGTAAATATATGCATGAAATGAGTATTTTGGTGGCTAAAAAAGTTACATGCACGTCGTGCATGCTCAGTTAAAAAGTTACGTGCACAAGCAAAAATCTACATGCACTGGTGCATGCGTGCACCGGGTAAATCGAGCCCTGAGCTTAGCCCTACTATGCATGCGTGAAGTGTAGTGTACAGAGCCATACTACGCATGCGTGAAGTGTACAGCGTCATCCAAACAAGATGGCGGCCAACACTAATCGACAAATTCGTCGTACATTTTGCGTAAAAAAACACAAGTTTTTGAATAATTTGAACTTTAATTGATATGCAGAAGATGTTCTTTATTGCCTTTTCTACCATATAAAGCTACTTTTAATGTTCAAAAGCATGTACAAAATTTGTTGATGCTCGTCGACGACCATTGAGGCTTGTTGACGTTTGTTGACGCTTGTTGACGCGCTTTAGTAGGACCGGCCAAAGCCGGAGGATTTGGAGGATTTCGCAGGATTGAGGTTACATCCTAGCAAAAAAAATGCCTAGGGAGTTAGGGTTAGAGTAAAGAAAATTATTCAGAGAATAAAAAAGACACGCACACAATAAATTTGCACAGCACAGATTCGATCCCACGACCTTCAGCATGGTAGTCAAATGTTTAATCAATCTAGCTACCAAAGTTCTTTGCTGGGAAGGGCAGTTATAAATGTGATTCAGTTGCAATGGTGTTTTCGCAATGCTGAAATGATAGGACTTGCTAAGATTAAAGAGTTTAAAATCGCATTGCGGCTGCTGTAACGATAGTCACTATGTACAGTATTACTAATTTTTTTCTTATTATAATCAAATGCAGCAATTGCCTTTTTTCTGTTGACATGATAACACTTTGAGAAGAGAGGGAGAATTTCTCAATGATGTTCACTAATACTGTACCACCATTTTTGTTCTAATTTGATCATGCAGCTTGCGCGGAGTGCTGCTAGCCTACGGCAACATCAAGTTGTTGCAGTCTGCAGGGGTCATAGTTGATGACAGTCCCTTCATTCACTTTGATGTGATGTTTGATGCTGTAGTCTTCAACCCAAAGATCGGAAGTTTACTCAAGGTAGGTTTCAAGTTATAGTCCATCATTTGTAATTTGTGCATTTTGTTCGTTTGAAGCAACAAAAGTGCTCAAAATCTAAAGAAGGGTGCTGAACAACTAACCTGATGAAGTTTCAGCTCAGCTTCAGCTGTATATTTGGAGAAAAACAGCATTCTAGGATCTTGATTTCAAACCAAAAGTTGCTGAATCATGTTTTGAATTGCGCCTGAATTCAGCGTCCGAGACACGTTCTCGCTGAGCCGAATGCAGCAACGCTATGTCGCGCACTGATCAGACAAATTGTAGCAACCGGGGGTGCGTGTGCGTCGTGCCAATGCTTGCGCGCGCTTCGCCGAATAACAAAACAAACTACTAATTTAAATTTTCCTACGGTGCGTCTTAAGAAGCACCGTTGGAAATGCCTTCTTCCGTTGATTACTTCAAAATGAAAGCTTGCCAGAAAGAGTAATTACACAGGCAGTTTAGTTCCCTTACTATCTTTCAACCAAGTATGTTTTTCAACAATAATTACGCCAGTTACTTTTTGGATAGCTGCAAATGATGGACTCTGGCTTTAAGCACTCTCCCAGCCCCCTTCCCCACATAACAAAGCAAAAATAAACAAAAGCAAAAAATACTCAATGGATTGGAATCCTTGAAAATGTGAAGGATCTTGACACACTCTTTGTACTTAACTTCCAATGGGCAATACTCCCATTCAGCCCTAATCCTGCTAAATGCAACAGAAAGCAACAAAGGTAAAGAGATGTTGCATACTGTTGCATTTAGCAGCAACTCAAGTCCCCGTGCTTGTTGCATCTTGTTGCATTTAGCAGGGTAACTGTTCATAGTGCCAAGGTGATACAACATAATCCACTGTTGCATTTGTTTGGTTGCATTTAGCAGGGTAACTGCTTGATGCCAAGGCTGGTGTGCACTGGTTCATTGCACAATGCAACATAATCCACTGTTGCAATTTGTTGCATTTAGCAGGGCAACTGCTCATTGTGCCAAGGAGATACAACATAATCCACTGTTGCAGTTTGTTGCATTTAGCAGGGCAACTGCTCATTGTGCCAAAGAGATACAACATAATCCACTGTTGCAGTTTGTTGCATTTAGCAGGGCAACTGCTCATTGTGCCAAGGAGATACAACATAATCCACTGTTGCAGTTTGTTGCATTTAGCAGGGTAACTGCTTGGTGCCAAGGCTGGTATGCACTGGGTTCACTGCACAATGCAACAGAATCCACTGTTGCATTTGGTTGCATTTAGCAGGGTAACTGCTTGGTGCCAAGGCTGGTATGCACTGGGTTCACTGCACAATGCAACAGAATCCACTGTTGCAATTTGTTGCATTTGGCAGGGTGCCTACATTGGCTGGTAAATGGGATTAGGTTGGCGTAGTGGTACTTTCCTTGCCTTCCACCACTGTGAACCCAGGTTCGAATCCCGCTTTGGCCAATATGTAGATTGGGTTTTCAGTCCCTACCTGATCGACTTTTCCCTTAGAATATCATTCTAGGGTTTTCCTCCGACTACTCAAACTGTAATTTCCTTCCACATCTTCTACCAAGGGACCCCACTGGAAACAAATCTTATCCATCCTGTTCTGGCACGTGCGCTGTTGGATGTTGTCAAATAAAAAAATAAAGTAAATCCTGCAAAATCCAACTAAAATCTTCTGATGGATTTTAAAGGATCTGTGGAGTTCGGGTTACGCAAGCCAAGAATCAGTATTTAGGAAAGTGCTCACAATGAATATGCGGTGGGACTAGTAGGAAAACCTAGGGGATTTAGTTACTACGCCTAAATCCCTCAGGGGATTGCACCAAAGTACAACAAAGATTTTAACCCATTTTGCAGTAAACAATTGTTTTGATAAATTGCAGTTTGCTTTGTTATTTTAATTCAAAAAGCTCAATGAAAACACCTGAAATTCAATATTAAATCTCTTCTCCAAATTGAACCCTGCATTACCAGTAACCCCCATCTCGTAGGCAGGGTTTTGTTTGCCTGTTGCCAAATAGAATATTTGCCTCGTTAACCAATTTTCACCGTCCCGATTTGCTTCTATCAGCCTTTCAATTTTGCTTTTAAACTCTCTGTCCCGTTGCAATTTGTCACTCCGCACCTCTCTGGTTATGCCACTGCTTACCCACAAACGTAGGTGTTGATCTTGATATCTGAATTTGAAGTCTTCCTGTTTTTGCTTACCTATAGTGCGTTGTGATTGAGCAAGCGTCAGACCACGTTGGTTGCCTGGTTCATGACTGGTTCAACGTCTCTCTACTCGCCAGCAGGAAGGAGCTCAGTGGCCAGAAACTGCCCAAGCTAGAACCAGGCTATGTGGTCCTGGTCCAGGTGGAGTGCCTGCGGTCTCTGAATAGGATGCTGGCTATAGAAGCCAGGGCACCAGACGATGGGTGAGTCCATGGGGTGTTTTTCAAACTTTGGCTTCATTTCTTGCATCGGCTTCAGGCGATTATGAAGACCCCTGACTCGGTTACTCATTTTGACTGCAACTCAAGAAAGGTGCATGTTCTACTTCAGGAGAAGTAGTCTTGTCCAAGACTGGAGTTGTATACAGCCAGTCCATGACAAGTGTGGTCGCTATCAACAAGATGAATCAAATCCAGTCTTGGCAATATTAGCAGCGCTACCCAGGGAAATTTCTAGCATACCTCACGTGCACTGTGATCAGCTATTGCATGCGTGTGAGGTATGCTCTGAATTTCCTGGGTAGCGCTGCCAATATTGCTAAGACTGGATTTGACTTCTCTTGTTGATTGAGACCTCTACTGCCGTGACAACTGAACCGCATTTGTCACGGGACTGGCTGCAAAATGAGGGAAGATGTTAAAGATAAAGTCCATCATTTGTAATTTGTGCATTTTGTTCGTTTGAAGCAACAAAAGTGTTCAAAATCTAATGAAGGAAACTGAACAACTAACCTGATGAAGTTTCAGTTCAGCTTCAGCTGTATATTCCGAGAAAAACAGCATTCTACGATCTCAATTTCAAATCAAAAGTTGCTGAATCATGTTTTGAATTGTTTTGAATTGCAGCTATACGCGATGTCGCGCACTGATCCGACGAATTATAGCAACGACGCGCACGTGTGCGTCGTGCCAATGCTTGCGTATGCTGTGCCGAATAACAAAACGAACTACTAATTTAAATTTTCCTACGGTGCGTTTCTTCAAAATGACAGCTTGTCAGAAAGAATAATTTCACAGGGAGTTTAGTCCACTTACTATCTTTCAACCAAGTATGCTTTTCAACAATAATACGCCAGTTACTTTTTCGGATGGCTGCAAATGATGGACTATAGCTTTAAGTCACACCCAGTCTTGGACCAAGTCTACAGGAACTACAAATCCTGTCATATATTTAGACAAAATTTCAGAGTTTTGTTTGTTTTGGTTTGGACATGAAAGGCTTTTAAATGATTCTGGAACCAAAAAAAAAATGCTGAGACTGGAGATAGAGTCTAAGCAGAGGTTTGGTGAACCTTTGAACTGTTGCCCTAGGGCCATTTCTGAAACCTTGCCTTGGACTCCAGCTCTGGCTCAAACTTTACGATTTCCAGGACCCTGGCTTTGTAAACTCCAGCAAAAAAAACTCCATTGTTTGCTACACCACCACAAACTCCACTAATATCAGTCCAACGTTCCATTCTTTTCATTCAGTTTGAGACATTTTATCAAAAGCTTTGTTTTTTTAAAAGAGAACACATTTTTTTATTTAAACATTGTTGGCAGACATTTTATCTTACCAGTGCTTACTCCAAGCCAGAGATTAGTTGTTCTTGAATGCTATGGCGCTCTATTTCTGGCCTAATTGAGTTAATCTCTCACGTAGCCCATGAATGCTTGATTTATTTTATTGATAAAAAAATGTCTTAATTTTTCTCAGGTCTGATTTGATCCTTGAAGCTATGAGTCAAAGTAAAGACACAGACAGTGAGTCCAATGTAGACTCCGTGCTGCAGTCGTCACTTTCAGACTCTCCTGATGTTGCTGGAAAGTCTTCAGGGACTACTGGAAATGAGGCTAGTGGTGAAAAGAAGAAGAAGAAACGTGTAAAGGTGAAACTGGAGCAGGCATCAGATACTCCCGATGTTACTCCAATGTCAACAGTGACTGCTGGAACAGAGGCTAGTGGGAAAAAGAAAAAGAAGAAACATGCAAAGGTGGAACTGCCAGAGGTAGACTCTTTCCAGCCGTCAGTATCAGACTCTGTAGATGGCTCTGGTGTTTTAGCAATACCTTCTGGAGGGGAGGCTAAAAGTGAAAAGAAAAAGAAAAGGAAGCATGAAAATGTCAAACAGGAGTTGGATGTAGACTCCCTGCAGCCGTCACTGTCAGACTTGCAAGATGGGTCAGGTTCACCAAGAAGGACTGCTGGAGAAGAGGCTAGGGGCGGGAAGAAGAAAAAGAAACACAGTAAAGTGAAACAGGAATGGAATGTAGACTCCCTGCAGCCGTCATTGTGTTTGGAAACCTCAACTGGTGAAACACAGACTGGAGTGGAGACATCCAAACATAAGAAGTCTAAGAAACGCAAGCAGTTGGAAACCACTGATCAAACTAGTGGCATAAGAACTCAAAACAACGCAGCTGAACTAACGACTGGAGAACAGACCAGTCCTAAGAAAAAGAAGAAAAAGAAGCACTCAAACAATGCAGCAGATCCCGGCTCAGAATCACTCACAAATCACTCTGGTCATCAAATCACACAAGTAACGACTGGTGAGGAGACTAGCTCAACAAAGAAAAACAAAAAGAAAAACAGTGAAACCAGGACAGGTGTGGACTCTTTCCAGCCGTCATTTATTTCTAATGGTCCCACCGCAATCGTGTCAGAAAAGGAAGTGGAAACAAAGTCACAAGAGTCACATGATGAAGATGTAGTCTCCAACCTCCTGCCGCTTTTTAATGAGCAGTTCACAAAGTTAAAGAAGCACAAAGATAGGGAAATTCACACAGCTGTAGACTCCTGCCTCAAGCCGTTATCACCAGATTCATCCTCAACTGTACAAACGGTCAAGAAAGTCAAGAAGCACAAGAAAAAAGTCAAATCAGAAAATGCTGATGGGAACGGAGCATGTGCCGTGAACAGTTTAACAGTCAAAAGAGAGGCTGGAACAGAGTCTAATGGTGTCAGTGGAAGTGCGTTGACCCTAGGGTTAGATACAGAGGTCAGAAGTCAGAAAACCCATAAAAAGCACAAGAGAAAGGGGGCGGAGATTGAGGATTCTTTGACGGGAGGCGGCAAAAAGAAAAAGAAGATAAGGGAAAGATAGCGATTTTAAATTGGGTGTTTCTGTCTATTTGTATAATTGCGTGGGACTTATTGATGACGTACATTGCTTACGAACATAAAATGTTGCTTTAAACTTGCTCTAAATGTACATTTGTAACTATTTTTTTTGTCATCAACATGGATTATCCAATTTTTTTAGCTGACAAGTTGCCAAAAAAAAAATCCTCGACATTTTAACCATGACCCTTCTTATATTTGTTTATTCGCCATTGATCCTCAATTCATCAAATTCAAGCAAATCCTGGCTTTAAATTTTGATGGATTTTGGATCATTGTTATTAAGGAGTTCTCCAATTTTATAACTTATTTTTTTGGCATTTCAGAGAAAGGTTATTTTCAAAACTCCTTTTTTTCTCAAATTCATACTTATTTCTTTGACTTAGAAGTTTGTCAATCATTGTTTTCCATTATTTGAATTTGTTAATTTGTGGCAAGCTTTAGGAAAGATCACTTCAAAAAAAAATTGAATGGCCTTTTGTATTTCATGTATGTAATAATGAAGGACTGCCGAATAATACATTGATTAAATGTTCATTACCATTTGATGAATATTACCTATTGCATATTCATAGCCATTTATTGAATATTCATTACTTTATATACATCGCCTTTTTAATTAGTCTGCATTATGAATTTTTGAGCTGCTGAGTAAGTTCTTTTTCCAAATAATTATGCAAAACTCAAAAGATGCTTGTGCAAAATTTAACTTGGTAGCTTGTGAAAGTACCTTGATGTCATATAAGGAGGTACTCAAATAAAGTGTGATTAGATGTCATTTAAAGAAAGCAAACGCCTCAAAATTTATTATTTTGGTGAAGCAATGAAAAGTGGGGACTGAAAAGGTAATGAACTCAAAACACGACACGTATTAGCTTTAAAAAAAAAAAGACAAATGTTTATTTTGTAAGAAATTTTACTTTGGATACTGCAAGAGACAATACATTTATACAGTTTGTTGAAAATTCAAAACGAGACAAAAATTAAGAGAATTTCTATCTGAAATAGCGTTAAAGGGACCTCTAAAAAAAAAAAAATTGAAACAAGCGCAGTTCCGCTCCGAGCAAAAATGCTCTTTCCCGAATTATTCCAGTAACACATTCAAAGCATTTCTGAGACGATCCCTTAATGTTTACTCACACACACTACATGTAATTTCATACCGAGATAAAAATGCTGCAAAACTAAACACTGAACATAAAAATGACACCTGAAATGAACAGTTTGTTTCCAAAATGCGATAAATATCCATTTGAAAAATGTGAAAACCTTCTGCGATAAATCTTAAAAATAAAACCAGTACGGCAACTGTTTCTAAACTTCACTTTTGCTTCATTCAAGTTGTATTTAACTACATTAATCCCATCAAATCTGATTTTGGACAGCCAGGGGAGGGTGGGATTCTAAAAGGCAACAAAATTACGTTTATCGCGTTTTGGAAAAAAAAAACTCTTGAAATTAACAAGCTGAAGTACACTCGAGTCTCGTTAATACAAACTCGTTCGGACCTAGCCAAATTGTTTATTATATCAGAATTTTGTATTAAGAGGAACATCAGTCCCATTCATTCTGCACATAAATGCACAGTCGGGACCAAGGCTTTATGTTTGTTATAACCAGAATTTGTATTAACAGTTTGTTCTAACAAGAGTCGGCTGTAATTAAACTCGGTACTCTTATTTAACCACTTCTCGCCGGATGAGGTGTATACACGCAAAGGTTTTGCGGTATTCGGAACGGATGATGGATAAACACGCAGGGAGCGAGGCCAGAAATATCTGTCAGCGACCTGCTCACAGCTACATGTAGCGAGGCTGGAAATATGAGTGTGTTGCCCAAGGGTGATGGCTTCAACCCGCCTGGCTTGAGGTCGAGTGAAAATTAATTCCGCGCCTAGTTCCGTTTTTGTCAAAATAATCCCTGCGGGAACTGGTTAAGCAGGTTTCATCAAATTAATTTTTTTTAGATTTGCTATTTTGTCTACATCAAAGCCTATACATATTCCTCTAATTTTGTACAAAATTATGAATCACTATGAAATGCAGAAAGTCAAAGCACTGCATTTGGTTGATTGCATATCTACCATTACACGTTTTTTCTTTAAACTCTTTTTTAGTTTCAGACTTAGATTTCAAATGGTTTACATAGGTCTTGAATTAATAATTTGCATTAACCGATGCAAAAAATTCTACACAGTTTTGAATTACAGTGACATAATAAAAAATGCATTCCCCGTGCTTTTTTTAGAGTTTCGTCTTGAAAAATGGACTCCTTTTCTAAAATGCTCGTTTTCTATCAATACAAAACAAAGTGGATCTGTTTGTGCCCAAAACAATTTTTTTTTCCCCAGAGGTTTGGAAAAAAGGTGATTTGTTTGTTGGAATAGAACTTACACAAATTTGTTTAAGATAACAGAAAATGCAACTTTAAGGGTTGGGTCCTTGGAAAACGCTTGGCTATCATCACAAGGGAAATTATCAAAGCTTTCCGTGCTGCAATATTGAAAAACAAATGAATTACAATAACATGTACATAGGTCACCATACTTGTGTTCGGTCAAAACTGTGAGGGGCATTTCATGAGCAGCTAAGCACAGAATTCAGAAAAACAGGTTACCAGCTTAACTGCCATGCAGTGTGTATTGCCTGTAACCGGTTCTCGGCTAAATTCCGCTTAGCACAAAAACTTGGTAAGCAATCATTTCCGCTAGACGGATCCAGGAATTTAGGGCCTTTGACGTTTACATCCACAGAAGAAGTGTTGATGCTAAATGTCACCTGTTCTGTTATAAAGTTACAACGGTCAAAGTCTGAGAACCACAATGCAGAAATCTTCAAACATGTACATGTATAGGATTTCTTGTTGGTATTAACATGAATACCTCGGTTTAAGACATTAATGCCACAATGTAAAGTGAAAAAGTTGTAGAAAAAAAAAACAAAGTATCTTTCAGTTGACACTATTTTAAAAACCTACTGAAATTATGACAAAACACAGAAAAATTTAAACAAACTCGGAGTTAACACTTATCCAAATCCTCACTCAAATCCTACAAAATCCACCAAAAAAATATCTTGTTTATTTGAGTTTAAACGATAATTAGGAAGCAGAAGTATACAGCGATGACACTATTCAATATTATGCATGCAGACTTGCTGTCCAAATTTTGTTGGAAAAGCAAAAATTGAGCTGCAAAGTTACTTGAAAATGATGGATTTTGGGGGATTTAGAAAGGTCCCTTGCTATTAAGTTTTATTATTAAGTGAAGTTAGGGCCGAGTGCCTACAGTTGACCACACCTGACACATTTCGACTCACTTCTCTATGAATATACACATGCTTAAACACATTCTTAAAAAACAGCCATCTTCCACCATTTTAACGTGGACAAAATCCTTCTTTTTTTTGTAGTGGTGACAACCCATTTTCGACTCTTAGCACTCGTTTGTATGTATACAATGTACATGTACACGCAATGCTGTCATCAGTACCGCCATTTGCCGCCCCTGCTTCGGCCCCGCCCCTGACCCCGCCCTTGGCCCCGCCCCTGGCCCCTCCCACCTCTCCATTGTGTCTGTCGCTGCCCTCCAGCACCTGCCGAAGACAAGAAGAATAAAACTTTAACATGTGGAAAACTTATCTATAATATTAGCACATTTACAGCAATGCAGGTTTTTCATGTACTGTATACACCAATCGCGCACAGTATAAATTCTTTCATGAAAGCCCCCTTCAATGGCAAGTCAAGTACTCATCGTTGCTCAGATAATCCATCATGGGGCATTGCTTGGTACAATAGCATGCACAATGGTTTCTCCATTGACGGGGGCCTCGTGTTGCTTGGTACAATAGCATGCACAATGGTTTCTCCATTGACGGGGGCCTCGTGTTGCTTGGTACAATAGCATGCACAGTGGTTTCTCCATTGACGGGGGCCTCGTGTTGCTTGGTACAATAGCATGCACAATGGTTTCTCCATTGAAGGGGGCCTCGTGTTGCTTGGTACAATAGCATGCACAGTGGTTTCTCCATTGAAGGGGGGCTCGTGTTGCTTGGTACAATAGCATGCACAATGGTTTCTCCATTGAAGGGGGCCTCGTGTTGCTTGGTACAATAGCATGCGCAATGGTTTCTCCATTGAAGGGGGGCGTGTGTGTGTACAGTGATCACGTGCTTGGAAGTCATTTACAGATGTGTCTGATATTCTGAACACAAGCTGCCACAATACCATTGGCCAAAACTGCAGTGCCCTATGCCTGACCTGAACGTACTGCATGCGCATGTTGGTTTGCACGCATATAGCGAAAAGTGCGTGCTACAACGTGAAGTATGCACAATAAATGTTAGTCTGATCATGCACATAGCCATAGCATCTTTGTGCAAGCATCAGGCGTCATCGGCAATGCGTTGGAATGTCTCTCCCAGTGGTCTGCCCCAACTCTCCCTTTCTTACCACTGAGGGCGTACTTGTGCCCATACAGGCAGAGTTGTAACGAGTCACTGATTTTTGTGACTCGAGTCGAGTCGAGTCATTTTAAAGAAGTGACTCCAGTCGAGTTGAGTCATTTTTTTAACACTATATACCAAAATTTATAAAAGGAGGCCATAAGTTTAGCCAGCGTTCGAATCCAGGAGCTTTATAAGAAATCGCCCAAAGCCAATGATGAAACAGCGAATTAGAAAATGTGTTTCAAAATCTGGTTCCTGGATAGTATTTTGTGCGTTCTAGAACCATGAGATGGGAGTCTGTGACACGTATATTTGTACATGACTAATTCGCAAAGTAAAGTGAACATAAATTTTGCACCGTACGTCATTGCAAATACTTTTCGCAAAGTTTTGCTTTTATTTTTGGGACTCGAGTCTTATTAGCCTTCGCTCGAGTCGAGTCGAGTCTTCTGATGAGGGACTCGAGTCGAGTCATTTGCTCGCAGTGACTCGAGTCGTGTCGAGTCATTTACCCTCAGGGACTCGAGTCGAGTCACCAAAAAATGTGACTCGAGTCGGATTCGAGTCGAGTCATTGACTCGAGTCATTACAACTCAGCATACAGGTATCATAACACACCGCAGTTTGGTGTATCATTGTGGCACTTATTCTTATGCTAATTTTGCTATGGCCAAAAATGCATTGTCCCATGCACCTACATGTACATAGATCAAATGTTCCACTAGAGAAGACCTAGTCCCTTGTACATTCTCTGACCATTATTCAACATTTACTAGAGTGGACCTAGTCCTCTATGTGTTCACTTACCATATCCAACAACAATACAGAAGAGACTTATGGTTTATTGGTTTAGCGTATATTCAACTTTACTAGAGTGAACCCAGTCCTTTATGCATTCAATTTGTTATAGTAAACCAGTTCCTTGGTGCATTCACGTATCATATCAAACCTCGATAGATTTGACCCGGGCCCCGTGAATTCCGTTAGAGATTACCTAGTCCTTTGTTGATATAATGTATCGTATAATAGACTTGACCTAGTCACCAGAGAATTCACTCACCACCATACATGTATCCCACACCAAACTCTGGGTCACTTGGCGCGGTGCCTGCCTTACTGCTGTATTTGCCCGAGGGCGGTTGGTACATGACCCGCGCCACATGCGGCTTACGTTGCCCTCCTGACGAGACCTTCTTAGGGGGGGAGGGGTCACTGGGAAAAGTAATGGGGGTGATGTTGCTCCGCTTTTGCCTGCCAAAAAGTGAAAAAAGGGTTTCAACAAAGAACGATTTTTCCACCAAATTGTTGGAATTGCCCCATCGAAACAGAATGCTTTACCAAATTTTACAGCATTCATACCAAATCAATTTTCTAATTTTGACAATTACACAGCTTTCAATGTTTGAATGTTTTTGTTATTGGAAGAATTTTAAAGTTATTTTGCTTGATTCTCTCTAAATCATCTCTGTAACGAGAATTGTCACTCACCCTAGCGCAGCAGGCTCGGGAATTGTTGCATGCTTCTGAACTGGACGCCAGGACAGAACCACCGTGCTCTTGTAGGATGGGGGATTACGGAATAAATCCTGTAACACAAACAGGTGGAGAAATGATTGCAATTGTTCGGTTCTACATCTAAGATCATACGCAAGTAGCAACAACACAAATAATAACAACAAGAAGATGAAGAACAACAACCAACAGTAGCAACATCAACACCACCAGTGTGGAGAGCAAGAGCAACAGCCGCAAGAGCAACAGCAGCAATAGCAGTAACAGCGGCAAAAGCAACAGCAGCAGCAACAACAGTAGCAACAGCAGCAACAGCAACAACGGCAACAGAAACAACAGCAACAACAACAAGAGCAGCAATAACAGCAGCAACAGCAACAGCAGCAGCAACAGCAACAACAGCAGCAACAGCAACAACGGCAACAGAAGCAACAACAACAGCAACAACAACAACAGCAACAACAAGAGCAGCAACAGCAGCAACAGAAGCAACAGCAACAGCAACACCACCAACACCAGCAACAACAGTAACAGCAATAACAGTAGCACCAGCAACAACTACAACAGACGCAGCAATAGCAATAAAAGCAGCAACAATAGTAGCAGCAACAGCAGCAATAGCAGCACCAGCAACAACGGCAACAGACGCAGCAACAGCAATAACAGCAGCAACAACAGTAGCAGCAGCAACATCAACACCACCAACACCAGCAACAACAGTAACAGCAATAACAGCAGCACCAGCAACAACTGCAACAGACGCAGCAACAGCAATAACAGCAACAACAGTAGCAGCAGCAACATCAACACCACCAACACCAGCAACAATAACAGCAGCACCAGCAACAACTGCAACAGATGCAGCAACAGCAATAACAGCAGCAACAGCAGCAACAATAGTAGCAACAATAGTAGCAGCAACAGTTGCAGCAACAGCAGCAATAGCAGCACCAGCAACAACATCAACGGACGCAGCAACACCAATAACAGCAGCAACAGCAGCAACAATAGTAGCAGCAACAGTAGCAGCAACAGTAGCAGCAAAGGCAGAAATAGAAGCACCAGCAACAACTGCAAGAGACGCAGCAACAGCAATAACAGCAGCAACAATAGTAGCAGCAACAGTAGCAGCAACAGTAGCAGCAACAGCAGCAATAGCAGCACCAGCAACAATGGCAACAGACGCAGCAACAGCAATAACAGCAGCAACATCAGCAACAATAGTAGCAGCAACAACAGTAACAGCAACAGTAGCAGCAACAGCAGCAATAACAGCACCAGCAATAATGGCAACAGCAGCAACAACAGCAACAATAGCAACAGCAACAATAGAACCAACCTTGATTAATGTGTTGATGTTCGTGGTGACTCGCAGGGCAACAACCTTCAATCTGTTCTCTTCTTTCTTCATTTCCTCGCCAACTTTACCCTGCAAAGCTAGTCTTAACTGTTTCATGTACAGCTGCGTGCCTCGGGCAAAATACTGTAATCTGTGGAGTCAACCAGAAAAATCACCATGAAACAGTCACAAAAGTAAAGTGGTGTTTTCATAGTCTTAACTGTTTCATGTACAGCTGCGTGCCTCGGGCAAAATACTGTAATCTGTGGAATCAACCAGAAAAATCACCATGAAACAGTCACAAATAAAAGTGGGGTTTCCGTAGTCTACAACTGTTTCATGTGCAGCTGTGTGCCCAGCCCTAATCAAATTATTCTAATGAAAATCAATCAGAAAGTAAACAGGGAGATTAAATCCCCCATGAAATAGTTACATGTGTCAACAGTTAAGTCCTGTGTACTACTATTTCATGTTCTTTCTTTTCAAATTACAAAGAATGAGAATGCAAACATAATTCAGTTACAAGGGCAAACCAGGAGCTATTTTCTTCTTAATAAAGTTCGAAGGATTGTTGCAAATACCTGATTCTGAAGTCTTTGAGTCTCTCCGAGTTTTCTTCGGCTGCCAGGAATTCCGGCCGTTTCCTCCCCAGCTGGTAAAATGTATACATGAGGCACTCAACGTAAGAGAACTGCAGCTTGGGTTCGTCCGTGGCTTTGCCATTCTCCACGTTCTCCCCCTCTGGTTCTGCAGGGGGTAAGGGCATGTATTCCTGTGGATGGAACGGCAGAAAACAAGTAAAATTTACTGAGTTACTGTGCCTCCGATATTTTTGAGGAACGGTTTTCTTTCCAAAACTAATGATAAAAAAAACCACATAGGGAAACCTACTATTTTTATTTTCAAACAATATTTGGTTGAACAAATAGTTTGACTGGAACAGGATTTGAAACCAATAAACGTTGGGCTCCGTGCGCAAACAAGAGAGGGCGCTTTTTGACCACTTTCGAGAGCCCAGTGCTCAGGGGGCACCATGAGCGCACACTGCTTCGTGCCATGTAGTGCGAAGTATTGCACGACTATATTAAGCGATATGCCATAGCGTCTTTGCGTGAGAGTCAGGCGTCGTCGACGAAGCGTTCGCATGTCTCTCCCAGTGGTCTCCCGCAACTCTCCCATTCTTACCGTTGAGGGGGTACTTGTGCACGGAGCACAAGTACCAGTCCACAAAAGTATCAATGTGTTTGTATGATATTCTAAAGGTTACATATCATTCTGGAGGACGCATGGCGAAAGCCCTCTCCATTTTCTTTCTTTGTTAAGTCCAACAATGGCTTCAAAATTTGTGAGAATTCAACTTACCACAAGTTTATCGAACACTCTCCCTAACGTCTCGTCTCCCCCGATGTCCAACGCAAAGGTGGACATCTCTGCTAGTTGTCGTAGTAACTCCAGCTTGATGTCGTAGTCAGATGGCGTTTTATCCGATGGCGTTTTGTCAGATGGCGTTTTGTCTGATGGCGTTTTGTCAGATGGGGTTTTGTCTGATGGGGTTTTGTCAGACGGCGTTTTGTCCTCGGTTCCTTCCATCTTTGTCTCGCCACTGCCCGGTGGAACGACGTCGTTCAGGACCGGGAGGACATTGTCGCACATGTACACCACAAACTTCGTGGACTGGACGTTTTTCTGAGAAATTTCAAAGGGAAAATGTTGTCTTTATTGAAAGACACATACAATTTGCTTTTCATGCATTTTGTTGTTTCCAATAATAGCACTACTCAAAATCCAAAGAAGATTGTTCAAAAAGTTTCAGCTCAGTGGATATTACAATTTTTGAAAACCATACACAACCTTTTTATCACGAAACAGATGGTGCCCACTGCACTCTTTATTTTCATAACTCAGTCAATTGACTGATCGTTGTTGGAAATCACCTACATTTTTAAAAATTTCTTCTAAATGACAGCAAGCCAGATGGAATAATTTCATGGGGTGTTTAGTACCAGTACATTTATAATCCAATTAAGCTTTTTGATTTTAATTTGGAAGGTTACTTTCGAGATAAATGCAAATAATCATAAATGCCTTAAACTTACAGAGAAAAACTGCAGAGCTTCGCGGATGCACTGCACCAATCTATCCACAATGTCTGCATCTTGCGGCTACAAAAAAATAAAAATCAAGAAAAGTTACAAGACAAGTCAACAAAGCTTTCCTTAAATTTTGTTTTTATAAAAGCGAAAACTATACATTTATGTGAGGCGTTCTGGAAAATGAGACAGAAATAGGCCGAGGTCGAAATGAAGGTTTGCAGGTCTTGGGAAAGAGATTAAAATTCTACTTAGAATACTGTTTATTGCACCTCTATCGAACATTGTGTTGACAAGTTATGGCAAGTTCGCAAGTTTATCTCAGTTCGCACTGAGAAAAAGGCCTTTAATTTTTGATTCTGTATTCGTGAAGATGAAAGATGCGAATTGTTTTTCCTTAAGCACTTGTATTCCACCGACCAGTTCTGTCTCATTTTGCAAGAACATCGGTTCATATTTCACGTGAATGCAAAGTGAATTTGACGTCATGAAACATTCGCTGCGAAATTCGCCCAAGTTGAAATATGTTCAACTGTTACAGCACAAATACTTGCCATGACGTCACAAATTCGAGTTCGCTTCGCGCTGAGTATGAACCGGGCTTTATACAGTATAAAGAATATACATTTCAAGCTAAGTTTCCACCAATAGTCTTGATTTCCTAACCCAGCCGGAACCCCATAAATTACTACAAACTTCACAAATCAGTCATCAACCCACTAACATTTCAAATTCAAACAGAACAAAGCAAACAAATCCCCAAACAAATGAAACAAACCTGAAATGGCGACTCCAGATCAGCTTGCTCCACCACCAGATCCACCATTTGTTGTCTTCCAGTCAGCGTCTGCATTGCTGGCATTTTGGAGAGCAGCTGCATGAAGGTCACAAACTCTTCACCTGTCACATCCGCCAACACCTGTCCAAATAAAAAAAGGAGGTTCAAATAACAAACAGTTATCCGGCTCTGTAACATCAAACACGGCGTATAACAACCAATGCAATCCCACAAGATGCGAGAGTGTTGCTTAATTATGTAAGTCTTTGCCAATTTCCACCCCCCCCCTCCTCCTGGGGGGCCAACTCACCTCCTTTGTCTTTTCTATAACAAAGTCTTCCACCTCCTTCGGTAGATTGTCGGCCCCGCCCAGTCTGAGACGCGTATTGAGGAATTTGATGGCTCTCTCCCTGACTAGGTCATCGCCGGACAGGATCTGACTGAACAACCCTCCCAGGGTACCTGTAGGTGTGGCCAAAGTGGGTGTGGTTAAAAAGTTGGTGTGGTCAAAGTGGATGTTTAAAAAAAAAGTGTGGTCAAAATAGGGTGTGGTCAACAGTGAGTGTTGTCAAAGGTGAGTGTGGTCAAAAGTGAGTGTGGTCAAAATTAAGTGTGGTCAAAAGTGGGTGTGGTCAACAGTGGGTGTGGTCAAAAATGGGTGTGGTCAAAGTGGGTGTGGTACAAAAAAGTGTTGTCAAAATTGGGTTTGGTCAACAGTGAGTGTTGTCAAAGGTGAGTGTGGTCAAAAGTGAGTGTGGTCAAAAATAAGTGTGGTCAAAAGTGGGTGTGGTTAACAGTGGGTGTGGTCAAAAATGGGTGTGGTCAAAGTGGGTGTGGTACAAAAAAGGTGTTGTCAAAATTGGGTTTGGTCAACAGTGAGTGTTGTCAAAGGTGAGTGTGGTCAAAAGTGAGTGTGGTCAAAAATAAGTGTGGTCAAAAGTGGGTGTGGTCAACAGTGACCACAAATTCGCTGCCTTGTGGAGACTCACACACAATAGTGAACAAAACATTGTAAAGGTCTCCACAGGGCAATTTCTATAGATGAATAGGTCTCCACAAGGTTTTCACGAAATAGATATATGGGTTTTACTCAAAAACTAGGAATTTCCAAGGTGTGTTTATTTGTCGCAGATGGAAGAGTTTTAGAAAAGGGATATTAATTCCAAATTTCAGCCCAGGAAACTTATTCTGGTTAAAATAAGAGCATTTTGAAAATTCACTTTCAAAATTGAACACTTTACTACACGGGAACAAAGAAATGTCTCCACAAGGATACAAATTTTGGAGTGTGTGGGTGTGGTCAACAGTGGGTGTGGTCAAAAGTGGGTGTGGTCAATGGTGGGCATGGTCACACAGGGGCATGGTCAAGGCTTAGCTGGAGTGTTAATTTACGACTATGGCTACTCAATTTAGCAGGCCAATGGCAAAAGCCTTAGCCAAAGCCAAAAGCCACCCAGTTCGGAAGCGGCCTTACCTTTCATGTCAATCTTGTAGAGTGACATGAGGGCGCTGTTTACAATGGAGACCTCGTGGGGGTCATCGGACTGAAGCAACTGGGCCAGGACGTCAGCGATGCGTAGGAGGTGATCGGTGCTCTCTTTGCACAGGTTGGGCAGCTCCTTGATAGCGGATCTACGAATCTGAACCCCAACAAATGATAGAGTTTAATACAAAAACTCATTAGTGTACATCAAGGAAGTTCAGTCCAGAACCTGATTGCAAGGTACAAACTTCTCTAATCAAACAATAGTTCAAACATAAACAAGAAACTTCTCGGCCTGTCTCCCTGCCGTGAATTGCGGTGCAACAGTTTTTGTAACCAGTGATGCAACTGGCCCTGTTAGGCTGTTTCCAACTGGATAAATTTAAAGTTCAACGTTGACTAACAAAGAAAGTGGTACTAGGCTACGAATAATTCATGCTCCTTGTCTCCCAAGGCACTTTATTTCTCGGAAAAATCCAAGAATGTAGTCTCAACCGTTGTCTGACGGAGCCATCTCCATGGCCAACGTCTGATATAATGTGAGCAATACAAATTTAATGCGACCTTGTGTGCCAGCTTATCGGGTTTGACTTTTTGTGTGACGTCATTTCAATCAGAAATGTTGACTAAGCTATTGATCGGTCAATTTGGCTGACATGTTTTTGTAATACAACAAGCGCCCGCTGAATGGTCAGAATCTCGAGGTCAAGACGCAGTCTTGTTTTGCATAATTAAACGCCAAATCTGCTCGTATATCATAGACCCTTGCTGTGCAAGGGGATAGTCCACAGACTAGCAAGAATGCTGCATGTACCACAGATATAGCCATGGGCAGTTTTTAACAAAGCGTCGAGTGATGTCTAGTCTGAGTATCACCCGTTATCCAAGTCTCCTGTATAACATCTGATATATCTAAGCATGCGTGACGTTGTTTCATTCTGAAATCAGGACTAAGATTGTGACTGGTCATGTTCAATGCAGCGTTTTTGTAATACAACAACCTGTACAAAATGATATTCATCGTGGGCGTTATGTTTACCCACGCCAGGAGCTCGAATTACCTGGTATGCGCGTATAAAAGGTGCCTGCTGATTGGTCAGTTTCTCGAGGTTATACGCAGTCTAGTGGCATAATTAATTGCCGAATCTGTTTACGTATCATAGACCATGGTTGGCTTCGCACGGGTCAGGGTCTATTACATAGACTAAGTGATGTCTGGCACCACATCTCGATTTTTGCACGGCTGGTGATCTCTCCCTTCGCTTTTGCTGAGAACTTTGCCTCCCTTCTACAAAAACCCTGGCCTTGCCCATGGATATACCACTGCACAAGATGCATTCTTTCGCCTTCAGTCAAATTTGCACTCAAACTTCATTAACATTTCTGTCATTTGAAACTTGTCTTTCTGAGAGTGATACATACCATACAATCATCATCCTCGCATAAATCCAGCTGTGCATTGATGGCTGTCTCCGCGAGTCCGGAGAAGAATCTGAAGAACCGAGGGATGAACTGCGCAGCTAGTTTCTTCTCGTTCGTCCCGGCCGTGACCGCACTCAGGATTGACCGGTACTCTGCCTCATGCTGGAAAGTTTTTAAAATGGAATCTGAGCAGTGAATGACTGTTAATACGAGGGGGCTGTATCATAAGTCCGACGCCTCATAGGTCCGACGCCTCATACATGTAGGTTCGACGCCTCATAAGTCCGACGCCTCATAAGTCCGACAACGGAAAAACGAGGCGTTTAATTTGTCGGACTTATGAGGCGTCGGAGCTATGAGGCGTCGGAGCTATGAGGCGTCGGACCTATGAGGCGTCGGACTTATGGGCCTTTATTTGGTTAGGGGATGCGATTTTGTTGGACTTATGAGGCGTCGGACCTATAAGGCGTCGGACTTATGAGCGGACCCCAATACGCGTAGGCCTACATTAGAAAAAGTAATAATCAGGGTTTAATTACCACCATCGTTTGTACAGCACCTGTGGCCGAGTAGAGCGCGTCTATCTCATGAGTAACTTCATTCCCGCGCCGCGCCATAGTGAAGGAATGCGTGCACAATCTATGGAGTGGAGGTTGATGCGACCGTGGGAGTTGCACGCATGAGGAATCATCGCGACATCGGCCACACACGTGTGAAGTCAAAAGATTCGGGCAGCTATTTCTTGAAAATCGAGACACGAATCATACAATCTAATCCACGAGATCGATGAAGGCTTGGAACATCAACATTACCGTAAGTTGCGGCAATACTTTATTTTTGCAGCAATCGTTTTTTTGGTCAGCTGAACCTGCTATTAAACGTAGTAATTGCGTGAATAGAATGACATCATCGTACTGAAGAATGACGTCATCGTCATTTGATCAAGTGGCTGTCTAGCGACGTCACTTGATTTAGCGCTGGTCCCCGACTAGCCCCATAAACGATGCCAATTTACTGGACTACCTCCGTAAATGGTAGTCCAGTAAATTGGCCACATTTATGGGCGATCGTGTAGTGCCCCTGTTTTGTTTTGGTCAAATTGGAGTCAAAAAATGTTTTTTTTATTGCTCAAAAATCACCATTACAATCAAAAACAGACTTTTCTCAATTCTAAGGACACCCGTTTGTAATTTTGAACAGTTTTTGGGGGTAGAAATCACGATATTCCTGCGTGGTTTGTGCCTTGCAATTCAGCGCGCCGTGCGTGCTCACGGTGACGTCACTATTGAAGAAAAACAAGTTGCGCTTACTCAATGACTGTTTCATGTAGTCATATGTGCCCCGCGCCGTCTGAAAGTGTGGGTTTTTGGCGCGGGACACATATCAGTACATGAAACAGTTATTGATTAAGCGCGACTTGTTTTTCTTCAATAGTGACGTCACACACGCGCGCGATGAATTATGCATCAGTCATGTCAGTGAAATGGATTGTACAACTCGGCAGACACATTTAATTGTGAGCGGTAAGTTCAGACTATTTTGTTCTTTTTTCAAAATTACCGGTTGTTTCGAACAATTTGAGGGGTCTGATGGAATGTCATGAATGTGTGGATCTATCCAGGGTTACTGTCTTTCTCATTTGTATTTTCTTTATCGAGCTACCCGTCTGCTTCATGTGGCGCATATGATAGGCGGCCTCTAGTTTCTGATGACCAATAATGAGACCACGTGATAAACGCAGCTAATAATTTGGAATCCGGACATCAGGAGTGCCCGGAGCGTCAGTGCGATACCAAATTATCTGCAGCATTTATCACGTGGTAAATCCCATGCATCAGGAGGAGGTTGCAGGACGTTGAGATCTTGCCAAATTTTACCTCGAATATCGTTTAAATACCAGATTTGGCGTAAAAGCAGATTTCAACATGTTCAAGAAAGCTTGATATGTGAATACTACTTATCACACGGTAAGGCAATGTTCAGTCTTCGTCACGGAAGAATGATTTCGCTTGGTTTGAACATGTACAAGAGCGTGGCGTAGGGGAAAATTCTGCCAACCGGACACCACTTACCTGCCACCAAACATCCAAATTTTCACCTTACCTTGTGATTTCAACCAAGAGGAATCCAGGAAAGAGTGGACATGCGAAAAAAAATTGGTAAAAATGTGTTTTTGGAGCACATTTTGCATGCACATGTAGTGCAGATCTGAGTTGAAGCAGCCGGTCAAAACTGATTGAAGTGTCTGGAACAGCGGTACGTTATACGCATGACATCGATAACCATGACGTCGCATGAGACGTCGCATGAGCCGGCCAATGATAGTGCAATACGTCATTATGAATATTTATTTTCTCATGAATATTTAGTTTATTTCAATGGATACTTCAAATACGTCCAAAGATTGATCATTGCAACAGCGATCGTGCGCGGCTTAGCGGTTAAGAGACTCGTGCATCAAGCAAGCGTCCGAGGTTCGAATCTCGATGAAGTGAGCGACTGATTGATAAATAGAAATTAAGGAAAGGAGGGGGTGAGAGTAGAGGAGGGAAAGTGGAGGGAATAACCATGGTACAACTATAGAATGCAGGGCCACTTTACTCTACATCCGCGCCTCCGTTTGGC
The DNA here is from genome assembly GCA_029964075.1 of Patiria pectinifera. Lineage (NCBI taxonomy): Eukaryota > Metazoa > Echinodermata > Asteroidea > Valvatida > Asterinidae > Patiria > Patiria pectinifera. The sequence goes on along the minus strand of CM057148.1, from coordinate 1,812,080 downwards.
TGCGTGGAGGCGTGGAGCCGCAGTCGACCTACCTCCGAAAATCGATCGTGGAGCCGCAGTCGATATCTCCGAGAATTGCGCCCTCTATCGGTGCGCGTCTCTGCGACTCCGCGACTCCGCGCCTCCACCACTCCAGTGCCCCGCGTCTCCACGACTCCGCCACTCCAGACAGTGCCCCGTCGCCCTCCTCCCTTCCTAATTTGCGAGCCCATTTAAAATGGATACGGATGCTTCGTTCTCAAACAAATTCCGCCGAGAATTGCGCCCTCTATCGGCCAAGTCTCTGCGACTCCGCGCCTCCGCCACTCCAGTGCCCCGCGTCTCCACGACTCCGCCACTCCAGACAGTGCCGTGCCCACAACACATTTACAAGCACGCCCTCCCTTCCGATCCTTCATGAGAAGCTTAGAAGACAAGTGCATTCGCTGTACTTAGCACTTTTTGCAGGTTTGCATATCTATTACTGTACTCCTATCCATCCACGCCTCCAAGCAAAATAAAAAAAACCTTGCTCCGGCGTGGCCCTGCATTCTAAAGTTGCTCCATAACCATAAAAGAGGTAACTTTTGGCGCTGGAAAATTAATTGAAAAAAGTGGTGATCGGATAGCCGAATTTTTCCTGGCGTAGTTTATACAAGCCACGTTCACGGGTCTACCGCTGAAGTAGCGTCAGGTTGCAACATTCTTTCCATTTTCATTACTGCAGCATTAACTACAATTTATTATAGGGGGCCTAACTATAAAAAGCCTTTTTTCCCTTGGCTGCCCTGGCTATATGATTAATCCATAATCCCAAATCGAGTAATCAATGTGATTGTCCCCTGACTCCGCACGTTGTTTATATGAACTTCACCGATTACGGTACCAGACTAAATACACTGCTGCGCTGTAACTTCAATCCAAAGCAGAATTTTCATCTTTCAACCGTTAATTATTCGACAATCTTACCTCCCCTGCCTTATCTCCAGCATCAGCAAGCACTCCGTAGTCCTTGTACAACTGCTCGATGGTTACCATGCTTACAAGTTGCTTATTTCGTGTAGTTTGGAACTCTTAATTTTCCCGATTTTTCCCCGATGCGCTTGATCAATCAATGAATTCGCCGCGTGGTGTTTATTCTGCCACGAGAGGGCGCAGTACTTCATTGGTGGCGCTCTATCTTACGAAGATCCCCGCTAAAAATTAAAAACCCACATCACAATAAAGGGCTGAAATCATCGGCAGTTTTATTCTGTACTTTAAGAATCAATTGGCACTAATATTATTAGTTTATATTCTTTTGTGTTGAGGGTCCAATACATGCACTTTAATTGGCTACATCATTGTGAACCTACCGCCCCCAGCACCCAGCCTTTAAGCTTTTCGGGACGGGAACATCTGCTACGGTCGTGGCACACTTCAACGTGTCCCCTGACTAACGAACCCCTCATGCACTTTTGCCAAACTTCAAATTCATTCAAAATACATAAAACATACCTTTACCTTAATAACGCTTGTTGTTCAACATAATTTGTACTGAATTTCAGTGTCATGAAATTTAGGCCGAAATTCATGATACGGTCCGGTCTCTGGAAATTGGGCACAATTTATCGGCGTTCCCGCAACGTGGCGCGCTTGAATACATCTCGGAAAATCCCAAGTAAACATTTAAAACTTTCTTTAAAGTTGGTAATTTCTGATAAACCATTATTATCTCTAAATCTAACGAGAAGTTTGTCAGAAAATTGTTTTCTAATTGGGCGCTTTTTAAGGTTCAACTGCGGCAGACAAAATCGGAAAATCATAAGCCTACACGCAACAAAATATATGTCTTTGCTAACTTTGTAACGGCCCGGTTAGATAAACTCACGATTTATGAACGGAAGCAATTGTGAAGAGTTTGATGAAATTTCACTTTCTGTCACGGTGAAATTTCAGGTAAACTTTTGCTCTAGCAAGGCGTTATTATCATCATTAATCATTTTGGCAATGAAACCAAGGATTCCTCAAAAGCGCCCTATGCACTGTAGCTCGCAAGCCTGAAGAAACCTGTGGAGAGAAGACAATGAGAAGAAATTACAGGTTTTTTTTAGAGGTAGCAGGAAAAGCCCAGAAGAATATTCTGAGGAAAACCCACGGAATCAGGCAGGGACTGAAAACCCAATCCACATATTGGCTAGCTGGGATTCAAACCCGGGTCACAGCGGTGGAAGGCGAGGAAAGTACCGCTACGCCAACCTGACTCCCGGCCTGGAGGTGGAAAATCAACTTAGTGCCCAGGGCTAGGGCCAGGCCGCGCCATATTTTGGGACATCAACAATAATTGTCATTTAAAGAAAAAAAATCGGAGCCAAACACCGGTAAAGAAAGGTCAACTCTAAAACAATGTTCCCTATCTGCGCAGTAATGTAGCTGCTTTATGTATCGTCGACACCGTGCCGGCTATAACACTGCTCTTGTCTAAAATCCATATTACCGGTATGCTAAAAGTTAATACACTAGAGTGGGGTGCTAAAGTCAGTTTAATTGGTAAAAACGTAACTTGAAGTTACAGTCTCATTTTTAAAAAAAAAACTTTCCTCTTAGTTTCACAAAAAAAATCCATCAAAATTCTCCATCAACGAACAGCAGCTGGAGCCAGAGCTCGAGTCAAGTACCGATCAAACCGCCCTCTGTTGACGTAGTTTGGTATATATAGTTCAACATGGCGGCCTGCTTGAGGTTTTCCGCCGCGGCGCCACCATTCGAAAAAGCCTCGCCCGTAGCTGCGACTTCGTCGTATTTCTGCAAGAAAATGGCAATACATGTGGAAAGAGATTACAAAACCTATCAAGAAAGCATCACTGCGCGTGAATTTAAAGAACGGATAACCTGAGAAAATGTGTGCTAAATATCCTGATTCGCAATCGCAGACGACATTGACGTAGATTTTGGCGGGAAGCACTCCATTTGACGTCACACAAAAAGTGTGTACGCAGCTGCTGGGACGACGGACATGCGCGCTAGGCATATGAATGAAGTCGACAACTTCTTGTTTACTCGAGTTCAATAGACTACAACTTTTTCGCTTGTGTATCGCCCGTCTGCCGAAACTAGACTGACGAACTATTGAGATCGTGATATACATGACATAAGGGAGTAAAACCTCAGCTTTAAATAAATTCAAGTGTTGGCTAAAGGAGAGTAGGACTTGTGAAACTAAAACTTTGAGAGCGAAACTGAAGAGGATTTGAGCGGCATGACCTAAACTCGGAGCGTGTGCATGCTGCAAACGACGTTAGTGTGTTCGGTGTCAATTCTCGCCTAGCATCGGCGATTTGTCTTTGCGTGTGGAGTGCAAATAGAAAATCCAAAATGACTGCAACTGCGCAGAGAGTGAGAGAAAAGACAGGAGAGGTATGTAGCATGTGTAGGCCTAAGACAGTCATGTAACTTGTAAGTCGGAGCATGGTGAGCATGATGCCTGCATGGTGAGCAGGTGGTGAGCAAAGTTTTAGCAAAAGTCGACTCACTTTGAGTTTGACATGCTTGAGTTTTTTGTAGGGCCGCAAACAGTTAGGCATGTTGTTTATGTTAGGCCTTGGTTAGGCTAGGCCTCTCATTAGTCTCAAGCATGGGCGTTGCCAGGATTTTTTCTAGAGGGGGGCAAAACATATTTTTGCCCCAACACATTCTCGATTTATGGGGCAAGGACATTCCCCCCAACCCATTAAATTTACACCACTATGACTTCATGCCTCTTTTTCTTTTCTTTTTTCTCTTTTTTTTCCTTTCCTTTTTTTTTCCCGGGGCCTCGCGACGCCCATGCTCTCAAGTGCCTAGGCCTAGGCTAAATCATATGCCACGGCTAGGCCTGAAGTCGGGCCTAGCCCTAGCCCTAACTGTGTTAATGTTACTTGTTACTGTGTAGGCCTAGCCCTAGGCCTAGTTTACCTCCAAAATTTGTCAAGTGCAATCTGCCTTTCAAAAGACTTCATAACATAATTTTGTCTGTGATTGTGAATGTTTGAAATTTGCCAGTTATACTTTATAGTGATCAGTGGTGGTGCTAGTAAAAAAAGGTGGAGGAGCTATCCTAGCTCTATTTTTACGAAAGCCCCTCGACTTATTAAAAAAGCAGGCTAAAGTTAAATCTCAATACGAGACAATTCTAAAACTTGGGTTGTACCTTGGCCTATAAAGGCTTGAGCCCAAGGCTAGACAGCAACTAGTCTATAGTTTCCTGATGATGAGTTCTGGTGACGAACAGAGCCAACTATTTGAAACATGAAGTTAATTAACACAACTGGTTCAGATTCTCAGCAGAGCCTCACAACTCAAAAGAGATTATTATTCACATGGTGTTACCGCAAACCTTCCATACTTTAGTCTAGAGTATAGGAAGATGTTTCTTTTCAAATTGTCTCAAAATGATGTAAAAACTTAGGTGAGCTTAGATAAATAAATTGGATGTTGTACATTGTGAGTAGTCTTAAAGCTTTCTCCTTCGTCGGGGATAAAAATATAAACTATTGTGTTTGAAGGATAGTAGTGCCAACCCCCCCCCCCCCCCAAAATAAAAATAAAAGAAAAGCTTTTGAACTTCACCTTATACAGCTAAGACAATAAAAACGCAGGATTAGAAACAAAAATATTAAGAATATAAATCACCCCTATTCATCATAATGTTAACCCTCTTTTCAAAGTACCTTTCCTTCTCTTCACTATGCTTTTTATCCCATCTCATTTGGACAATCCTGTCCAGAGATAGAGAACATTGAAGAAGGGTTATAAATTCAAAGCTGGTCTGATTTGTGAAATCACACATACCTAATGAAAGGTTTGAATTCAGTACAGGTGAAAGTATTTGTGGATCACAAAGAAGGACATGTGTGGCAGGATTAGGCTTACATAATCCTTTAGTCCACAATCAATGTTATTAGTCAATAATTCATGATGCTTTGAAACAATGATAGTCCAGTTATTAAATTAAAGTGATACTTATCATCAGTTGTTTCAAAGAAAGTTTTGTTCTGATTTAATTGTCTTCAATGCATACCTACATTGTACATAACTGGTCGTTGTGTTAAGGTCATTGAATCAGACCAACCCGCTTCAGAAGGGCTTCACAAAACTTGTCATAACTTTTGAAACAAAAGTCCAAATTCCACCAAACAAAAATCTTGTCAAAGATGAAATTATGGACAATCAAATCCTTATCAAATTAGGCACACCAGTAGCATAATTTTCTCAGAAAAAAAATCACTTTGAATCCTGCGTTTTTATTGACACACGCTGTATAGCATTAATTGACCTCTTTTGTTTTGCCAGTGGTCGTCCATTTTCCCTCCGCAGCAGATATCCGAGACACAATCGGCTCTCTTCATCAAGAAACTACTGGCAGTAGCAGTCTCCAACATCATGTACCTCAGGACAATCTTTCCTGAGCATGCCTTTGGGGATCGATGCTTGGAAGGTACAAAATAAAGCTGATTTTCTGAAAACAAGAATCCCCCCCTCAAAACCCCCCCAAAGATTTTCAAAAAATATTGTTAGACCTCACCCCAGCAGCCCCAACAACCTGAGCATTCATATACAATAAACTTTTATAACCAAAATCAAACAATAGCAATCATGTCACACTGCGATTTAAAGAACAGTGACTTTTAAAGATTTTGAGACACAACATTGAAAACACTTCAGAAATTAAAATCAGCCTGAGACTTGAATCATTATATTCACAGGCAGTATTTTTGTCAAAACCGACCTCAGATGACGGATTACAATATTCTGTGTAATTTCCATGTTTTTCAGATCTGAATTTGAAGATTTTGCGTGACGACAGTGCGTGCCCTGGGGCATGTCAAGTGATCAAGTGGGTCAAAGGTTGCTTTGATGCACTGGACAAGAAATATGTGAGTTGCTTTGGGTTTTTTCTTTAGAGCATTAATGAAAGCTTATAGTCTGATGTTTAAAGTTCATTTAAGGGCATATCAGATCATTGCATTTATCCCAAAATTAACCTTCATCCAAATTATTCGTACTGGTACTATGAAATCACCCCGTGAAATTACTCCATGCTGTGATTTAGAAGAATTCGAGAAATGTAGTTGATTTCTAACGATCAGTCAATTGACTGATTTTGGAATAAAGAGTGCTATTGACAAAGTCATATTTTATGATTAAAATGTTGTACAATATTCAAGTATTTTCCACTGTTTTGTCAAAGTATTATATCCACTGAGCTAAAACTTCGACAGGTTAGGTTTTGAACATTCTTCTTTGGATTTTGAGTGGTGTCATTAGTGGAAATGAACAAAATGCATTGAAACAATTGATCCTACATGTGAGTGTCAGGGACCTATATAAGCACAGATCTGAGGCCAGTGTCGGAAAGCTGCTAAGCTCAGAAATATGCCCAGTGCAAAAAATAATTGTTTCAAAATGTTCATTGAATATTACATGTTGACCATCAGTTTCATTGTTTTTTCCTTCATTTTTTGTTAGCTTCGAGCACTTACCATTGGGGTGAGTATATTTCTTCTTCTTCATACAATCAGAAATTGTACTTAATTAAGTTGGATTGAAGAGGAAATATGAATTACATTCCCAATGCAAATAAATGAGACGAAAGTTTCATGCCAAAACCTTTTCTTTTGGAACCATAACTTAAAGATCACGCACCTTTGACCCAAAATCAAACCTTTAATTGAAGATTTTCTTTCTTTGGTTATTTTTAAAGTGCTACATTTAAAACAGTGATAAGCATCCAATTGTTTTGTCTTGTTGTTTGCAGATTTACGTTGATCCAAATGAACCTGATGTAAGTATGTGCCATCAAAGTTTTGAAACTAATTCATTGAATTTTTTTTTGAGAGCTTTCATTTGCCCACTCTTAATTAAAAAACTTAAAATAAAATAACCACAGCTTAAAACAATTATCCTGTGTTTATATTGAGTCCTCTGTGCAGTACAGTAGAGTATGCGAATGGAAATCTTAATCGTTTTTTGGTATTTCACAGAAAAAACATCATCGCAGCTGAAAACAATTATCCTGTGTTCTTATTGAGTCCTATGTGCAATACAGTTGAATATATACAAATAAATACCGGTATATGAATTGTTTTTGGTATTTCACAGAAAAAAATTAGCACAGCTTAAAACAATTATCCTGTGTTTATATTGAGTCCTTGTGCAGTACAGTTGAATATCCGAATAGAAAACTTCATTGTTTTTGGTAAAAACAGCACAGCTGAAAACAATTATTCTGTGTACGTATGTGCAATATTTTTTGTGTATCCCACAGACTGTGATTGAGTCTTACACCTTCAAGTTTTGCTACAAAGGTGAAGGTATCAAGATCTACAGGTAAAGACCATGACATCATGGGGCCATATCAACTATCTTCATGGGTGTCGCCAGGGGGGACAAGGCCCCCCCCCCCCTGGAAAAGCCCCCTCCCCCCCCAAAAAAGGCGTGAAATCATATTGTTCAATGGGTTAATTTAATGGGTTAGGGGGAGGGGCCGCTGTCCCTGCCCACCCTCGAAAAAATGATAAATCAGGGAAATGCTGGAAAATATGGGATTTTTTTTTTGGGGGGGGGGGGAAATGGGCTATATTTGCCCCCCTCTAGAAAAACTCCTGGTGACGCCCATGACCATCTTACCTTTACCTATAGACCCTGTGCATTCAGCAGGTAGTCAAAAATAACAGGGCATCACCTGAGACAAACTAAAGACTGCCGTCGTCACAATTCATTCAAGTTGCATACCACATGCTCTTTACAAAATTAATGTTTTTCTCAAAAATTTTCAATTTGTATGTTTTGTTTTAACAAAAAGAAACTACTTTTTTTCCGATTGTGGGCATCTGCAACCCTCTGAAAAAGAGCTTTTATTTTTGCACAATTGATCCCGCCCTGTCAGAGCAGAAATTTTGTCTGGCAAAGTGGCAAGTATTCATTTGAGAAAGAAATAAGTCATGTGTCTCATTAAAAAGTTAATAACTGTTATTTCACTAGGAAAATAGCAACTGAACAAAGAAATTTATTTGTTGAGGTGAAACTTGAATATAGTGCAAGGAACACATCTTTAACGAGTAGCTATAGTCACTTGACCCGAGATTGGATGAGTGGTGATTGACTTGAGTTATGATACTTGATTACAATATCTTTACTGCTAAAAGCAAGACATTTTTGTGTGTGTATTTATATGGTAATACCCCAAAATATTACCCAGGTAGGTATGTAGGTGTATGCTCATTTTTGCAACTGTTTTATGTTTGTGTGCCAGTCTTTTATCTTTACTTTGTTACTTTAGAGTTCCTTTAGCACTATTCTGTTTTTATTCTGTATAACAGGGTCAATTGTTTAATTAACTGAAAACACACCAAAAACTTGTATATTGGGAAGATTTCTTATATTAAAAATGTACGTTTAATAAAAAAAAAATTACAAATTATGGCAAAAAAATGTTTTGAGGTGGGCAATTTGGACCCCCAAAAACCCCCAGATAGGTTGGATTACCAGTAAGTAAGAAGAAAATTGTCCTGTATTGGAGTTCAAGGCGAGCTAATGTCTGATGTTTGACCGTAATTTGGCATCTGTGAAAACACAAATACAATTTGTTTTGATTTAGGAATGATACGAAGATTGCCGGGGCGACCACGGAGGCAGAAACCAAGAAGGCAACAACTCGCCTGCTCCGTACCATCGTCGTACTGACACAGAGCCTCAAATCTCTCCCTGATGATGTCATCATTACCATGAAGCTTCTCTATTATGACGACGGTAAACTATACAGCGCATCCCAAAATACCCGCAATTTTTTTTGCGAGGCTCTAGCTAGTGTCACTGCAGAAACATGCATCGCCATTATTGTTACATCATTTTAAAGCTTGGAATCTTAACGTTATCCCTGGTAAGTGTTGGCTTGATTTTCAAAAGGGTTTTGAAATTATTTGTGTTCAAATAAAGGCATGTCAAAAATAAACTCAACTGATTTCAAGGAAAATCAATCATGCGCATTTTTTGCTAATATGAAAATGGTTCCATGTGATGATCTCGTTGCCTTTTACTTTCTGTGTTTCCTATTCTTTTTGATCCACGTAGACTACACCTTAAATAAATTCACAATATTGTTCTTCGTTTCAAGTATATTCTGAGTCTCATTTGAAATTCACATGCAAGTATACCTATTCAAAAGGCACGCTTAAAGTGTGACTCGAGTTTGCATCTGATGTACCGCATCATCAATTTTCCTTGAATTTCCTTGAAATTCCTTGAAGATTCCAAGCTTTAAAATGGTATAAAAATAATGGCGGTACGTGTTTTCGCGCCGACGCTAGAGCCTTGCCAAAAAAAGTTGCAGTTGAATGATCATAAGTGCATTAATTTGAGCTGAGATTAATTAAGCAACAGTATTTTTTTTCTCTCCTACATTGTTTTTAAAGTAAAAAGCTGATGCTTTTTGAGTACGGTTTGTTTATTATTTATGATACTAAAGACTGAATGTAATGGTTCTGTAACGGGTTGTGTTCGAGAGAGGAAAAAAAAATTGTCCTGAAGATGAAAAGACCATACAATTCAAAACATCTAGTGTCATCTACTAGTCTCTCAGAAGCACCATCTTATACCATTCAGATGAGATACTGTTCCATGATGCTACTGTAAATTTGGTCATCCAGTAGCAATTCTGTTACGTGTTTCACATCAACAGTCACCCCAGCTGACTATGAGCCGCCAGGCTTCCAAGCCGCTGAGAATGATTTGTTCCACTTTGAAGAGGAGCCTATGAACATCAAAGTTGGAGACGTCTCAACCGTGAGTTTTTCAAACTAAATCCCTGGATAATTCACTAAGTCAGTTTTGTACATCAAAAAAATCCCTGATCAGTGATTTTCTATTTGAAGGTATAGGGTAGATCACTTTTGCACTATCCCCTTATATCAAGAATGCCCACAACTTTTGGGCTGAATGAACTTTTCAGTACTTTTCCTCTGAAATATATTTTCTTTGCCTTTTGGTCCTCTTTATTTTGTATGTGGATGTGCCTGTTGGCGAAATATCTCGACTTCAACAACAGTCATTTCACACGTAAGTCGTCTCTTTATTTGCTTTTACACTCTGATATATTTTGTAGTAAGTTGTTTATTAATCAGGCTGCATAATTGAAGGTAAGTTAATACACCACAGAAATGCAGTTGTGAGGCAATGCAGCCAGTAATATTTTGCACTGAAAATTCACCAAAGTTGAAGAAATACCTCTTAACTTGCTAGGCATAAATTTCATTTACATGAAGTGCAAACTGGCTTTAACCAGTTCACGTCGGACGCAAAAAGAGTTGCGGTATTCAGAACGGATATGACGGATAAACATGCAACAAGCGAGGCCGGAAATATCTGTCCGCGACCTGCTCTCAGCGAGCGAGGCCGGAAATATCAGGGTGTGCTACCCACAGATGACAACCTGAACCCGTCTGGCATTGAGGTTCATGAAAAATCCCGCGCCTGGGTCCAGTCAATGTCAAAATAACCCCGGGACTTGGTTAAGAGACTGCCTTAAAATTCAAAAGTGCTTAGGGTAGCAGACCAGTAAATAAACTTCCATAGACCCCAATGGTAAATGCTCCCACTTCAAAAATTCGGGAAAAATACTCACAACTCTCCTAGGTGTTCGAGACACACATCAAATTAAAGCTTATTTCATCATCTTTCATTTTCTTTTCAATTTTCGGGGGGTCAACTGATGACTTTTAGGAGAAATTTCCATCTGAAGATGATCACCCCTGAAAATAGTCCTGAAGCCCATCGCCATTTTGAAAAACGATGCCTACACTCCATTGCAAAATAGTGCGCTTTTAGGGTCCAAATTACATCAAAATTACACAGAACTGCAAGCTCCCAGTCCTGTGCACGGCTTCCACCCATATTTTTGACAAACCCTCAAGTTCATGGCCCACAGCATGCTCAAATACCGAAGATTTTGAGGGCATGCAAATCGTGATTTGGCCGGCGCAGGCAATTTCGGACCGATTTACTGGTCTGCACCCTTAGAAAGTGTTCATGTTACAACCATAACTTGTGATTACATTGGGATTGACTGGATTGCAAACTGTGACTGGACCACATTTAAAAATTGTTAATGTGTTTAAATAGTAAAGTGCATTTTTCAGAAGATTTGTCCAACACTGTTACTCATCTGTTTTGAGTTCCGGCCCAGGCCACTGAAATATTACTAAAACTCCCTCCCCATCATGCACTCCCTCAGTGTGAAGCTACGAATCAAGACGGACCGTAAGCAATTTGAGGTACGGGAGGACAAAGCAGAGGAAGAGGGTGATGCGGTTGCCATGGAGACAGACAATGAAGAAGTGGTCAGCAACTCGGCACTTGACGAGGAGGAAGCTGATGTTATACTACTTGAAGAAGAGCAGGTAAAATACAAGCCTACTTAGATAGATGGAAATTGAACAAAGAAATTGGCTGGAACGGGCTTTGAACCTGTGAACTCCTGATTGCCGTTCCGGTCCTTTACCAACTGAGCTATTGAGCCCTGTATTAGTGGTTTATTAGTGACTTATGATCGAAGGCTGCAGGGGTTCCAATCCAGCTGCTGGCCGTGTGTTGTGTCTTTAGGCAAGCCACTTCATCCTCACTTGCCTCTCTCCACCCAGGAGTATAAATGGGTACCGGCATTAGCTGGGGGGTATCCTGCGATGGACTGGCATCCCATTCAGGGGGAATAGAAATATTCTCAGTCACTTCATCATGCCAAGGACATCAGGGATAAGCATGATAAGCACCGGCCTAATATGGCTCGGGGTAGACTTTCTTTTACAAGTGTTCTTTGCAGATTGGGCCCTATAGTACTCTTCTGGCTATATATAGGAACATGAGATTGACATTCATTTTTTTACTCAATGAGAGACGCGAATCCTAGTACTTCACCTTAAAAGCGTTGCAACAATGGTCAACCATATCCTTGATCAAACTTGCAAAACATTACAGGAGGTGGCTGCAAAACCAGTCGACGTGAAGGCGCCCAAGCTGGAAAAAGACAAAGATCGGTCTGAAGCCCAGAGGAAACCACCAAAGAGTAGCCAGACTGAACCTGTTAGCTGTGACGTACCAGCCAGTAGCCCCCATAGGCCTGGTAAGTGGATTTCTGAGGCTTGATTGTCCTCTAGCATTAGAGGCATGACTTGTGATAGACTGATCCGTTAGACCTCAACACAGCGCAACAACATGTTCGCTGCTCCAATACTGCATGTTCCAGTTGCGTGCGTACGTCATATGCGCTTACACGCATTGTGACCTTTCGTACAAGCTTATGTCTGCTACATTATCATGGCAATGATTGGTCAAAGCACTACTGGGCGGAGCTTTGGATCGGTCTAATTGAGACTCAAGCTTGCGGCAGACTGTTCCACAAATCAAAGAAAAACATTTACAATAAAAAAATATCTGTATATATCAGATTGGTGACTCGTGACTTTTTTAGTTGACCACTTCAAAACTTGAAAAGAGTGATCACTTCGACTCCGAATCAGACTATACTTAAAACAAGCCTGCCAAAAGATGTCTGACTGGTTCCAATTTATCAACCCATTTCAGTCCCCGCCTGATTCTGTGATCGAGTTTTGTCCCAGAATATATTTCTGGCCATTTTCCTTCCAGCACTGAAATTTCCTCATTTAATTGTTCGGATGTGTGGAGAGCCACTACAAAATAGGGTTTTCAGATTGGTATGTGTATCTCACTTATTGGAGACTACAATCTCGCCTGAGGGCAATTTGTTTTCTGAACGTGGTGAAACAGTAACTCCTTCGAGATAGTAAGTTGCTGTGGCGAGAAAGTAACACGCTGCGGCTAGATACAAAAAACAAAAGTATTTTAATCTCATGTGGCCCTTCTTCATTTCCATATCATTGTCTTCTCTCCTGTACAATATCAATTAACCCTTTCTTTCACTGAATTAAAATTGAAAAAAAAATGAACAAACATTTTGGATTTTCTACACAGCCAAAGTGGATGAAGCATCGACTCCTGCTTCATTTTCCTCATCCAACATGCCGTTCATGAACGAGGAACAAGAAGAGAACATCGTTCGCTGCCCTTGTGGATGCAATGAGGTATGCAAAATGTCATCCTCACAGTTTTAAGCGTCTTGAAACTGTGAATGAACTTGCAGTGTTGGTCAAGACGTCTGCACTATATGCAGGAGGTTGTTGGTTCAAGTCCCCTCCTAAGCAAACTTTTGAAGATTTTTCACACGCTGTCACTGAAAGCTTTTAACGCACGTTATTCAGAGTTGTAACAAGTCACTGCATTTTGTGACTTGAGTCAAGTCGAGTCATTTTAAAGAAAGGAATCGAGTTGAGTCAAATCAGGTCAAGAAGGTCGAGACAAGTCGAGCCAAAGTGTGTAGTCAAGACGAGTCAAATATTAAGCTAGAGTCAATAGGTCTCGTCCAAATTACGTCATTTCCTGCAGACCATTCATGTGCATCAGCAATTTGAGCGTCAACTTTTTAACGCGCATCAGCTATGTCGTATTTCAAACACATTTTGAGAAACAAGCGCGTGTTTGGAACATTTTCAACACTGCGCAATGCGTGCTTGATTGCGTAGAATACGCGCAGTTGCAGTTCTCCTACAGAGATGGCCGCCATTGAGCGAGCCCTATTCAAGTCATGAATATTTGAACACTTTAACAAATAAAGACGAGTGAAAGTCATTTGTATCACTAACGGTTTACAAGAATTGAGACTTCGGTCTTATATCTTGGTTGGGCTTCGAGTCTACAATTTTTTTCTGCTGATCGCTGACAACATCAAAACCAAATTTCATTACACAAAACTGTTTCTCATGATTATTTAAAAGTGGGCACGTATCTATGTATCTATTCAAAGGAGGGCATAAATTTAGCCGGCGTTCCACCAAGAGCTTATTAAGTAATCGCCCGAGGCCAATAATTAAACCATAAATTGGAAATGGTTAAACTGAGTCCGGTTCCACGATAGTATTTTGTGCGCTACAGAACCACAATTTGAGAGTGGTGTATGTTTGTACACGATAAGTTGCTGCTGTACCATACTGTATTCGCTATGATGTGAACATAAATTTTGCACCATAAGTCATTGCAAATATTTTCACAAAGTTTTACTAATATTTTTTTTAGGACTTGATTGTTATTAGCCTTCACTCGAGTTGAGTTGAGTCTCATGAGGGACTCGAGTCGAGTTGACTCACCAAATATTGTGACTCGAGTCGGACTCATCATTACAACTCTGACGTTATCTCCTTGGGGTGTAAAAGTCGCTTTTGCTTGTCCTGTTTGAAGTCTGAAAGTCTGGCTGGTTGTTTGCTTGATGTCAAAACTGTTGTTTTGTTTCAATCTATAATGAAGGCAGTACTTTTGTTGTAAAGGTTATTGTATGTTTCTTATGGTCATTAGGATGACGGTTTGATGATTCGTTGCGAGGAGTGCAAACTGTGGCAACACGCCGTGTGCTTTGCAATCATATCAGAAGATGACGCCCCAGAGCAACACATCTGTAACCAGTGTGCAAAGGTTGGTGTATGCTTAGGATCTATGCACAAGTGCCCTTACCGTTTACACAATTAGATCAAGATTTTTTTGTATATTGGATACTGGGCATGCACCTGCTGAAAGATGGCGTTATCAAAATGAACCGCCGTCACCCACAATCACAAAGCAACGTCATCTATTCATGCAAAAGTCATAACCTCCGCTTGTCACACATATATAAACCTGAGACATGAATCAACTAAAATTGACCAAGCAACCACAGGTTGACCATAATGGTCCTCAACTGAACTTGTTCAATGTTGATCCAATCCATGACAGATTGTCCCCCGTCACATGAAACCCACCGACCCCTACCTGACCACCCTTGCCCCCGTGGTGCTCCAAGCTACCTGTCTCTGGCGCCGCGCCTTGCTCGCCTGCCTCAGTTGAACGTTCAATTTTGATCCAATCCCTGAAAGATTGTCCCCCGTCACATGAAGCCCACTGACCCCTGCCTGACCACCCTAGCCCCTGTGGTGCTCCAGACAACCTGTCTCTGGCGCCGCACCTTGTTCGCCTGCCTCAATGAACATTCAATGTTGATTCAATCCCTGACAGATTGTCCCTCGCCACATGAAGCCCACCGACCCCTACCTGACCACCCTAGCCCCCGTGGTACTCCAGGCTACCTGTCTCTGGCGCCGCGCCTTGCTCACCTGCCTCAATTGAACGTTCAATGTTGATCCAATCCCTGACAGATTGTTTCCCGTCACATGAAGCCAACCGACCCCTACCTGACCACCCTAGCCCCTGTGGTGCTCCAGACAACCTGTCTCTGGCGCCGCACCTTGTTCGCCTGCCTCAATGAACATTCAATGTTGATCCAATCCCTGACAGATTGTTCCCCGTCACATGAAGCCCACCGACCCCTACCTGACCACCCTAGCCCCTGTGGTGCTCCAGGCAACCTGTCTCTGGTGCTGCGCCTTGCTCACCTGCCTCAATTGAACGTTCAATGTTGATCCAATCCCTGACAGATTGTTCCCCGTCACATGAAGCCCACCGACCCCTACCTGACCACCCTAGCCCCCGTGGTGCTCCAGACGACCTGTCTCTGGCACCGCGCCTTGCTCGCCTGCCTCAATTGAACGTTCAATGTTGATTCAATCCTTGACAGATTGTTCCCCGTCACATGAAGCCCACCGACCCCTACCTGACCACCCTAGCCCCCGTGGTGCTCCAGGCAACCTGTCTCTGGCGCCGCGCCTTGCTTGCTGCCACTGAGATGGACCGCATCCTAGTACCGAACTTCTCTCGTCGTCTGGGCGTGGAGATCACCGTCGCTCATGGGCTGATCAATCGGCTGGAGAAGGAGGGATACTGCCAGAATGCCAAGGGAAAGAGGTGAGATTCAGTGGGAAATAGGTAAAATTTTTGATCGAATGAGGATGCTGTAATGATATAATTTCCTTGGTACATACACGAGAAAAAAAACAATTTATTGAAGCAGTGTAGTAACTTTACTTAACTTTTTTAGCCTTTAGAAATATATAAACTTACATCACTAAAATTTGATTCACGTCTTAACCCCTAAATGGCATTGTTCAGCGCCCTCATCGTTCATTGGATTATAAGGCCTATTAAGATTCTCCTATCTGAGTCCATCGCAAGTCCTATCAAAAGTAAATTACTTGCAAGTCCAGTCACAAAGAGACAGGAGATTATAACAAAGGAACACCTTCTTCCAAGTTCATTTGAGTAGCTTGGGACTTGACTTGGGACTGGAGGATTCGACAAAACAAACCCACCAGTCTAAGAACACAGCCTCAGTATATCTTACACTTGATATCTTGAGACTGGCGTTAAAAGAGTCACCCTGAAGTTTTGTTTTCCCGTAGATTTGAATTAAAGTACATGAAAGTGTTACAGTCTTTGAGCTTTCACTAAAGAAATTTTAAGAAAATCAACCATTTGGCGTAAGTACAGATAATGACATCATACATTCGAATTGACTAATAATAACCATCGATCTTTCTCTTTTCTGGACACAGACTCGGCAGACTCGTGAACAAGGAGAAACTGAAGTCCGAGGGATTTAAGAAGTACTTTGAGAAGAAGGGACGAGGCAATGACATCCCCGCCAAGAAACCAGACAAAGCCAAGCCGAGCCAGGAAAGTCCAAAAAGTCAGAAACCTGCGTCCCAGAGAGCCAAACAAAAAATCACACAGGTAAAAGAACAAAACACCACATTTTCAGTACCTGCACAGCAACAGTCATGGGTAGAGGGTCATTCTATAAAGTTGGGGTCAAATTCTGTGTCCCTGTTACATCTCATGTAAGATGTTGTCAATTCAGAACACTTTCTTTAATACCTTCTATCTCCAAGAGTGATTATGTAAAGAAAAATACCTGCCAAACAAATACAAAACAGTATGAAGTCGATTTTACTGATACTTGCATGGCAAATTACACAGGTTAGGTGTAACAGAGACACACCAAAGTCATACTTTTGGACACCATATTTATGGACTGATTCTACACTACTTTCCTGTCAGTTGTTACAAGGAATGGAACCAGTATGAGCAACGCAGCACTTGCAAGTCAACTCTCAAGTTTGGGTTGGGGTTCAGTTCGGCAAGGTTTGGAAATTTTTATCCCAAAAATGGTTCGGTTTTGGTTCAGCAACAAATTAGAACATTGAATTTGCTACAGATCTACTGTTTGCAAGCAAAATGAACCATTTTGAAGGGTTTTTGGCCGGACACAGTTTCATGCATTGTTTTATTACAGGGATGAGCTTTGTATAATAAGATTTTTCCTTTATTTCATTTTTTTGTCAAAATTATTCCTGATTTCAGGTTTTGTTAGAATTTTTCCTGATTTCAGAAATTTTTGCTTCAGGATTAAAAAAAATCCCTTTTGAAATCCATGAATCCTTTCTATGATAAAAGTGTTTTTATCTGTAAAAGCATATATTGAACAAACAATTTTAGTATTGCCTTTAGTCAAACCTGGCCCTTAGCAACCCTCAAACCCTCTGCCGATAGTTTCATGGATTTTTTTGTTTTTCCCCAAACTTACCCCTGTTATCATTAAAAGCAAAAATAATTGGGTTTAATTCACAGGTTGACAAGCTTGCTGAGCAAACTGCCGGGCTGACCATGACTGGACGTCTCCGGCCTCGCCAGACAACTCAAGATGCTCCTCCTAAACCTGCCTCCTCTGCATCCTCTCAACGAGACGCATCATCAACTGCTCCAAAGGCTTCCTCCTCTCAGCAGAGCAAGAAGAAAGACGGGAAGAAAGCTCAAGCAAGGCAGAAGAGAGCAGTGCCTCTGAACGATGATGTAAGATGGATATAATATTCACTCGTTGGTCAAGAGTTGTAAAGACCGTCACAAGTGCATCATAAGTCCATCACAAGTCCATCTTGAGTCCATCACAAGTTAAATCCAAAACCAGTCACAAGCCCGTCACAAGTACACCACAAGTCAAGTCACTGACAGACAGCCGATATAGAGCAGCATAGCTCAGTTGGTAGAAACACTGCTACAGTATTCTGGAGGGCGAACAAATTTGAATTAAAGTCAAATTTTTTTTTTTATTCAAGGGAACCTAGTCAGTTTCAGCACGTTGTTTACTTTTTTTCGTACCGTGGATTAATAACTCTTTTCATGCAGCAAACCAAAATGGCATCACCTACAGAAGATGAATTGGGTTCTGACATCATATTGCATCAGTTTAGTTAAGTTACATCTAAAGGCCGGTTCATAACCGTAAATTTAAGACGTCATGGCAAGTTTTCGCACTGCAAATTTTGCAAAACTGAACACATTTTAACTCGGGCTAATTTCGCAGAGACTGTTTCCTGCCGTCAAAATGCTTTGCTTTTACAGTGGCATCAAGTATGAACCAGCCTTAAAAAAGGTTGTTATCCATGAACCATGAACTTGAACAGCCTGGCGAAAATCACCATTCTTTAAAAAGACGAGGTATACCGGCAAAAGTTTAAAATTAAGTCAAACACCACAAATACTGGCTCTTGAGAGTAAATTGTACTATATTTGTCTGATACTTTTTATTCTCACCGTAACTTCATATTTTTCAACACTTCGAGACCCTGTCATGGAGCAAAATTTACTTTGACGATAGACTGTCAACTGCCGGAGACTCAGGGAATTAAAGCTTGGCAATTTAACCCGTCAACCGCTGCTGCCTATATGCATATACAGATTGTGTTAATGCGTCCTCCGGCGTTAAAGGGAATGTACATCATTGGCTTTTGCTGTAATTTTTAGAAATGAACTATTTGAGGGGTTAGTATAATAGATCAAATATTGTTACACTGACATTTTTGAAGTTTTGTGTTCGAAAAGGTTGGAAAAACCGAGAAAAACAAAAATGTTCAAGTAGTCTGGTTCCCTGACTCCACAAAAGATAAAATGGATCAATTTATAGATGATGGAAAATTGTAAGGCAAGGGAACCAGTCTAGCTGGCCTGCACCCGTTCATGAACATGTAACCAATAGCAAACAAAATTTTGAATGGAAAAAAAATGGTAAATTTGGAGCAGTAGTTGAAAAATAGTTAGGTTTTTCCAACGCTGGTCGGCCGACCACCGTTGGAAATGTATACAAAAATACCATTTTCTTGAAAATGACTTCACACCAGGTGCCATAATTTACAAGATGCTTGAGACTGTCATTTACCAACATCCTAGTAAGGTATTTCGTAAAAACTTGGTAGTTTTATTTTTTTCTGTTTGCAAATGTTGTATATTCCCTTTAACTGGTTAAAGTGATCATGATTTGTGTTGTTGTTTTTTTAACAGCGATACGAGTTTGAGTTGTCCAGCAGCCAAGATCCAGACCACCAGGAGTTGGGAGGACGTGGACGCAAACGTCGCAAGTCCAGCATCGTTACTCGCACAGTCATGGTATGAAATAAACGAAAGTCACATTCGACTTTTCCTTCCCTTTCCATCTCTCAACACACTTCCAACTTAAAAAGAAATATAACAAAATAAAGTTAAATTTTCTGATGTGAACGTCTTCCAAGTCACGAGTTTAAGCTCCGGTTGCAATCTAATTATTCTTTTGGATAATATTCTTTTTAGTTTAAATTGTACAAGAGAAAATGATATTTTGTTTTTATAGTTTTACAAAGTTTTAAGGCATGAAACTTTTTTTGGATCATCTGAATTCCTCCTTTTTTTTCACTTCACACTTATGACAAAGTTTTGAAAAAAAAACCTACAAATTCTTGTAAAGCATGAAATTTCCTCTTTTTAAATTAAACTTGGGGGTGAATGTATAATTGATTTGTCAATTGTTTTTTTGGGGGGGGAAATTTCGTGAAAGCAAGTTAAGTCAGCTGTTATAAAATGCAAAGTTTTGCTTTTACGATACATTCTTAGTTGCAAAAGTTGCAATATTATTTCTACAAAGGGAACTTTTTGGCAAAGATTGTTTTTTATTTGACGGGGAATAGTTACTCCCCAGATAAAAAGGATTACTTTCTTTTTGAAGTTTTTAAGGTGTATCAATTTAGCCTAATACAAAATATAAATTTGAATCAAGAATTAATATATAATATAATAATAGACTTAAATTCAATTCAAAAATAATTCAAAAATCTGTTAAAATTTGAGTAGAATGAATGAAATTCTTGAACAAGTTTTATTGAAATATTGAATTAATTAAGAGTGTAAAGTAAGTTTTTAGTGGCCTTTGTAGGATTTGTTGAAATTTCATGTCCGTTTTTGAATTCTTTGAAATAAGTTGAAGCAGTTTTAAACATGATTTCTGGAATAACTTACAAGTGTTTGTGGGATTTTGTTTTTAGGTTTTCAGTGACTAAAAAGTCTTAAACATTTCCAGAAATTATTGCCAGTTTCATTAATAGGTCAAACAGGCAAGACGGATAACTGATACCAAGAAATATGCTGAGCATTACTTTAAAAAAAAAAGCCATGAGCTCTTTTAATCCAGTCTCAAAAGACCTAAATGTGAAAAGTCACGTATTTATTCCTTAATAAGTAAACATTTAATTTTATTATGTAATGTTATAATACATGTAATAATAACTGTTTTTGCTGCAATAGGGCGACTTTCCCATAGACTTGTGCACAAACCTAAACTGTCACCTAACCCAAGTTTACCTTATCTTTTTTCCACGAAATTTAGTATTTTTACTAATTGGACCATGAGAAACCGATCTAGATGGTTTGCGACAGCAAAATTCCTTGTCCTAAGGGTCGTTTTCACAAAAGGGCGACAGTTATGTGTCGCCTTAATAAGGTGTGTCGCCCTATTGTGGACGGAGTTAGCAAAATCTGTCGCCCTATTATAGCTGTTAGTAATATAATATAAATGTTAATTATGTTCTTAGAATACACTTTTAAGGTATATTTCAAGAATTATTTAAGAATGGATTTGTTATTTTAAAAGCAGTATGGTGTGTATAATTGGTTCATGTTGAAAATATTCTCATTTTTACCAACTGTTCATTTGAAATTAATTACAGAGTTTAGAAAAAACTATTTAAACTTTCATCTGCACATTAATGTAATTAATGTTCTTAAAGTTGTCATGTGTTCTCAAAAATAAAATTGTTGAAAGAAAAAAAATGTTCGAGGTTTTTTTTATGCGGTTTCTACTTTGTCTGGTGTTATATTGTGAAATGGAATTTGGACTTGGCATATGAACTTCAAACTTGGTATGTGTATTGGTCTTGGGGTGCCTAGCTATAGAAGCCTGTTGAATTTAGAGGTCAAAGGTCATGATTAAAACAAGAAAATTGAATTGGCATATTCACGTGAGATAAAACTGGGTTTTGGTCTTTGTATTTGGAAATTCAAATTTGTGAGTGTGCAATCTATACTAAATTCCAGGAATCTCTGTCTGTCTGTCTGTCTGTCCGTCGATTATCTCCAGAACCGGGCACCGTATGAAGTTGAAATTTGGCAGGCATATACTGCTCGGGACACCAGAATGTGCAGTGCAAAGTTTAAAGTTGTTTGGATGAGCGGTTCTCAAAAAAGCTGCAAAAAAACAGTATTTTCGAGGGCAAACGTGGCAGCTTACATGGCTTAGAACATAACACCACGCACTGCTGTTCTTTTCAATTGTTTACGTCATGTTTAAGCTAAAGGACGGGCATGCGCACGTGCATTGTAGGGCGATACATTGTCCAGTATGGGTGAATAGCACTGCACACCATGTTTTCGTATGTACACGGGCACGTTATTTTAGCAGTCGACTGAGC
Source organism: Patiria pectinifera (assembly GCA_029964075.1). Lineage (NCBI taxonomy): Eukaryota > Metazoa > Echinodermata > Asteroidea > Valvatida > Asterinidae > Patiria > Patiria pectinifera. Next base: position 1,790,322 of record CM057148.1, on the reverse strand, counting down.
GACCATTGTAGGTGGTCGAACTTCAAACTTGGCACAAACTTTGACGTAAGTGTGCGTTCAACCTGTGAAAACAACACCATTGAATCGCGTGCGTTGTTTGCAAAAACTCTGCAAGTACACAACCTATACCAGCGGCAATGCAATTGGCGTTTCCTGAACATGCACATTTTAGACGGGCACTGCACTAGTATACACAAATCAGAGAAAGAATACCTTTGGCTCAGCATTTGTGTTTGTCAGAACATCATGCTTGCAAAAACTAACTTCAATGATACCCTCGGACAAGACGCTGGTCATCGGGTCACAACTAAACTAGAACAGTGATGCTTGTAGCCTTGACCAAGGCTATCAGCTTGTTCCCATACGAGCTTGTTCCCACTACCGCACAGCGCGCCGCGACACACTAGTTGTACTATAGCGTTAGCCCCAACGACCCTTGCGTGTGCTTTGTGTGCATGTATGTACGCCCCACAAAAACTGCCGTACAGTAAGTCGACTTACTGTACAGCTGTTTGTGGAAGTGTGTGTGGGGCGTACGTATACATGAAAAGCACCCGCAAGGGTCGTTGAGGCTAACGGTATAGTACAACTAGTGTGTCGCAGCGCGAGCGGTGTGCGGTAGCGGGAACAAGCTGGTATGGGAACAAGCTGATAGCCTTGGTCAAGGCTATGATGCTTGAGAAGAGAGGAGTTGATGCTGTACATGTCCAACAGAGGTCGTGGAGTGAAATTCTGGGCCGGTCGACAGATTCACAAATTCAGAGGAAAAGAACATCTCCAGGTGGGGTTATGATAGGATAGTGGCATTTTTGAAAATGAACACTATTTTGATGAAAGTAAAAGTACAGGTTCAAGCAGTTTCTAAAAGCTTCAACAAATTTATTTCATCTCAAAGCGGTACATTTCTGTACATTCTGTTAACTCCAAATGTTACGTGAAAATTGCTAATTTAGTTTAATATATACATACGTACTAGGAACAAAATGCCACTTTTTGGATCCATTTGAAAAAGTTTGTTCTAAACATGAACGTGATGCAAGTTTATACATTTATTACTTGTGGAGGGACATATTCATCAAAATTAATTTCTAGTGCTTTGAACAACATATGAACAAAAAAGTGATCACGTTTAGTTCTTACACTGCTTTGTTTTTGTCATCTAAACCAAGAATAATTTCCCAATTGAAAAAAAAAAATCAAATCTATTAAAAGATAGTTCAGTGTCGCTGGAGTAAAACTTAAATTACTTTTAGTGAAAACATTTTTACAATAAAATAAAAATACAAACAAATCAACTTAACATTAATACAGGAAGGTCGATATTGGGAAGCGTGTTTTATGGACCCAGTTTGGGGCAGTCGGGATTTAGGAAGTTTCGGGGCTGCACAACTCCATTTTGCTTGTCACTGTAAGGAAAAAGACGAGAAAGACCATGGAATCAGATTAAAGCCTGTGAAAGATGCAAACTATGCAGATAATCTAGAAAGGGCTGAATGGCCTCGTGAGGACCAAGGAAGGTCACACTGCATTTGCTACTGGCTTGCATGTGGATCATTCTATAAACTTGGGGTCCACTTTTATTTTCTGTCCCTGTTACATCTGACATCTGTGATTGTTATACCTCTGTCTTGAATCGTATTTTCATTGGCCTAGAACGATAACGTGTTAAATTTATAAACAGTTATGGCACACTTACGACTTTTTACGTACGATACGCACGGTGTGAAATGCTTATATCGTTGGTACCCATGCTATTTTCACCATGTTTTCACACATGAGTGGGAGCAGTGAACTAGCAGACGATCAGCTGTTAATGTTTCGAACACGTGACATGCATGTGAGTTGACTTTTGATTGCCATGATTGTTGTGTTTACTGCTGTTTGTTTTTGTGATTTTTACATAAAAATGCAAATAATCCAAGACAGAGGTATAACAAACAAAAATGTCATCATATTCCACATCACAGCGGGCAACAATTGTTAATTATATCATGGTATTGCACTCCTTCAAGCCAAACGAGAGCTACCTGCTTAGCAAAAAGTCATTCAAGGCAGCTCACAAAATATCCCGGTGTGCGGTGATTTTTTTGGGAATTTTCTGCCTCACAAGGCCGTGAGGCAAATATCTATCCTGTTTCATTTTCTTTCGCCTTACGAGACGAAAAACTCACTGTGTGCGGTCAACCTGAGCTACGTGCTGAGCTAAAAAGATTAACTAGCTAATGAAATCACGTACTCTGTACACGTAATTTTAAGATATTTTTGTGCAAATGTTCTAAAGCCTGCTGGCGTTTATCCCCATTTTTTAAACTACGTGATCAACAAACAAAAAGAATGTGCTTTCATTGACTATAGTTAATCTTTTGTGCTCAGCATGTCGCGCACAGTGAGCTTTTCACCTCGCCAGGTGAAAGAAATCAAACAGGATACGTATTTGCCTCACGAGGCAGAAAACTCAGCAAAAATCGCCGCACACGGGAATATTTTGTGAGGTATGTCCTGAGCAAACGGCATCGAATGACTTTTGCTCAGCACATAGCTCCTGTGTGCTGCTTAATGCAGTCATCCTCCAAAAGTGATTATGAATACCTACTCAACAATTAAAAATCTGTTTGAAGTCATTCGTAATGATACTTGAATGGCAAATTACAAATGGTAACAGGGACAAGACAATGTCACACTTTGGACCCTTATAGAGTGACTCATGCGTGAATTGGGCAAAACTGTAGCATCTCAGATGAGACTAATGAACCTGAGTATAGGATACGATGGAAATGGTCCTAAGTCTTTGTGCCCCAATGTTTTGCTCTTATCTGGTATACTCACACATGATACTGCAGGTATGTGAAGACGCTCTCAATCTGTTCCTCTGAGATTTCTCCATCGATCTGGGCCAGGTATGTGTACAGCTCCTTGAAGAGGTCAAAGGGTATCCTGGCGGCCCCACCCTCGGGGTCACGGGTCAAGATCTCACAGATCACCTTCATGGCGCTTGTGATGTTCTGTAAAAACAATCAGCAGAGGAAAAGATACCATATGGCATTATAGGATTGCATGATTCTACATCTTGAGTTTGGGGATGCAAGAATTTCTGGGGGTAAAAAAACAATAAATTTGAAGGACTCTTTTCAGGAACATAATTTAATTTCTGTACCATATAAAAATGCGAAAATATTCAAATATCACAGAAAAATTTCTTTGGGAAATCATTGAGAAATGTCCTCCCGAAATGACAAATTACTGTGGATGAATTGTATTTTTGTAATTGAATTTGGAATTTCCGTTAGTAGTTCGTTTTTAATTCGGCGAAGTGCGCAGGCGTTGACACGACGCACACGCGCGCAGTTGCCATAATTTGTCAGTTCAGAGCGTGACATCGCGTAGCTGCAATCGGCTCAGTGAAAACGTGTCTCGGACGCTGAATTCAGGCCCAATTTAAACATGACTCGGCAGCTTTTGATTTGAAATCGAGATCCTAGAGTATCGTTTTCTCAGAATATACAACATTTACTGAGCTAAAACTTCATCAGGTTGTTTAGCACCCTTCTGTAGATTTTGAGCACATTTATTGCTTTAAACGAACATAATACTCAAATTCCAAATGATGAACGCTACCTTTAACTGTAACACACACTTCTATGTGGACTGTGAATTAATTTTTATGTAAGATACCCACTAACAAATACAAAATTCCGGTGAACACCTTAAAAATGCCCTTGTTTGCTTCTCATGAACAGGTGGTATGGCGCCCCCGGTGGGTCAAATACAGACGCAATAAAAGATTTCAAACACTCACCCCAGCGAGGGCCGAGCACGCCAACGCAAAGAACTTGAGCCATTCGATCTCCTCACCGAAGCTACCCAGCTGAATCAGGCTGTACAGTCTCTCATTGGGCAGACAGTTATCCTTCCATTTCTGCTCCAAATCGGCCAACTTCACCAATTTCTTTGGTCCGAGCTTCAAATAACAAAAAAAAAAGAAGTAACATTTACATAAGAAGATAACTTTTATTTATTGATGTTTTATTTATTTTAGTTATTTATAAGGAGGCACATAAAGACAATTAAACTTATTATTAACAACAATTAAACCTCATTAAAGACATACATAAAAGACAAGCCTGTGAATTGCCTAAAAGCAACACAGACCTTTTCATAAGAAGCCATTTTGAAGGAAATCACTTTTGTTCTGCTGGGATAGGGATAAGTAGATCTTTTGTGCAATCATTATTTATAAAGTTAAGTCTGTCACAAGCCAAAATGGCCGATCAGGCTGACGTTTATCTCCAGTTTCAGAGGCATGGATGATGGAACAACTGAGAATATTCTATTCCCCCTGGATGAGATGCCAGTCCATCGCAGGCTACTCCCCAGCTAATGCCAGTACTATTTATGGTACCATTTATACTCCTGGGTGCAGAGAGGCAAGTGGGGGTCAAGTGGCTTGCCCAAGGACACAAAATATGGCCACCAGCTGGATTTGAACCCCTGACCCTCTGATCTTGAGTCACTAACCAATAGGCCACTCCCCGAGTAATCGTTACTACGACGTAAAAATAAAAAAACACCCTTCAAGATGACTCCATTTTGGAAACGATAATTCTCAAAAAAGGAACTTCACATGATGCTGAATAGATTTAGCATTCTTTCGGCTTACAGAGAACAAAAAAAAAAATTTCTTGAACAAAACTTCTACATTGCTCCTTTAAAATTTAATGCAAACCAAATACATGTAGAAATGTCAACCCCAACTACGGCAATGGTCCCAACTATAGTTAGGACAGTCCCAACAATAGTTCAGGAATTTCAACCTATAGTTGGGCCCATCCTCACTGTAGTTGGGATCATCCCAACTACAGTTGGGACGATGCCATAGTTGGGCGTAACAGAAATATTCTAAAAGTTTAACCCCATGTTATAGCATATGATGTTCCTGAAGCAGAACCTAAAATTTCTGGAGGCTGACCCTGGAGACATAGCCAACATTTCGTAAATGTCCCTCATTTCACTAGTGTGACCTTTGACCTCTGTATGTGAGTCTCACCTGTCGGTTGAGGACTGATAATATTCCAGCGGTCAGGCCAGTGTCTGTCTTCTGTGTGGCTATGGGCATCTCAAGCCGTTCTTTTACCGGAGGGGTTTCACCTTTGGCGAGGGCATGGAAGTACCTGCAAAATAAAACACAGAACAGAAGTTTCATGAGAATTTGAATAGGCAAGGAACAAGGTCGACTTAAGATCTTAAATACTTAGTACATAAAAACAAGCACGACAACATCAGGCCAATTTCATTCACAAAATATGCTGGAGGTTTATATAACAGTTTTCTGTTAAACTTAGCATAATTTTATTGCTACACGCTATGCCCCTTGATTTTTTTCGGTGAGTAGTGAATTTCTGTGCTGAGGACTACATTGAAACTGGTCCCGCCTAGGCCAAGTAAATAAAAACATGTTTAGCGTCCTGCTTTTTTGAAAAAAGGAAGGAGGCCCTTTTTCCCCCTTTTTTCCCCAAAATGGCTGCCCGACCATTTTCCAAAACAACCGGTCAGGCTATTTTTTCAAGATGGCCGCCAGCTTTTTTTTTTTTAAATGGCCGCCACATGGACTCAGGAAATGACATACCAGCTTTATATGGGCGAGATGCAACAGACAAAGAGGCCAAAATGATGTCACGTTTAAACTTTATCATTTTTTCAGGGTTTTTTTTCAATAAATAAAAAAGAAGGCGGCGGCCTCCAAAAAGGAAACGGGCAGGGACGCTAAATATGTTTTTTTTTTATTTGGCCTAACATTAGGCCTACTTACGCTGATGACCACTGCAAGACATCGTTGGGCTGGGTGCGGATGGCAGCTTTGGTGAATTGCTTCAGGATGTCAGGAAGATCGGGGGGGATGTTGATCTGCTGTGAGCAGTACATCGGAACATCGTCCCCCACAGCCGGCATAGTTGCTGGAATAAAAAGCGCAAGTTAGAATTGTAACCTGGTAGGGCCTTTGATAGGGAGATTCAAAAATGGAAGAGCTGAGGTGCTGTTTATTTGATGACAGACTTTTGTAACAATAAAAAAAAATGTTTAAGACATATTAAAATAATAAAAGAAGAATATTCTTATTTATTTGGGGATGGGGAAAAAAAAGGCAGTGGATATTTTGCCGGAGACGGCAAACCTTCAGTAAACGTTAGTTTGCCGGATATGCACTGAACATGCGCAGTTACTGTTTTTTGTACTTAAACATTTTCCGGTGACAAATTTTAGTCTGGCTCCATGCCAATATTATCGTTGTAACCTGGTATTCACAAGATGGGATTCAGACTATTTTACAATTTCGGACTTTATTTCCCTTTAAAAAAAATCCTCCAGAGCCACAAATCTGAAAAAGAAAATGTAATACTCTGCAATAAAATGTTTGAGACATGTTAAAATAATAAAAGAAGAATATTCTTATTTATTTGGGGATGGGAAAAAAACACTTTAAACTGTGGCGGGGATCGGGATCGAACCCGAGACATCCCGCTCACCAAAGCCTTTGTTTAACCACTACACCAAACGTGCTACACAACTTTTGATGGGAATTTAATACATCTTATAATTCAGCCCTATTTTAAAGAGTACAGCGCCCTCTGTTGATATGGATTGCTGCCGGCAAACCGTTAGTAAACGTTAGTTTGCCGTCATTACCTCCGGCAAAATATCCACTATCAACAATAAACTGTAATTAAAATTTTTGATTTTGACGTCCCATTTTTAATATCCCGTATAAATTCAAACATTAGAATTTGTGAAATCATGATTGCTATCTGCATTTGACTCATGAACTAGAAAGCACTCAAAGAACGCAAACATCCACCAAGGCTAAATAAGTCCCTGCCATATTTTCAGTACACCCAAAAGAAACACTCGCGAAAATGGTGAAGAATCTTTTTTAAAAATCCTGGATCCAGACCCAGATCCGGATCACTTCCAAAATCTAATCGATTTGTACTTATACCAAGGACCACCACTTAAAAAAATTCAAATTGGTCCACAACTTTTTGAATAACAGACAAGCCAACCAACAAACCCACAAACTAACTAAATCTAATGAGAACGTAACCTCCCTGGTGAAGGCAACAAAGTGAAAGATTTAGAGTTTTTGGCAATTTTGACATAATCTGCACTCCAATTTTGTATGCAAAGTAATGGTGATTGCGTAATGTAGGGCCCTGTTGCCTTAATAACTTAAGGAAACAAAAATGCAATTTCGGGCATTAGACTCTTTACCGAACTAGTTAACGAAATTATAAACCAACAGGTATGCCGTAGAGAGAAGGCGTAAGGGTAAACGCGTAAGATAATCACATTTGCTATCGCAAGAAACTGTCCAAAATTACAAAAAATGATGTCATATTAAAGGAAGAGAAGTCTGCTTTAGGTTGAAAAAGTCATTTTAGAATGATAAAAAAAGGTAGTGGATATTTTGCCGGAGGTAATGACGGCAAACTAACGATTACTAAAGGTTTGCCGGCGGCAATCCATATCAACAGAGGGCGCTGTACTCTTTAAAATAGGGCTGAATTATAATACGTATTAAATTCCCATCAAAAGTGTGTAGCACGTTTGGTGTAGTGGTTAAGCAAAGGCTCTAGTAAGCGGGATGACTCGCGTTCGATTCCTACCGCACCACATTTTGAATTTTTTTTTTCTCATCCCCAAATAAATAAGAATATTCTTCTTTTATTATTTTAACATGTCTCAAACATTTTTTGCAGAGTATTACATTTTCTTTTTCAAATTTGTGGCTCTGGAGGATTTTTTTTAAAAGGGAAATAAAGTCCGAAATTATAAAATGGTCTGAATCCCATCTTGTGAATACGAGGTAACAACGATAATTTTGGCACGGAGCCAGACTAAAACTTGTCACCGGAAAATGTTTTAAGTACAAAAAAACAGTAACTGCGCATGTTCAGTGCATATCCGGCAAACTAACGTTTACTAAAGGTTTGCCGTCTCCGGCAAAATATACACTGCCATAAAAAAACACATTCAGTCATGTCAGTCTGACTCTAATTTTATCAAAACTAAAGAGGGGCCCTTCACTACACAATTGCCAAAATAATCACTCTTTTATTTTAAAGCCATGGCTCATGTATACACATTTCAGGGACAAAACACAAATCTTTTTTTCTTTAAAATATAAAAAATTTAAATAGCCTAGGCCTAAATATTGTTTTCTTTGCTTGCTTTGCTTTGCAGAGTCTAATAGAATTTAAAATTGAATGAAATGTTTGTACGACTCTTTCTACAGAACCACATCAACAACACACATAGAAAATGTATTCCAAAAAAAAATAAAAAAATGAGCCCCCCCCCCCCCCGCACTAATGACCTTGTCCTTGACTTTTCCAAAGAAGACCATAATCCCATAAATAATTTGAAAAAAAATTGAATTTTAACATGTTTAAAAGAAGAATGTTCTGGGACTTTTGGAGATTCTATCTTCTACGCAGAAAGAAACAAACAAATGAACAAATGTTATTTTAAATGTCCTCTCTTCTTACGTTGTATTTGTTTTGTTCATTTTGGCCAAATTGTGTCGGAAGTACAGAAGGCCTTGCCGCACGGCCTATCGCCGCCGCCTGTCAGTAACAATCTTTTTTACATTACACTCACTGGTGTTTTCGCCATGTATTCAAAGTTCCCTGTGCACCAAAAACTGTAACAACTGAAAGAAATTAAACAATACAAAAGTTGAACTCGGTATTTTCAACTCACTTACTTGATTTTATTGAGTGTTTTATCGTTAAATTCGGCAAAATCTTCAAGTCGTGATGTTGACACTATTTACAACACGGCGTGGATGGTTGGTAATGGCAACCATACTGCGCATGCTCACGCTGCTTGATAAAATGTAGTAATATTTCATGTAGTTCGCGCTTTTCTCAGATTAATGTTATTTCGTAAAAGTCACCATTTGTCATACTTTTGCAGGACTATACATATGATTCAATCGTAAATTTATGAAACAAAAGCAGTAAATTTCTTGCCATGATTTGAAAGTAGACTATCTTAGTTGACACGATATACATGGTATAAATACTAAAATAAATATGTCAAATCCTTTTCCACGACAAACTCTTGAGGGCGTAGTTTATTGTTTTTCGTCTGCTCCACGTGCTAGCCTGGTTGCAAACACTTTCTACATTGTTTCAAAAATGCCTCCAAGGAAGAGACCAAAAACAGGTAACTCTTCACTTACTGACGTTTCTTGTTAGTTTTGCAAATGTTATTTTTAGATGTGCTATTCTGGTATGGTAGTTAGTGGTAAAAAAAAATAATAAATATTGAATGAATGAATATAATACAATACGAAGTGGCTATCGTTACGGCAGTCGTTGTTTAGCGCCCTCTACGATACTTTTTTGATACGCACGCAGGTATATAATTATTTGTTTCCACACGATTTAGCGATCAGTGCGACAGCTCAGTCGATAGAGAGAGGGTAGGATTTTGCACCGCGAGGTTACGGGTTCGAATCTCAGTTTTGCACTCGAATTTTTTCCTTTTCTAACCTGAGGCTTTGGAGGATTTTTTTTAAAGGGATATAAAGTCAGAATTTCATAACGTTCAAATTCACTTTTTTCCTTCTAATTGTATATTTTCTTGTCATGTTTTTATAAAAGTTGCAGTCTACCGTAACGATAGAAAATGGGAAATGCGATACGGCTGCCGTAATAATAGCCACTGCGAATAAAATAATGCCTGTGCCAGAGGTGGTAGCAAGTCATTTTTTGCAAGTCCAAGTCAAGTCAAGTCACAAGTCATTGTTTGCAAGTCCAAGTCAAGTCACAAGTCATTAGGTCCAGTCACAAGTCAAGTCACAAGTCATTAGGTTCAGTCACAAGTCAAGTCACAAGTCATTAGGTTCAGTCACAAGTCAAGTCACAAGTCATTAGGTCCAGTCACAAGTCAAGTCACAAGTCATTTGGTCTAAACACAAGTCAAGTCACAAGTATCTTTGTCCAAGAACACGTCAAGTTGCACATTATTTTGTCCAGCTGTAATAAGCTAAAAGAATTAACCTGGCGTGAACTTACGAGTTATTTTGAACATGCCTCCTTAATTCCCCCTTTTCAATGTGTTGCAATTACTATTCTTGTAGTTTATCACATATCTGTCGGATATTAGCCCTTTGTATACTTTAATAAATTTACTTTACATTGTAGAAATAAATGTTGAGATGACCGTGAAAAAAGACTACCTCACTCGATTACATGTAGTATACTAACACTTTATTGTTCATTTTTCATGTATACTAAATGCCTACCAATGGGTTAGGCTATCCGGTATTTTACATGCAATTGACAAAGGCCTGCTTTCTTTTTATGAAACATGTGAAAGGTTCCTTTCAAAGTTTGTTCAACCAATACATTAAGCAAGAGACAATTGGTCATTGAAAACTGTAGTTTGTTGTGACAGTCTTATTGAAAACTTTTGAAACTAGTGGGAACTATTCATTTTACTGGATTCAGTCACTGAGGTCTATTTTCTGGAATGAAAAAGCTAATTAAAAGTATAATAGCTTAATTAAAGTGTATTGGGTCGCTCATGTAGCGTCTGACTTGGGTTGGTAACAAGTCATTTTTTGCAATCCCAAGTCAAGTCACAAGTCATTGTTTGCAAGTCCAAGTCAAGTCACAAGTCAAAGCTGGTATTTACAAGTCAAGTCACAAGTCACAAAAATAGCGACTCGAGTCCGACTCGAGTCCAAGTCACATGACTCGAGTCAGCAACTCTGGCCTGTGCCTTTGGACTATAAAACTACACGTACAAGTTAGATCCTGAACAGCTGAAGGCTTGAAGTCAAAGGCTAATGTTTTCCAGTTACACAGTTGCACTAGCTTTACTGACATTACTGAGTGAAGCATGAACAACGGTACCATATGACAGACCACCGAATAGGCATACCCTGACTACACATATATTACTGAGGAAAAAAAAGTGTGGTCAATTTAGTGAATTTGTACATGTCACACGTCGGTTGACATGAGGGCGTCAACATGCAGTGACGTGTAAAAATTCCCTGAGTTGGCCACACATTCGCCTACAAATCTCTCTTAAAGACTTTGCGAACATATTCCTTACAGTTCTCACAAGAAAGTGTACTCTCTGAGGTACAAGGTAAGCCAAAAAAAAATGTCTTTTTTTTCTGCTTCGAAAGTATCGTTAGGATGCAACATTCTTTGCCAAATGAGAAAGACAGTTACCCCGGATAGATATGACATTCCATAAGACCCCTTCAATTGTTCCCAACAACTTGAACAAGTGGTAATTTTGAAAAACAGAACAAAACATTATTTCAAAATTACTAGTTGTTGTGAACAATTTGTCTTAGGGAATGTCATGAATGTGTAGATCTATCCAGGGTAACTGTCTTTCTCATTTGTATTCTCTTTACCAGTTTTGTTTGGGCTTTTGTCCTCCAGGGTATGCAACCAAAAAATGCATACAGTGTGTCAGTATTTATGTGTAGTCAAAGTATGCTTGTTTGGTGGGGTGTTAGTCTGTTCCAACGCTCTGCTCAGTAGAGCTAGTGTTTCACAAACTTTAAAGTCATATTTATCAGCAATGTCATTTGTCTCTTTTTAAAGACCAGCCGTCCAATAAACCGGCAGAGAAAAAGACAAAAAGTGGATCGAAAGCAGCTTCATCATCAAAGAGCAGCACTGATGGCGCGAGTGTGGTCTACACAAGATGGCTCATGAAGTCTGAGCCCGAAAGCCGTATTGAAAAGGGGGTCGATGTAAAAGTATGTATGTTTTGTGTTCTAGAACTAAAAGGCATCCTGTCTGTGCACACATGGTGACATTCTAGTTCTACAGAGTCTTGAATTCTTGACAGTTTCCAATTCATCACCAACCCCCTCCCCTCCCCACCCCAAACTCATCCAAGTATGCTTTTATAAGGTAGGCCTATCATTACACTCAAACCATAGCGTCGTCCCAGACAGGGCTCTGGAGTGCTCTGAAACGTGCAAAACTAAATCAGGCTCACTTTTAATACTCACAGTTTAGGCAGCAAATCTCTCCAAAAATTCCACTGAGCAAACAAAAGGTCCTCAGTATTTCACCAACCAAGTTTGCAGACTGAAGTCAATTTTTAAAGGAGACTTTTTTTCAATATTTTGCACATGAGAGGGAAGTCAAGTGATTTCAAAATGAGGCTAAAGACTAAATTGGTACGTGTCCAACCATGGTCCAACTATTTGAAACGACTGACCTCTTCATTCAGTGTCAATAGTCTGGTGGCTTGGCTATGGAGAATTGTGTAGTAAATTGAGACTAGTTCCCACTTCATGCCACATGTTTCTTAAATTCTGGTGATTGATGGTTGATTGATGCAGTACTGAAGCTGTGTTGGACTGTTTGTTTTAGGTGCCAGTCTATTTTCTTGTTTTGCATGTTTTCAATACCTTAAGTTTTGGGACTCCGTCATACACAGTATCGAGAGTCCCAAATTTGTGGACTACCCCCCCCCCAAAAAAAAACCCTTGTGTGCTTTTATAAGGTAGGCCTATCGTTACACAACTTACACTCAAACTATAGCATCGTCCCAACTATAGTTGACGCCATCCAACTAGTAATAAATAGGACGTACCAACTATAATTGGGACAATCTTAACTATATTTAGGACAACTGGTATGTAGTTGGAGCATAACAGTATCCCATACAGTTTGGGTAGATGTCTAGTGTTGTGTCCCTCTGATTTTGTCCTAGTTCGGCCTCGAAGATCTAAAGAAAGAGCCGGATCAGACTGCATGCTGGGACGGCGTGCGGAACTACCAGGCTCGGAACTTCCTGCGTGATCAGATGAAAGTCGGCCATCTTGCGTTCTTCTATCACAGCAACACCAAAGTGCCTGGGATTGCTGGTGTTATCAAGGTGCATACAGATAGCTGTGATGATTACGAAACCTTGGCTTCGCCTCCAGCCTCAGCTACATCTGTGGCTCCAGAATCATTGAATGCCTAATAATGTTCAACCAAAAATGGAGATACTCTCAACTTTGCCTTGTTACCCCCCAACTACACCACAGTCCCAACTTAAGTTGGGACCACCCCAACTTATGTGTTCCAGTTGGAATACTTTAGTTGGGATCGGTCCAACTTTAGTTGAGACGATGATGTAGTTGGGGCGTAACAGCCTCATGGAATTGGTGTTTCTGATCCGGAGTTCCCCAAGTCAGACAGGGGCCTACAATAAGCTGAAACTGGAAATGAAGCCGAAAGTTTGAACGGTTCATACCAGGGAATACCCTCTAATGGCAGGTTCATACTGAATGCAGACGTCAGTGCAAAATTAATGCATTAACTCAAACCCTCAAACCCTTGTGGATAAAGATGTCTTTATCACGAATACAAACCATTTGTTTAATTTACCTTAAGGCCTGCATACATTATTTTTGCTGTTTGATTACAATGTACATGTACTGTGGCCTCATGGTTAAGGGCACTGATTCGTGGTCTGCGGGTAAAGCTGCAGGTTGTGGGTTCGAGTCCTGGCGGGGTCATGGTGCGTGTGCCCTTGGGCAAGGCACTTTGTCACTCATTGCTTCTCTCCACCCAGGAGTAAATGGGTACCTGTGAGGGCAGAGATGGTTATTGTGATTGAATTAGCTTCCTTGCGCCTAACAGGCTGCATCGAGCTGTATACTCCCCAGGGAGCTGAGATGGTATTTGGAATGTTTCATGTGCCCAATGAGCAGGGGTAATAATGATGTAGCGCCTTGAATACAAGTCCTGGTGGATACGTGCGCTTTATAAATATCCACTATTATTATTATTATTATTTTGGCTAGAAACCCTGCCAAACACAGCTAGCAATATGCAACATCTGTCTATTGTGACAAGCCAGCCCAGTGCGGCAAGATCCATCAGGCCAAAAGTCTCGAGTGCCTCTGTTATCCTCGAACGCAGCAGGATACAACTGATGTATTATTCAATGAGATTAGCTTTCATTGTCTCAGAAGTGGCCGTTTATGCACTGGTGTTGGTAGCTGAATGCATCAAAGTGCACCTGTTTTTTTACACCTGATGCACTGTGTTGCATCTGGCAGGGTTAGGGTTAAATTAAGGTAATGAAAAACATCACAATGAAACTTCAGTTGTTGAGGTCGTGAAATTCGCTTTGCTTTCACTTTCAGGTGAAATATGAACGAGCCATAAGCCCTTTTACAGTTCTGATTAAAATTATTGACCAAGTGGAATGCTGTTTTCATCAAGTTGTAAAAGTTAAAGGTTGTCTATTGATTTTCTCCAGATCACGAAAGAGGGTTACGTGGATCACACCCAGTTTGACAAGAAAGATCCCCACTATGATAGGTAAATATATGCTTGGTTTTTTTTTGTCCCCTTCAAATCTTATTTTCCATTTTAATTTCATGGCTTTAACTCTCACCCTCTCACGGCAAAAAGGGAGAAGCCATAAGCCCCGCCCACCTTTGGTTTGTATAGTTTGTAGCTTGGTCACCTGACCAAATACCATGATGTAATTGGTCAGTGCACAATGCTTGATTGACAGTCAGGGAGGGTGCATTTGTAGCAGCCATAGTTTGTTTTTTGGTATTCAGTTGATTAGCTTATTTTGTTAAACCCTTTTAAATGTTTTGTTGCTCCTGAAAGCTCTAGTACAAAAGACAACCCACGTTGGTTCATGGTGGACGTCAAGTACGTACGTGACACCAAACGCTTCATCTCACTGGCTGAACTCAAAGGTCTCTATCAGAAGCATGCACAGAGCGGGGGACCACTGAAGAACCTGGCGCTCTTCACACGAGCTAGGCTGTCTGTTCAGCCGGTAACCGAAGGTGATCTTTGTTGTCTCTTCTTGAACCATAAGTGTCTGAAAATGTGTTTTTGCAGGAGAAATTCAAATATGTTTAGGTCGCTTAATTTGCTAATGCTTCATTTCAAGGGAGGGGTGGAGAGGGGAAGGGGGGTTGGATACATCTGCTGACTTTCAAGGAAAGGAAAGTAGAAAATTGGTAGCTTTTCAGGTTTTTGGTTCGAATCCAGCTCTAGACAATTTTTTTTCTATCCAAATTTCCTTGCCTCTTTCTTTTCAGAGGAATTTGACTTCATTCTGGGACTTGAGGATAAGCCCGCTGCTTGATGAGTCAAAATCAACGTCACTTGGAGAGATTCGGAGTAAACGCACACAGTCACGTTTTCTGATTCACTTAAATCATATTGTATTTTTGTACCAATAACATAATAAAGATTTTGTTACAAAATTAATAAAGATTTTGTTACAAAATTAAACTGCATTTGTGTCAACTGCTTATCTTTTACATGGCTTTATCTGCAACAAAACTTGAGCATTCTTTCATTGCACTAAACAACCAAACAGGCCAATACAGATATGTGAGGCGTTCTAGCAAAATGAAACATAACAGGGCAGAGGTCGAAATGAGGGTTTGCAGGTATTATGAAAGAGAGTAAAATACTGCGTTCAATATTGTTTGTTGCACTCCCATCGGACGTTCCATTGACAAGTTTATGCCTGTTTAAAGTTGGCAGTTATCAAAGTCAAAAAAGTAAAATACTGAGAAAAAGGTGCTAATTGTTTGTCCATAAAAACACTATTATTTCATTTTTATACTATTTCTTTCAAATATGTGTAGTGAAGTATCAAATGTAACAAATAACACTAAATCTGGAAATCAAAAAAATGTCACCCCGTTCGTTTTTAAAAATTTTTTCTCCACTACGACCTGTGCCCAGTTCCATCTGATTTTGCCAGAATGCCACACAGACATGACATATATTAATTCAAAAATTGTCTTAGCCCTGGAATAACATTCAGGAATATGTGTGGTAAGACAAGATAAGTTTGTGGTAGCACCATGTGAATAAATCTCTTTTGTGAGTATGTGTGGTTCTGAAAAAAACCGGAGGGACTCGACGTTTCGAACAGTATGCTCTGCCCGTCGTCAGGAGAATGAAGGATTCCAACGATGATGCATGGTGCTACCGCAAACGTATCTTGTCTTAGTATCTTTCCACCATGCAAACCTTCAAATCTCAATATGTATGGTTATACAAATAAATCTGAAAATTCCCCATGCCAATTAAAAACTGGTTAGACTTTACACTGTAAGCTTTTACAAATGTACCTGCACATGAGGCGTTGGACTTCTGATGCGTCGGACCTATGATACGGCCCCAGCTTACAGACCTGCACTAGCTTTCACAGGTGCACAGCACACCTTCACTCCGTAACACTTTGCAACCTCCTACACAACATACAAGCCTTAAAGGCACATGGGATTCATTTTCATGCATTTTGTTGGTTTACAATAATAACATCACTCAAAATCCAAAGAAGATTGTTCAAAATCAGGGTGTTGAGTACCAGTACGATCTTTAATCCAAGTAAGCTTTTGGATAATAATTCGGGAAGTTCCTTTTGGGTTAAATGCAAATGATCCTTTGCCTTTAATAGCTTGGAATAAGTTGAAATCACCCCAAGTTCCCTGACCTGATGATCATTGGAACAACGCGTCTGAATTATTGTGCCATTGAGTGTCTGATGAGTGAGTCGTTTGGCATAACAGATCATGATCGAACACGATCGCAATCAACAGCTTATTTCCCTCACTTGCCGTGTACAAAAGTATAAGAGATTTCCAAAGTTCAGCTTTTTTGCACCTTTTTCAGCTGTTTTCAGCTATTTTTATCAGTGGTCACTCACACCCCTGATTGATAGTGTGGCACCTTGAACTCCCATCTTTTCAATGCATTACAATGTGCTTGATTGGTCTGGTGTCCTTCACACACAGCACAAACACATGGCCTTTGCCGCCCACAAGAAACAGCTTGACCACGCCCACTACAAAGCTTTTGAAGTGGGTCACTTTCATCCAAGTTGGGCGACTCCCATTTTAGTCTGGCGCCTTCTCTCCATTTCATCATAATGCATCTGGTTTGGTCTGGTTCCCACTACTCTCCCATCTCTCAATAGCATCATTCACCAACACTTCGGCACTGTCCGGAGGAACCTACACACAAAAAAGTCGGAGAAAATGAATACAGTAGAACGCCACTATAGCAATTGCAATATCAAACATGCCAGGGTTCCCAGTACTTTATGAAAATAAAATTCCCTGAGTTTCCTTGGTATTTCCCTGAGAAATACCCCAAAATTCCATGAGAAGTATGTTCATTTTAAAGGGAATGTACATCATGGGCTTTCCCTGTAATTTTCAGAAATGAACTATTTGAGGGGTTAGTATAATAGATCAAATATTGTTACACTGACATGTTTGAAGTTTTGTGTCCAAAAATGCTCGAAAAACCAAGAGAAACAAAACTGTTCAAATAGTCTGGTTCCCTGACTCCACTAAAGATGAAATGGCTCAATTTATAGATGCCGGCAAATTGTAAGGTAAGGGAACCAGTCTAGATGGCCTGCACCCGTTCATGAACATGTAATCAATAGCAAACAAAATTTGGACAAAGAAAAATGGTTAATTTGGAGCAGTAGTTGAAAAATAGTTAGGTTTTTCCAACGGTGGTCGGCCGACCACCGTTGGAAATGTATACAAAAATACCATTTTCTTGAAAATGACTTCACACCAGGTGCCATAATTTTACAGAATGCTTGTGACTGTCATTTACCAACATCCTAGTGAGGTATTTTGTAAAAACTTGGTAGTTGTATTTTTCGATGTTTGCAAATGTTGTATTTTCCCTTTAACGAGGTTGCTGGGAAGTCAAGAGGTGGTATTGCTGCCAATTGTTATTGTCTGGAGAGGTGTGTAATATTCACACTGCATAAACACTAACAAGCAACAATAGCCAGTCAGTCAATGGACACAACTTGGACGCATGCAACAAGATGCACAAATATACCCCAAACTGGCAAAAACCTTTCCGTTCTTGGTCTCTGTCAAATTCCCTGAGTTTCTGAGTTTTCCCTGAATTTTTGACTGTCTGTGAATGTTCAAACAGGAGTATTAAAGCACATTCTACTTTATCAGAAACCCAAATAGAAATCATAAAAAGGGATATGAAATTTAAGGAATTTATTGAAGCAAATAGTTTTTCCGATATGGAAATTTATGTTCTTGTATGTCCACCAAAGTGGCCCTGGTTTTCAAGAAAGCACTAAATGGAGTTGCAGCCAGGGCCTTAACTACAGCCGGGTTTTCATGAAAGGGCCTATTCAATTACCTTGAGTAAAAACTTCAGTATGGCGTCAAACTTGGTCATGCCTAGGAGTTGCCTGCGGTAGGTCACTACAAACACATGGGCTACGTAGGCGGTGATGTAGACAGCTCCTCCTAGCAAACGATCCCACACCCTATGCAAAGGTCAAAGGTCACAGAGATGGAGCACTCAAGTCAAACGCAATCACTTGTCATTCAGTCCCAATTCAACTCACAAGCTATTCCAATGAGCTTTGACAAAGACATTCCTTTGTCATTGTTCATCCACTGTTACTAGTGACTGTACTTTTGATTGACTAGCGACTTAAAGGCATAAAGCATCATTGGCATTTATTCCAAAAGTAACCTACCAAATTTTTTATCAAAAAAGGTTGCTTGGACCAAAGATCGTACTGGTTTTAAACACCACATTAAACTATTCTGTCTGGCTTGCTGTCAATTAGAAGAAATCAAGAAATGTAGGTGATTTCCAATGATCAGTCAACATTGACTGATTTTAGCCAAAAAAAAGGAAGTTATATAGACAAAATCATGTTTTGTGATCAAAAGGATGTGCCTGCTTTTTCACTGCTTCTCAAAAAGTGTAATATCCACTAAGCTGAAACTTCAACAGGTTAGGTTTTGAACATTATTCTTTGGATTTTGAGTGGTGTTATTATTGGAAACGAGCAAAATGCATGAAAAAGCAAATGATCCTACATGTATATGCCTTTAACTAGTAATGGACTTGTGATGGACCCAGCTATAACACTGATCACCACTGTCAATTTAGAGTTGTCAGAAAAAAAACACATACAAGTACAAAATTTGAATGAGAATATCCTTTTTGCTTGCACAAATGTGGCACTTACTTTTTCAAATCTTGTCTCAAAACTTACCTCTTCATTGAACCTTATCATTAATTGTCTCAGACCCCAGCGCAGTGACTAGGTTTTCCTAGATACCAGCGCTTTATAAGTTATTATTATTAAATTGTCAGACAATGTCTTGATTTCATTTTATCGCCTGGATAGTTTTTTTTACCTTCCTAGCGGTCCTGAGGGGATTACTCCAGCGTACATGCCTCCAAACCACGCCTTGTAGACTGGACCCATCCGGCTAAGGGTTCCCGTACTCTCTAGATGCTGCATCAACTGGGGATCGTCCTTCTGAAGCTGCGTGACAAATCGCTGCGACTGCAAAAAAAAAAGAGTACTGTTTAGAATAAACCATAGATGGCGCTGTTGTTGGGTCTTCCCTGTGCCCCTACAGTGATGGGTGTGTAGGGCCACGTCCCGGTCTTAAGCTGACAATCACATGCACACCAAGTCCATGGATGAGATGGTGTGGGATTCGGGGGCGGGGAGGGATGCAGTGTGTGTGTTGGGGGGGGGGCAGGTGCCTGTTTAATCTAGCTATAAGTCTTGAACTATGCCACCCCTTTAATCTTAAACAGCTGATTTCTTGTTGTGCCTAACACCCCCTTCCAACTTTACAAGATCTAATGGAAAGATTTTTATAAAAAAAATGGAATACATGCAAAGACATCCTTGTTAAACTTCATCAGCAAAGTCCGAGTTCACCCCGTCTCTTTATTCTTTATTCAACTTTGAAAAACTTTGTCAGAAAACAAGACTCACCAACTGCAATATGGAGTCTTTTTCGATCATGTTCCTGCGGATTTTGACAGCGATCCAATAGGCGTCGACCTCATCATCAAATATATCGATGACGTTCTCAGCCAACGAGACGAAACATTCCTCCTCAAGACACTGCAAAGGGAGAAGATGAAATAGGAAGTTGAAATATCAAAATGGTTTGTAACAAGTACTTAATATATTTTTTTTTGGGGGGGGGATTAATTTTTGGAATCAGGTGAAAACTGAGACAAGTTTAAAATTCTAACCGCCCATATACTACTGAGTAGTAAAGCCAAAAAAAAAAAAAAAATACTCGGTCTCTGGTCAGACCAAAGTTCCGGAATTGATGCGGCGACGCGGCTGTTTTTTTTCTTTTTGCTTTTTTTTTTTTAAGCTTGGATTGTACAGACAAGGTGGGGTACTATTTTGCTTTTTTTGGTGTCCTCATGTACATTGGTGTCCTCCATAATTTGCCTTGGTGCCCTCGATTATTTGCCTTGGTGCAATTTCCCATTCCTTGGTGATCTTTGGTAAAAGAAAATCGAGGAGGTGCGGCAATAGAGGGCGCTGTTGGAGCTACCCGGGAACATTATTGAAAAAAAAAAAAGATTGACGCGCATGATCGATGCGCGCGCTGACCAGAGACCGACTATTTTGTTTTTTTTTGGCCTAACCTGTAGCATTTATTTCTTTCCATACAAGTGTGCACAACACATGTAGTATTCTGTGGTATGTGGTCCTTGACCCCCAAAGGGACTTTAGGGGGGGGGAGGTTAGGGTATGCTGTGTAAACTTGGAAACACAAATGTAAGGAGTTATAAAATAAAAACACAAAAACAGACAATTTGGAATTCAACTTTTAAAGGCAGGAAACTCAACAGGAACCAGAAATGTCAAAAACGCTTCTGTTCCAGACAAAATGTCTGAAACTGAACAATGATCGTCGTCGTTCACAATTCCGATACTTTGTCTGGAATCATCTCAGACATTTTTGGTATATTGCGAGTGGGGTCTTTAAGGCATGTAGGAATGCTTCTACAATTGTCACATACCTCGATGTTTAACTGATCATCTTCCAAGGGCAATCTCCGTTCCTCCAGGAGGAACATCTTGAGGAACTCGCTGCTCAACGGAGTTGACTCATCCACCAATCCCATGATCCTCAGCGCACCTCGGAGGTCGTTGAACTGTTCCCGGCGCTGCTGCATGACAAAGTCATGTGTGGTTGGATGGGGTGGGACTATGCCTTCATACAAATGTAAAGAAGAAACAAGAATTTAGGATTAGGAAATCTTTTTAAAATTTTGTTAACTACCCCCTTCCTAAATCCAACAATTGCAAAAATCAAACAATTTGCAGAAAAGTCAATGGCACGCTGCCACGCTTTTTGTACCTACCAAGTTTCAAGAAGCATCAAACCCCATGTAAAGTAATAGTGGCTGGGCTCTGGTACCTTCCTCGATTGACCTATCGCTGTTTGCGAGTTAGCCACGCCCCTTTTTTGTATGCTAAGTTTTGTTTGTCTCAGATGTTGCACGTTCCGCGTCCATCTGTATATCATGTAATTGGACAATATTTCACAAGCTGCGTTGACACGATTCTAACGCGATTCTACCGCGATAGGTCAATCCTACAAAATCCTCCACTGTGCAGGAACCCAACGGCACACTCTTTGTACCTACCAAGTTTCAAGGAGCATCAAGCTCCATGTAAAGTAATAGTGGCTGGACTCCACCTTCCTCAATCCTACAAAATCCTCCACTGTGTGGGAACCCAATGGCACACTCTTTGTACCTACCAAGTTTCAAGGAGCATCAAGCCCCATGTAAAGTAATAGTGGCTGGGCTCTACCTTCCTCAATCCTACAAAATCCTCCACTGTGCAGGAACCCAATGGCACACTCTTTGTACCTACCAAGTTTCAAGGAGCATCAAGCCCCATGTAAAGTAATAGTGGCTGGGCTCTACCTTCCGCAATCCTACAAAATCCTCCGCTGTGCAGGAACCCAATGGCACACTCTTTGTACCTACCAAGTTTCAAGGAGCATCAAGCCCCATGTAAAGTAATAGTGGCTGGGCTCTACCTTCCGCAATCCTACAAAATCCTCCGCTGTGCAGGAACCCAATGGCACACTCTTTGTACCTACCAAGTTTCAAGTTGCATCACACAATACTGTAAAGTAATAGTTCATCGTGGGCTCTTTCTTCAACATTCTTTAAAATAATCCTCCAAAAAAGTCCTAGTAGATTTGGAGGATTTGGCAGGGTTAGGGTTAGCCACGTTAACTGTTCAGCAACTTGATGACCTGTTTTTCAATTTAAGGTAAATTTGGGCAACAAATGTTTCCATTGCTGGCTGACTACCTGAAAAGAAATACTGTCGTCTTGAAAGGGTTAAAATTTAAAAACGTTTTCAACTAATCCTTCCCCTCCAAAAACAAAGTTCCATCTCCACAGGGAAAGGACTAAACTTAGCCCTTTTCGTGTTTTTTTTTCAAACTTACCAAGGATAATTTTCCACACGAGTGGTCTGAACATCGCAGGCAGAGGAAAACGGAGACAGAACATCGACAACTTCCCAACATCTATTAAAAAACAATTATCAGCATAGTCAGTTTCACATTAGTCAACATCAGTGGTCAATGTATTTTTTGGGTAGGATCAGTGGATTTACGCTATTAGTATTACTCAGATCAATTGTGCAACATGTAACTTCACAATGAGGCATATGTTGCTATTTCATAACTAAAATGCATTTCTTACAGCTTCCATAAAAACAGCTACATTTGTACTTTGATTATGATGATTTCATAATTACTCACCTAACGGATCTTCTTTCAGCAGAATTTGAAGTGATTTCTTCTCCTCCACTCCACGAAATCCCACCTTCTCGTAATAATGTGATCTGAAATTCCTTCCATCTGTCATTGTGGACTTCTTTGCCTAATTTTCACATGCACAAAAATGGTTGACAAATTTATGATTTAAAATGTAAGATTTTAGAGCAAATGCTATGTTTAGTTGCGCCTGAACAGCTGAATAAAAAATAATTTCGGAAAGAATGTTGCATCCTGACACCACTTTTTTTCATCATATATTATTATCTCAATGAAGGTCAGTCACTCAGTGCAAGAAATGTTGATAAGTCATGAATCTGGGACTGAGAAACATTTCCAATTTTGTTTAAAAATACTTCCACGTTTAGCTGGCGCTGGCTTTCTTTTAGTACGGCTATTAAAACAATATTTTGCCAGATAGGCAGTGAACACATGCGTAGTGACTATTTTTTGGGACTTAGAAATGTTTACTGTCACAAATCTTAGTCCAGTTCCTCGCCCACAATGTCTTTGTGACTTGGTATTCACGAGATGGGAGTCAGATCATTTTACAATTTCGGACTTTATTTCCCTTTAAAAAAAAAAAAAATCCTCCAGAGCCACAAATCAAAAAAAGAAAGAAAAGAAAATGTAAAACTCAAAAAGGCGACTCTGTAGTTAAATGTTGGAGTCAATTTAAAATAATAAAAGAAGAATATTATTGATTTTAGGGGATAAAAAAATTTAAAATGTCGCTAGCCGGGAGTTGAACCAGGGACCTCTCACTCATGATGAGAGATACACACTAACTCGGTCACACTACAGGCAATGGTACTCCTAGAACTATGAGGCTCCACGTATCATAGATCAAGAAGCCCGCAAAATTGCCTGCAGCACAAAACACTAATAAAGTACAAAAACGTCCATCAAAATGCAGCCATTTCACACAGAACCGCTGCACAGTTTGCCCCTATACTCCGTACTTTATCTCTTGACATACTCACGTATCATGCGCAGAACTAACATAGGTGGATTCTGTCGGTTTATAGGCCAAAATGATGAAAAATATGCCCTTTCCGCACTGAGCCAACCTGACACTTGAAACGTGCACGCATATGATCGAGCGATGATTTTCGGTTCGCTCGGAGCGCGCCGCGGGGGGTACGGTACAAGCGAAATGATAGTATGTGCATGCGTACAAGTGCATGTACCGTACCCCCCGCGGTGCGCTCCGAGCGAACCTAGGAGTAAGGCAATGGTACGGACGCGTGAATTGCCTTCCGCGATACTGCGTTACCGCGATAATTTATCGCAGAAATCCAGAAATCAGAGATAAATCCTTCCGCAATACCGCGTTACTGCGATAATTTATCACAGAAATCCGGAATTCAGAGATAATTCCTTCCGTGATACCGCGTTACTGTGATAATTTATTACAGAAATCCAGAAATCAAAGATATCTATTCCGCGATACCGCGTTACCGCGATAATTTACTGCAGAAATCCAGAAATCAGAGATAAATCCTTCCGCGATACCGCGTTACTGCGATAATTTATCGCAGAAATCCGGAATTCAGAGATAAATCCTTCCGCGATACCGCGTTACTGCGATAATTTATCACAGAAATCCGGAATTCAAAGATAATTCCTTCCGCGATACCGCGTTACTGCGATAATTTATTACAGAAATCCAGAAATCAAAGATATCTATTCCGCGATACCGCGTTACCGCGATAATTTACTGCAGAAATCCAGAAATCAGAGATAAATCCTTCCGCGATACCGCGTTACTGTGATAATTTATCACAGAAATCCAGAAATCAGAGATACCTATTCTTCGATACCGCGTTACTGCGATAATTTATCACGTATACGGAAGCTTTAAATTCATATGTCTCTCCTCTCTACAATCGACGAGTGCGCGGTGTCACGTGATAAATTATCACGGTAACGCGGTATCGAGGAAAAGGTATCTCTGATTTCTGGATTTCTGTGATAAATGATCACAGTAACGCGGTATCGCAGAAGGAATTATCTTTGAATTCCGGATTTCTGTGATAAATTATCACAGTAACGCGGTATCGAGGAATAGGTATCTCTGATTTCTGGATTTCTGTGATAAATTATCACGGTAACACGGTATCGCGGAAGTAATTATCTTTGAATTCCGGATTTCTGTGATAAATTATCACAGTAACGCGGTATCGCGGAAGGAATTATCTCTGATTTCCGGATTTCTGTGATAAATTATCGCAGTAACGTGGTATCGCGGAATAGGTATCTTTGATTTCTGGATTTCTGTGATAAATTATCACAGTAATGCGGTATCGCGGAAGGAATTATCTTTGATTTCCGGATTTCTGTGATAAATTATCTCAGTAACGCGGTATCGCGGAAGGAATTATCTTTGAATTCCAGATTTCTGTGATAAATGATCACAGTAACGCGGTATCGCGGAAGGATTTATCTCTGATTTCTGGGTTTCTGCGATAAATTATCGCGGTAACGCGGTATCGCGGAAGGATTTATCTTTAAATTCCTGATTTCTGCGATAAATTATCGCGGTAACGCGGTATCGCAGAAGGCAATTCAAGCTTCCGTACAATGGCAGGTGCTGCACAAACGAATAATACCTTTTATGTACGTGTACTACGTATACTCGTATCGCATCAAAGAGGGCGCTGTACATCCAGCCAGCTTATATCGTTTACCAAAAGAAAGCCGGCTAAATCTATCCGGCTAAATATAGGCCTGCATGCACAGTACACACACTTGACACACTTACTAATGTTAAACATGTCATGTTAAGAATGCACTAAACTCTTCATAGACCCGTGAACGTGGCTTGTAAACTACGCCACGCTCTTGTACATGTTCGAACCAAGCGAAATTGTCCTTCCGTGACAAAGAGTGAACATTGCCTTACAGTGCGATAAGTATTCACATATCAAGCTTTCTTGAACATGTTGAAATCTGCTTTTACGCCAAATCTGGCATTTAAACGATATTCGAGGTAAAATCTGGTAAGATCTCGACGTCCTGCAACCTCCTCCCATCATGCATGTGATTTACCACGTGATAAATGCTGCAGATAATTTGGTATCGCACTGACGCTCCGGGCACTCCTGATGTCCGGATCATAAGTGCGATTCCAAATTATTAGCTGCGTTTATCAGGTGGTCTCGTTATTGGCCAATCAGATGCTGCCTAACAGCCTGAAGTATCATATGGGCCACATGAAGTAGGCCTAGACGGGTAGCTCGGAGGGCTCTGATAATTTTGAACGCAAATGACCCTGGGTACTCGTCCAGGGTCATTTGTCAGGGTCACTTGTCAGGTTAAAATCTATTTTCTACACGTTCGTATGGGTCTTCATTGTTTGTTGGCAAATTTCGTCGAAATTACACATCCTGAACACGCGGACAGACAAATTAGATTTCTAGGTGAGTACTTCACATCCATACGAAATTATGTATGGCGGATCGATTTTGCTAGGTTCGAAAATACACAACAGCGTGGCGTTGTAATTGTATACGGTTTCGATCCAACTCGGACCCAAACCAAGTCGGACCCATGCCAACTCGGACCCATGCCAACTCGGACCCACTACCAACTCGGACCCACGCCAACTCGGACCCACTACCAACTCGGACCCACTACCAACTCGGACCCACTACCAACTCGGACCCACTACCAACTCGGACCCATGCATGACCAACTCGGACCCATCGTTAACAATCATTCGACAGCGATTTCAATCATTCGACAATTTCTTAAAGTCTGTCCACTTATCTGTTAATACAGTGATGCTGTTAAGCATACATTTTCATTGTAGTTGTCAGGTAAAATATCAGTATTGCAGCAGTTTGTCATTGTAAAGTGCATTGATATGCTATTTTGAAATGCGCTTTAAAAGTTTAATTAATTATTAATTTTTATTATTTGTTTCCATTGAAACATATTGCGCTTTAACCAAAAGTAATTAAACTTAAAGTTTAACCAGTTATTCATTTTCATATTTGACATCGTTCACGCCATCTTGCTCAATTTAACAGCAATTTAATTCATTTTTAATTCAAGCCACATAAATTCAGAACTGATCTTCCGTAGAAAAATAAAACTGGAAAGTATGACATTGAAACATAAATACTTTCAAACATGACATTATTAATTCAATAAATATAAGTGAACATTATAAGTCATTAACCCTAACTCCCTAGGCCTTTTTGCTAGGATGTAGCCTCAATCCTGCAAAATCCTCCAATTGGCCCCATGGAAAAATAGCATATAGCCTCAATCCTGCAAATTCCTCTGTTATTTCTTGAATATGGTCCATGGAGGGGTGACCACTACCTGAATCCTGCAAAATCCTCCGGCTATGTCTGTCAATAGGCTGAGGCAGAGGCAGTGACATCCTGGAGCAGTACGGAGGTTGTCAAGTATAATCAAGGACTAAATTTATGCACGGATGAGCATAAACAACACAAGGTCCGGCCCAAGACCTTGACACAGTGCGTACTCCGAAATCAGCAACGCACTTTTGCCATGTAACCTCAATCCTGCAAATTCCTCCAATTTGCAAAAAGGATTTTGGAGGATTCAGGGCGGTTAGGGTTAAATAAAATAAATAAGGTCTAAAAACGAAGTCTATTCTAATCTCTACATGTACATGTATTTAAAAAAAAAAAACACCATTGCATACACTGCAGGAAAAACGAAGTTTCCATATGGAACCAAAAAGGTTAATCAAAAAAGTATATATAAGGCCAGCATGTGAATTATTAAAAAACCAATCAATTACAACTTGGATGTGGGCAGGTCAAATTCGGATTTTTCGGATAATCGATAGGGCTTGGAAATACATGTCGGGTTCCGTAATACATTGATAAAAGAAAAGTTACATAAAAAAGTATAAAAAGTTAAACAACGTCGTAAGAAAAAAACATTTACTTCCGGGCCAGCATGTGAATTATTAAAAAAACAATCAATTACAACTTGGTTGCGGGCAGGTCAAATTCGGATTTTTCGGGTAATCGATAGAGCTTGGAAATACATGTCGGGTTCCATAATATATTTATTAAAAAAAAAACAGTTATAAAAAAAGTATGAAAAATTACACAATGTTGTAATAAAAAAAACACAAACTTACACAATGTCGTTAAAAAAACCTTAAAGCCCAGCATGTGAATTATTAAAAAAAACCAATTAATTACAACTTGGATGTGGGCATGTCAAATTCGGATTTTTCAGATTAGTTTTTCTAATTAGCAATTATCTTTCATACACTTCGATCTTTGCAGCGGTAACCTTTTTACCCGCTTCACTGAACTGATCAAGGGGTGCCGATACTGTTGAATGAACTTGCCGCTGTTTGTGTGAACCGGGGACCGCGCGTTGGTTCAACCGCGAAGATTAATCTCTTGGCGTTGGTGATCAGCGCTATGATCATGTGAATGGTGGAGAATGATTGACAGATCAATGTTACAGCATGCATTGTGTTTGACATTTTCGAACTGCATTCCCAATTTCCTTAACTTGATGATTACCTTTCTGTGACATATTGAAATCCTTCATTGGGTGTGATTTAATTTGGTTTATATTATTTGGCACACACACAAAAAGCAGATGAAAAAGGAAAACATTGCACATAGATATCCATTTCTTCATGTGAATGAGTAATAAGAGAGCAAAATCAACGTAGTATGATCAAACAACAAAACTAAAAGCCCCATTCTGACCAATATAATTACAGAATATCTTCACTATATAAGCACTGTAACATTAAGATGACCTATAAATATAATCTCTGAAACTAATGATTAAGTCATTGTTGGGTCCGAGTTGGTTGTGCTTGGGTCCGAGTTGGTAGTGGGTCCGAGTTGGTTTTGGGTCCGAGTTGGTAGTGGGTCCGAGTTGGTCTTGGGTCCGAGTTGGTAGTGGGTCCGAGTTGGTAGTGGGTCCGAGTTGGCGTGGGTCCGAGTTGGCGTGGGTCCGAGTTGGCATGGGTCCGACTTGGTTTGGGTCCGAGTTGACCTGATACCTTGTATACAACGCCACGTCCACGGGTCTAAACTCTTCATAGACTTTGTACACAACCAAAAAAGTGGCATTCTTCCCGTTAGGCTAAAGTTTCTGATCGTTTTGTGACTTAATTTCCCGCTTGGTCGCATCATTATTCTTGTTTAATATCACAAACGAGTGAAACTGACCTCAGAATTGTCATTCACATCGTAAAAATCACCAGGAAAATGTAGCTGTCGCAATCATGCCATGGATTTATATTTTGTTGAAACATTATGCCTCTTGGAGGCGCGCTTGACTAACACCGTTAAGAAGTGGGCGGGGCACACATGGAAAAAAAAATTAACGAGGGGGTAGGTCAGTGGGATGAAGTTCTTATTTATTGTATTTCTGCGAAAGCCACGATTTTCAGGAATAATCTAAAATGGACATTTTGAAATAATTAAAATCAAGTTTGTTATTAATATTATTAATCATTTCTGGTAATGAAAACAAGGATTCCTCAAAAGCGCACTAGGCACATAGCTCGAAAGCCTGAAGAACCCTGTAGAGAGAAGACAGTGAGAAGAAGTTACAGTTTTAGAGGTGGGAGGAAAATTCCAGAAGAATATTCTGGGGAAACACCCACAGAATCAGGCAGGGACTGAAAACCCAATCCACATATTAATTGGCCCAGACAGGATTCGAACCCGGGTCACAGCGGTGGAAGGCGAGGAAAGCGAGGAAAGCGAGTACCGCTACGCCAACCTGACCCCCCCCCCCCTTTGTGATTGCTGTACTTATGGACTGTAATAGTCTGTAAAGTAAAACTGTCATAAACTGAGAATTATGGTTAGAAGTGGAATATATAAATTCAGGTCTTCCAATTGCAATCATTATGTTTCAGCAATACAATTTCGTAGTCCTTTATGGCAATGACATAAACCAAAGTAGAAATAGACCCATTTTACACTATCTTCCCATGGAGGCGCTGTTCAAAACCCAATTTCATGGTCAATGTCATACAGTGCCGCTATTCGATTGTCACAGGACGTTAAAATAAAAAGCTAATTCGCGAAAAACACGTTTTCCATGAAAAATAAACAGAAAACGTGACAAAAAGACACTTTAAGTTAAACCCGCTCAGCTTGGCAACTCATAGGGCTGTGATTTCCTCCGACTGCCATATTTCCAGTGGAAAGGGGGGGGGGGGCGGCGACGGTTTCTTATGGGGCGTGCTGTACCGGAGTCACCGGACACCATGTTTGGCCCGCACAACAATCATAATTAAAAACACTGAACCGAGCATATTTCCTAAAATGTACGCTTTATTGGGTCTGTGTAAATACAAAAGCAAAACGAATCATTGCGTTTCTCGAATTTTTGTTTTTCGTTTTAAATTTGACTAGCAAGTGAACGAAACGACGCACGCGGACTTGTTGTTCAGATGGAGTCGTGTCGAATCACCCCTACAAACACCGTTTAAGACCGTTTTGTGTCAGGCAGATTGGTGCAAAATTGACAGAATTACTAATTTAATGATGAAAGCATGAAAGTTGGCACACAGTAAGAACATGCCCTAGAGAAACTTTTTAGCTATAGGGCCATCGCAGATTTTACTTTGACAAAAATATAGGTAGAATAACAAGCAATTTTCAAATTTTTCAAAATGGCTGCCATTGTTTGTTATTCTACCTATATTTTTTTCAAAGGACAAATCTGCGATGGCACTATAGCCAAAAATCTTTCTCATGACATACTCTGACCGTGTGCTGAATTTCATGCTTAGCATCAAAGGCACAATCCATCACCATAATGCTTTAGAATACTCAACAAACACAAAACGCACTGAAAACTCAAAAGACTCCTTCCAACTTAGGCCCTTCTATAAACATAAGCATGAATGGACACTTCGACATCCATTGTCACTGAATAATAGTTGAATAATAAAAGCTGCCCCCAGAGAGGGCGCTGTACGTGCTACATGAAAAAGGGGACTCATTATGTACATGCTTAACAGTTATAAATTAGGCCCCTATCATTTACAATTTACAAAAGAAGGCAAGAGAAAATAAAAAATTGCATAAATTTCGGCGAACAACAAATTAGAAGCCATGTTTGAGGCGGAACCACGACTGCGTTCATGCCGTACGCGTTCTCAATGACAAGATGGGCCCATAAGTTTTCGCTCGTACCCCCCGCCCTGCAAACAGGACGCTGGGATACACTGATGAGCTTCACAGAATCTTGTGAAGGAAGTGGCTTATGACCTATGTATAAAGCATCTGGCTGCAGCTGTTCAAGACCGCAGTTAGACAATGTGCGCAAATGCTATCCGAAAACTTCCCATAGAAATGCGCACATTCCATACCGGATGTGATTTCTGTTTCATTGCGTTCCATGTGGACACAATTTTGAGCGTCGCATATAATTATAATGGATCCGACCGTTCGTGATTCGAAACGGAGACTGAGCGAGTGACGGGAATTGTAAATTAACAACATAGATAAGTTTTACAGAATTTCCTACATTATTACGCTTTTCAACGAGCAAAAACATCTCTAAACTGGAATAAAAGAGTAATGAATCAGTCTTAACGGCCGTTTCAAACCTAGCAGAGTCATGACCGTGATGACGCGCAGGTCACTGGTCACGCAAAATCCAACCAATCAGAGCTTGGATATCCCAGCGTCCTGTTTGCAGGGCGGGGGGTTTACGAGCAAACCATAAGTTGGGTATCCGGTTTGTTACTTCGTTATACACGCGCGCGCACCACTGATTACTGGCGCCCATTGGATAAACACTCAAGTTGCACTAACTTCCGGTTCCAATGGTTCCAATGCTACTTAATATGCAGTAGGCGTGGTTTAACTGAACTGACGTCACAGTAACGAACCGGATAACCCTATTGGTGGGAGGAGCCTGGAGTGCTAGCGTTCTACCTAACATGAGCCTCTGGTTCCACCTCAGAATCGACTTCTAATTGTAGTTGCTGAATGAGTTTTGTCAAAGCTAAAGCTGTTTAAATATTGCAAAAAATAAAACAGTATCCAAATGCAGAGTATGTATACGTGGTGAAAAAAAGTAGAGGCTTATATACAACAGCACTCGTTGCAATAAAATTATGTAAAGCAAAGTTTAATCAGCACAAAGTTAATGGTACTGACACGTAATGACGTCATACTTTAATGACCGCGTTGGATGCTGGGAGGTAGGTGTGTCCGAGCCGCTTGACCGGAAATGTCAGTGCAGGAATATATTGCGTTGCATTGTGGGACAGTTTGCGCTGCGAGATATATCTATATACAAAAAAATATCCTTTTTAATGCAACGCAACACAAATGCTTTCTGCCTGCGCACACTTCTGATCTATCCGTAAATGGGTCAAAATAGGAAGATGTTGGATTCGCAAAATTTAAATGGAGAAGTCCCATTTTCTGGAATAAATTCAAAGTTGTTGCTTTTGATTGGCAAGATTATAGACTCATGAGCTTCACTGACAGAAACATCGCTATCCGAATGTACACACTACAATCCCAAGCTGGCTCCCAGGATGCAACGCGGTGAAGAGAGCGTGACGTCATTACTACGCCTCAACCTTGATCATGAATACATTTACTGAGTTCATTACTGACACTGAATAGAACATCGCTTTTTGCACAGTAGCTTTGGTTACATGAAAAATGCTGACATTATCTCTGCCTATATACAATTTTACGAGCGACTGTCAATTAAATAGTTTCAAAATATTCATCTTCCTGTCTTAATAAATTAGATAAATCGAGTAATATACTGTTTCAGCTTTCCCATGCCTCTTAATATACAAATAATTATGTACAAAACATTGCATTGTTTGGCGGTTATATACATTGCATGACTTTAAGTGTAAAGGCCAATCCGGGCCCGCCGCGTTAATTCCATTCCGAAGACCCCCCCCCCCCCTTCAATGGCGGAAGTACTGTGCTAGCTATTGTATAGATACTCCGCCAAGTGGCAACAAGTGAATTGTGTGGTTATGAGAAAGAACCAGTTGGTTGGACTCGACGTTTCGAACAGTTTGCTCTGGTCGTCGAGACTGATTTCATCGGGAGAGTATCTGATGACAAACATATCGAACTGTTCGAAACGTCGAGTTAAACCAACTGGTTCTTCTCAGAACCAACTACGAGATATCATTCACATGGTGTTACTGCAAACCTCTCATTCATTGAACACTGCGGTAACTCGGATGTTATGTTGAATAGAGCATGATGGGATGTCATATTGATACGCAACTCTAGACATGGACCGGACACTTTTACGGATAGGTGCCGGACCGGAAATGTGCAGCGGAGGTATGCGTTGCACTGCATTGTGGGACAGGTTGCGCTACACACAATCCCACTCGTTGCGCAACCTGTCCCAGGATGCAACGCGCACCCTACCTCAACTGAGGTGGGATAACCTAATGCTAAATGGCCGTCTCCATTGTCCTCCCCTCATTCGAGCTGCTAGTGCCCCGCCCACTTTGAGCTTTCCATTCGGACCTACGACAAATGGTGAAAACCATCACCCCAATCACGCTTGACATGATTAAGACCACACTTAGTAAGACCACAATAAGTACCACCTCCAATGTTCCCCATCCGTAGCCTTCCCTCCGCCCCGAAGAGTAGGCCGAATTCGGCTTGTTGGGAACATTGTGTGCGTCATCAGCTTCGTTCTTATCCTTCTTGGATAGCGATGTGTTGGAGTTCTTCAACTGTACGTGATGAGGTGGTCCGTTAGAAAGGTCTCCGTTAGAAAGGTCTCCTGTGAAACAGTAAGAGACATGAAAATGCTCAGTTTTATTTAGTTCTTGTACCGAAACTTACGATTCTTAACAAATGGCCATGTATTGTAGCTCGCAAGCTTGAAGAAACTTAGTGTGAGTATCAAACATTCACGTGTGCTGAGCCACACGAACGAACGTCCGATGTCTATAAGCAAGCAAATTTTATGCGACCACATGCGCCAGCCAATTGGAGTCGATTTTTCGGAAATGCGAAATTTCGAAATGCGGACTAAGCTGTTAATTGGTCAATTTGGCTACCATGTTTTGTAATACAACAACGGGTTACGGAAGGCCCGATAGAAGGCACCCGCCACAGTGGTCATAATCTGGGGATCCCGATCGCCGAATCTCATGCTCTCATCGCATCATACTTATAGACCCTTGCTCATGCAAGGCGATATTCCATAGGCTAGATTGAACCTCGGAGGTGCAGATCATGAAGACTTAATTTTTGATTTTCAAAGTATAGGCGATATTTCAAAAAGGGTCATTTAGGGCAAGAAGAGGACTTTTTGAGTAGCAGTTGGTAATGTTTATTTAATTCGAGGGTGCTGAATCCCAAAATGATGAACATTGGTGGAAATAATGCCTAATTTGCATAAATTTAGGTTTCTATATTTGAGTATATACATCGTATATATATTTTTAAGAAGTTTATTTTAGAGAGTCTACTTAACACTTCCTCGGCATGGTGAATTTGAAGCTCATCAATACCAAGGTTTGGCAAGACTACTTGATGATATCCGGAGACGAGGTAAATACGCGCGCAACTTTAGGGTATCACGCAAGAGGTTTAAGGGAAAATCGGTATGATTGTATGTAATGGAAATTCAATTAAAATGTTTTCTGCCTGGTTGGGAGTCGAACTCGGGTTACAGAGATGGAAGGCGGTGTACACCTGATAAACTTTGGTGTTTCTGACCTTCTGACGGGACTGGAGTGGGGTTGACCGGGGCTTTGGTGGGGTCACACGGGTCCATCATGGCGGAGGTACTGGCGAAGTCGTTAGGGTCGCCTGGCAGTCTACAGGCGTGCAACATGTCGTCTAGAACGCATCCAGCTACGGCACACTCAGTGGCCGAGCAGTTGGTGTCTTTGTAAGTCGAGCAGGGGTGAAGCTGACGAACGCCTGATGCGCATTGCGTACAAGGCAGGCAAAAGTACCGACTGAAAACACAATAGAGACAACACAGAGATGCAAATCAAGTCAGCAGACAACAAAATCACACTTTGTGACATTTTACGTAGTGACTTTTTTTGAGGGGGGGGGGCAAATTATTATCATTCATAAGTCAGTCACAAGTTGAGCCTGGGGTTATATGCAAGGTGCGTGTGCCCTTGGGCAAGGCACTTTGTATTGTCACTCTATGCATTGTTTTTCCCCACCCAGGAATTGGGTACCTGTATTAGGGCAGTTATTGTGATTGAATAGCTTCCTTGCGCCTTTATATAACAGGCAGCATCGAGCTGTAGTACTCCCCAGGGAGCTGAGATGGTAGTTGGAATGATTGATTGGCCCAATGATCACGAGTAATAATAATGTAACACGCTCTAATCTTAGTTAAAAGCGCTATATGAAACCCGTTATTAGTAATATTATTAATAAGTCAATCACAAGTCAGATCTCAACTTGTGATTGACTTGTGAAATATTATCTTTTAGCAATTTTGTGAGCCGTGAACAAATGCATAAAATATTATAGTTGGAGGCAAATAATTATCTGACATACATGTACATAGTCTTGCCATTCCTGTTGGTTCGTTCGTTACCCTCGCCTGGTACGCGGTCGGACTTCACTACGAAGACGAAGTCACTGCCTCTCTTGCAGGCAGGATATTTCTTGAAAAAGACGAGCTTTTTCCCAGCCTGGACGCCCGTAGAAGCGCAGGAAATGAGCCAGATGGCGACGGGAAGAAGTAGTTTCATGGCATCCATAGATCCACTTGTTGTTTTCTTGAACTGAACAAGAAATCAAAAAAGTTATAAAATAACAGAGTAATTGTTTTGTGCCCATTTTCACGCAATTTAGTACACAATGAGCAGACAAAAAACCTGCTATAGCAAATTCAGTGCCTAAACAAAAATTCAAATGGCTGAAAGTAGCTAGGCTAATGGGGTAATGCACTTCATACTGTATTTTATTTTTATTTTACCTTAAAAAAAACCCACAAAAAACCACAAAAAACATCTCTGAAAAAAAATAGCGACCTTTTAAAACCCAATAGCTGTTTTTCTAAATCAAACCTGGCTCGTTTGCATGTATTCATTTATGAGTCAGCAACAATTCCTGAAAGTCCGTTGACTTGGGACACAGTGGTACGCACGGCATCCTCTGTAACTGTCGCGCAAGGTCGTGCCAGGTTTCTTCTGTATAACGATGAACGATTGCGCAACTTGTGAACACGTACACGGGGAATCCCCCGACATTCACTGCGCAATCTCCCTTGCGTACGCGAGTGGGCGATCGCGAGTACATTTTACATACAATTTCATATGCACAGAGAAAAAACATGGTTTTGTGCCAACTTTTATACAACCGGTACGAGGTGGTACGTACTACGACCAAAAAAACCCAAAAAACTATCTGCGTGCATGCACGTGATCGTTACTGTACGGTACTGGGTTAGGGTCGAAGTTCACTCATTTCAATTTTGTACCAGATGAATTGTGTTTCTCCTTGTGTTGTACTTTGTTGCACGCCACGCAAGCGCTAAAAGTCGAATAAAAACGGTTCCTATAGTTCTACTGAAAGATAATTACTGTAATGAAATAAACCAGTGTAGATTATTTCCTTCAACAGAACGGTAAAAAAAATGAGTTCTGCAAGAATTGACTACTATTAAGAATAAACTATATATATATACAGGGTGAGTAAAAAAACCCCAAAAACAAAGGGAAACCCCAATGGCAGGACCAATTTTTTTAGTGAAGTTCTGTATGTCGCATTACCAATATTCTCGGATATGAAAGCCCAAGTACAAGAACCATTCAAATCACTCATATCATGTACTTTTCAATCAATATACGGAATGTTACACACAAGCATCAGTTTGTTTTTAACCTTGTCCACGGATCACCAAAAAACATGTTCTTTCAGCAAAACGAAAACAATTCTCATAGGGATGTGTGAATTGTTTTGTTTTGCTGAAAAGTGATCCGTGGACAAAACTTTGAAACAGTGGTTGTGTTTAAAATTCCTTAACTTGAAAAAGTACATGAGTTATTCGAATGATTCTTGTACTAAAAGAAAGCTTATTAATTGGGCTTTGATAGCGTAGATTTTGATAGTACTACATGCAGAACTTTATTAAGACAATGGTCCTGCCATTTGGGTTTCCTCTTTTTTTACTCCCCCTGTATATTCGGTGATTAGTATCGAATAGTTTTCTCATATTTGCTTCTGATATAGGCAGCTAAAATTGGTACAAAAAATCTCACCAAGAACTCATCAAAAAAGGGGAAAACGGAATCAACATCACCAAAATAAGTATACATCAATTTTGTGACAGAATAACCATGGGCATGAGTCATAAAAAAGTGACCGGATGTGAAAAACATTTTTAAAATATTTGGCTTGCTCCATTTCGTAAAAAAAACCACATAGGGATAAAATACATCTTGTTGACTTTTAATTGTGAACATTTCACATAATTTGCATACTCTATTCCCTAGTTTCAATAAAAAGATCCCAGCTGTCCATCACTATATCCAAACGGGGAAACATGCACAAATCGCCATCATCATTTCAGAATATTTTTGACTTGTTCCTTACCAAACACAAAATCTGAAGGCAAAACTAATGTTTGAGTCTTGATTAAAAAAAAAGTCTCATTTGAATTTGAATGGCATTGCATGTACAGCTATTTAATCGGTTCCTTTAGTAAAACACGCATACACTTCTGATGGCACTGATCAATTTCAGAATTTTTTTTCTTTCAGATGAGCTGAAGAATATGCTTTTTTTAAAGACATGTAACTCACTGGTTTATCGAATTTGATTGCGTATAAAGGGAAAAACTGTCACCCGGTTCATTTTCCTTTTGACTTACCCTGTAGTATTTACCAAATTTTTGTGACTTGGATTTTTTTCTTTCCTAATTGTCAGTTTCAAGGGCACACTTCCAACCGATTATTGTTCATCATTCAGCAAGGTATGAGGTGTATTTATACACTATAAAAAATAATGGGTACAACACGTACTGTTTGGCAATATAATTGTACCCAACATTGGTTTGAAATTACCCAATTTGGGTAAAATGTTTCCAACAATTGGGAAGAATTTGCCAAGAGTTTAACCTGTTGATATGTTGACCAACGTTGGTCTACATGTCAACCCATTTTACATGTTTACAGTGTAGTGAGAAACTAAAGTGACGTCATAGACACCCAGGCACTTTGCGCGTGCATGGCTCGTCAACATAATGACCTTTATAGAAATCGGACTGCGTGCCTGGGACTTTACCGTCTATAGTCAGAGTCACGAGTAGGAGTGAACAAAAAGAGTTTAAAGTTCAGAAAACGTCATGGGCCCTTTGTGCTAAAGTCACGCGCTCGGTAACTTTGTAAATAATAACAAACAGATGAAACACGCACATGTGCTCCCTTCCTACATCGAGCAGCAAATCAAGGCCATTTAAACGGATCTCTGAAACAGACCTGTGATTTCATTTGGTGTATATAATTATTGGCTTAGAAAAAAAATCCTCACGTGATTGTTCTATATTGTCAAATATATAGGCATGGTGCTTGCTTGGAAAGTAAACAGTGGAAAAATACAGATTTGCAACACTGAGACTATTTCACCAAAAAAAATGCATTGCAAAAACTGCAAATGAAAATTTGTAGATGGACAAACTGACAAACCGACCAAAGAGAATGAAAACGCTCCACAAACCATGGTAAATTAAAGGAACATGAAATTCTTTTGGCTGCAATTCAAGACAGCACGTGGTGTCGAGCTGCAGTGCATTTTTATAATACACGTGTTTTTCTGTAATGACCTAAATATCAATTTGATCATTTGACATTTAAACTAACCTACATTGATTATGAATAATAATAGGAGTACATGTACATTCAGTACATGGATCTAAAGAAGGGTTGTCAATAATTAATGTTTATGTTATCTCACGCTGTTTCTGTAACAGCATGCACCATGGGGGGGGGGGGGTAGCAGTGGGGCTCTCTAACTGAAAATACCATTTAACAATAATAAAATGTTACAATCTGACAAGACACTCCCCCCAAAAAAACCCCAAAACATATTTTTCATTGAGAAAAACACTTGACTTACCAAAACGAGTAAGTACAGATACCGTGTCTATGAGAGACGTCAAAGATATCGCTTTACGCACGACTGAAAACAAATATTGTAGATTAAGACGTGATTATTGTAGGCAATTACAGGATAAAACAGCCCATATACTTGCTCTAAGATTTAACAAGAAAACACATGTACATGCCGGAAGGAAACAGAGAACTACCGTATAGAAATGGCGTTACATCTAAAAGTATGAATGAAATATAGGTACGAGGCTACTTGCATAATGCACACTCCGACCGCGGTAC
Source organism: Patiria pectinifera (assembly GCA_029964075.1). Taxonomy (NCBI): domain Eukaryota; kingdom Metazoa; phylum Echinodermata; class Asteroidea; order Valvatida; family Asterinidae; genus Patiria; species Patiria pectinifera. Next base: position 1,751,299 of record CM057148.1, on the reverse strand, counting down.
GTGACAGTTTTGATCACTTGCCAAGTGCATGGTAGGCTGTTTTGCATTTTTCATAAATTATACAGTTTGGAGAATGGTCATGCATGGCATCGGGGAAAAAATTGGACCAGCGCCAAAAATAGTTTCGGCTGCATGATGGAAATCTCGAACTTGAAGGGAAAAAAATGAAATCATCCTACTGAATAATTTCGCAGATATTTTCAGGGATCAAATAAGCAGTATATAAAAATGAGTTAATATATAATGCAGTGTTTTGATCATTGATAATGATCCTAATATCAATATGATGATTGTGATTATTGATTACGGATTACAAAAAAGAAAAAAAAAGAAATACATTCAGATTCAGTGCATGGGTCAAAAGAACAGTTGTCAATTAATAAAAAGATTTTCGCTCGCTATAATTAATGATATCGGTAACAACACCCACCAGGTTTTTTTGGGGAGGGGGGGGGGTGTTGGCCGTTTGGGGTTGGGGGTTGGGTGGGGCCGGTGGAGTGGCTCTCTATAAACTGAAAACACAAGTATTACGAAAACTAAAATGACATGGCAAGACAAAATATACGAAACACGATTGTCACTAAAAGAAAAAAGCAATGGACTTACCAAAAGGCCGTAGTCCACGTGTCTAAGTACAGATACCGCCGGGAAACGCCAAAGATCGCTATACACGACTGTAAAAAATATTGCAGATTAAGACGTGATTATTGTAGGCATTTGGCATAGATCACAGTTATTCTTGACTGAAAAAGAGGATAATCAGCCCATAATTGCTTCCGGAGCTTTAACAAGAATGCACATGTGCATGCCTTCCGGGGTGCTAACAGAGAACTGCTGCGTGTGTCGTAGTAAAAATTGCGTTGCATGAAAAGTATGAATGAATATACGTGCGACACTGTTTTGATCACGTGTCAGGGTGGTAGCCCTATTTGCATAATTCACAGACGTGTATGGAAGGTGATCGTGCATTGATAGTCTGGTTCCCAGACCTGACAATTATTATCTGAATTGTAGGTCAGGCAGCCTCCGTGGTTAAAAATAATCATGACGACATTGACGGTCCTTTTTGAAAACTCGGCTTCGTTTCCGAATTCGCTTTATCACTTATAGCTTTTAATGTTCCGATCAAATTTTGAAATAAATCACTCGCTTTAAAATATCATAATACAGTTTGATATTTCTGAAGGAAAACATTGACTAATGTTGAACTGGAATCTTCAAAGTTAGGCACACGAATAGCACTGTGAGCAGGCAGAGCCGAAGAGGACCACGCCGAGTTTTGCAAAATGCCGGTAATGGTCGTCAAATTCAAAACAGTACATGACGCAGCAAAAAGTTCGCCTTTCGTATACGATCCGCGCTTGATGTACAAACTCGTCGTTGAATTTCAAGTGTTCTAAATAAAAGCGCTGAATATTAATTAGCATCTCGTTTTTTAAAGTTTGTAATAAGCAATTAGCAGTTAATAAAACCTATATTATACTCGGAAATACTCGAACGCTATCCGATTGTCGACGAAATGAAGGCGGCAAACTTCGGACATTTTCGGAAAAAGGAGGAATTCCTCCCGTTTCAGTCACGTGACGTTATTTGTAAAATAATGTATTTACCTGATCTAAGATTCATCAGGAATAGTCAGAATCTTTTGGTCTGGTAACCAGACTAATGCCATCGAACAAAAGAAATGGATCCATGCCAAATATCTTTAGTCACAATGTATATAATGATGAAATATCTTCGGTCATGATGAAATCTCGAACTAGAAACGGTGAAAAATGTCAAATCATCCTCGGCTGCTGAAAATAATAATTTACAGGGGTCAAATAAAGCCCACGACCCGACCCCCCATGTGCGACAATGGTTTGTTCTGATGGATACCTGGAGAGCAAATGGAATCGTCCACAAGTGACCTTTTATTCATTGGAAATATTCCAAGTTCAGCGAAGTTACAAAGCTACAGAGTTCACGGATTTGTGATGTAAACACTACACGCGTTCCCAGTTATTAATGTTATCAACGTCAACGTCAAGGACATTATACCAGTGTGTCCCGTGATTTGGACAAATAATTTGCTGAAGACAAACATCACATGCACAAGATATGATTAGGAAATTATGTCAAAGCATGCCACTTAATTGTGATAGGAAATTTCCAATGGAAAAATACAGTCATAAAAGACGTCTGCCATTTTCGCACACTGTCAAATTAACTGTCTCTCGGATACAATGTACAGCATATGCTTATTCAGGAGAAACGAATAACTAAGAAATTCTTGTGAACATTGCCGGATAGACAAAAGATAGTTGAAAGATCACCTGACAGAACAGGACTATAAAACTAAAATTTTACTGAATTAAAACAGATATATGTAAACGCAAGCTTTGCAGAACGCGAGTGGATAAATTCCCATAAGACCTAAATTGTACTTGTTTGAAGCAGCTGTTACCATAGGCTTACTGAAAAAATATAAATTAGTTATAGTATAGCATCGAAAAAAATAATTTGGACAAAGCATCGACACATTTTTTTTAAAAAGGAACAGAGGCCTACATGTATCGTTTCATTGTGACTGGACTTACCGTTCTTTCTCACGGTGTGCGACTCGTGTTGTTAACGTCGAGTGTGAAGGATGAAGGTGAACGCTAAATGTGGGCAAAGACCAAAAAACTATATTTTTTAATCGTGAAAGACACAATATTTGGTATATGCAAACGCGCATTCCTTGCCCGAAAAGTCCGTGTTTCAGCAGTGACTGTCGACATGTGTGTGTGGACGTGAACTCGGGGTGAACTGATTACGGCGCGCCGGCGCGCCGTTTGTGTGGGGAAAAAAATGAATGAAACCGATCATTGGCGCGGGCCAATCAGAGATCGAACTACAGCACCGCGTATTTTTTCCTGCAGCATACATCGTATTTTAACCAATCACGTCACGCACCCTAACATGAATATTTATCACGCTGTGTGGCATGAGAGACTTTAGGTTCTCGTGTTTTCCCTTCAATTTAACTTATCCTATTCAACAAAGATCTTCTGTGAAAATGGAGATAGGTTGTTTCGAACCACAGCTCTTGCGATCCATAGTTCATTCCACTATTCACTAGGCCACTGTGGCAGCTCGATGAAAGCCGTTCTTTAAATGTTTTACTGAAATGTGCATGACTGAGTGATAGCAATGGTGTGACGTCATAGTTATTTTCTTATGAATAAACACCGGCTAGTGTGCCGCAACAAAAGCACCGCGCACCGCCCACCGACTAAGATTCAGACACATCTGCACATGCGCATGAGTCGAAGTACATACATAGAGCTAGGATACAACCTTCGAGGGCATTATGGAAAAGTACCGTATGGCCTATGGAAAAGTACCCTGGCAAAAAGACACAAAAGGATAGTACCATGTACACTTTTATTCATCAGAAGTTATGCATACACATTTAGACGCTATGTTCATGTATAGAAAATGCATTTATGGATCTATGGCGCGCAAAAGTGACACTTATTCACATCAATGATGTCGTTAAATATATAGAGAAATTATCTAAATGCACTTCAAAATATTTCTTGAATTTAGAGATCTCTTTAAAGACATCAGAGATAAGTCCGAGTACGGTCCGAGTACATACCGTCCAATCAGTTACCGTTTGAAAATTGTCAAAAGAAAAATGAAAAACGAACCCTTTACCGTTTACCCTATTACAATCTTGGTAAAGAAACAGAAAACGGAAATCGTTTCCAGTTTTCGTTTATGCGTCTAAAAACGAAAACAGAAAAAACAAAATTGTTTTACCTTTTACCATTTTTGAATCTGTAAACAGAAAAATAAAAAAAGCAAACCGTTTTCCAATTTTTGGCTTTGAATTTTTGAACAGGAAAATGACAAAGCAAATGCTTTATCAATTTTTGGTTTTGAATTTTTAAACAGAAAAATGAAAAAGCAAACTCTTAACCACTTTTTGTTTTTGAGTTTTTGAAAAGAAAAAAGAAAAAACCAACCCTTTATCAATTTTTGGCTTTGAATTTTTGAAAAGAAAAAAGAAAAAGACAACCCTTTACCAATTTCCGTTTTTGAATTTTTGAAAAGAAAAAAGAAAAAGCCAACCCTTTACCAATTTTTGTTTTTGAATTTTTGAAAAGAAAAAAGAAAAAGCAACCCCTTTACCAGTCTTTGTTTTGAAATTTTTGAACCAAAAAAAGAAAAAGCAAACCCTTTCCCCGTATTTGTTTTGAAATTTTTAAACCAAAAAGAAAAGAAAAAGCAAACCCTTTACCAGTTACCGTTTTTTTTTAATTTTAAAGAGAAAAAAGGAAAAACAAACCCTCTACCGCACACCGTTTTGGAGTCTGTGTTCAGAAAAAGGGACAACGCATCGAGTTACAGCATTCCGTTTTTGATGCGTATAAAACAAAATCATCAATCGTTTTCCTTTGTATACAGTTAACATTATGTAAATAAACGCATCAGCACACTCATGTTTGTTTCATTTTAACTAAAAACTAAGACAACATTTTCTTTGCCAAAACAAACACGAAAAAGGGTAACAGGAAAAGGAAAAACGAAACCTGGCTGTCAGACATTTAGCTCTCGTAAAAGTATCACAGGGCCCAGGTTCATTAAATTTGGTTCGCAAAAACAAAATGAAAGTCCCTTTTTAGAGAGTTGCAAACGCCCAAAATCGGAATAAAGTAGTTTTTGTTAAAACAAAACAGTTTAGAAGAAGAAAAAATACACTTATAAAAATAGCAGGGATTTGCAACTGAAATAAAAGCATGTGTGTGAAGCTGCAATTTGAAGGATTGGAAAGGTTGATGAAGCCAGGCCGTCGTTGTTCATTGAACATAGAGAAAAGGATTATATTAAAGACGGGTATTTTTTGCTTTAAATTTAAAAGCGGATCCTCTATTTGCAAGTGAAGTAGACGTTGTCTTAGTTCTTTTCTCTCTAATTTGGCTTCGTCTCAGGCTCTACATTTTCAGAAGTCTTGGGCGGACAAGCCAATTCCACTTCGAAGTTCCAGTAAGCTTAGTCGACTCAAGCTGGGAGTCACGCTGCCTAGCGGTACTTATCTCGCTTTCCACCGCTGTCATCCGGGTTTCAATCCCGCATGGGCCAATATTATTTTGTGTGGATTGAGTTTTCAGTCCAGGCCTGATTTCGTGGGCTACCCCGGCCTGAATATTCTTCTGGGGTTTCCTCCCGCCTCTATAAAACTGTGATTTCTTCTCATTGTCCCATCTCTACAGCTTTTGCAAGCTACCATGCCTATTACACTTTTGTGGAATTGGTTTCATTACCAGAAATAACTAATGCAAAAAAAAAATAATATTCGACACCTTGAAATCTACCGAATTATGTATGGGTCAGAATTAAGGGGAAGCTTTGTGTGAGCAACTCATCCCTTAGTCACAAACGACACTGCACAACAATTCATTTCATTTCATTTCATTTATTAATTTCACAGGTAAAAGTTCAAGTACAGACAATAAGAACAGCAAAGAAAACAAAAACATGCACATACAGTTAGGAGAGAGAGCAAGAAAAAAGAAAGAAAAAAAAAAAGAAGTAGCATTCCTGATGGATTTAAAAAAAGTAAACTAAATTACTATCGAGTTAATCTCCTGATGCCACAATTTAAGAAGAGACAATACAAAAGGACATTACAAATGGACATTATTAAAACATGGCTTACAGTATAAGAATATAGAAATATACAAGCAGTTAAAACTTTAAAAGCACAAATGGGCATTAAAAAATACAGATTCGGTAAAAGAGAGATTCGAGTGAATTATAATGCATTATAATGCAAAAGGCACTATAAAATTGAGAAAAAAAACAAGCAGCAAGGTATTTGAGTGGGCAAGGCAACTAGAAAGTTAAACTGTTTTGGTCAAGGGGACCTCCTGGCCAGGGACTAATAAATGATTTCTGAGAGAATTTGTAAAGGAGGATAAACTATGGATAATTGGATCTTTAATGCAGGCCGGTAGTTCATCCCATAATCTAGGGAATCTGTGAAAAAGAGAATGATGGGCAGCATTGGAACGAGCCCGATGATGGACAAATTTAACAGATTCGATATGTCTACAATTAATGGGAATTAGAGTGTCAGTGTCAACGTCAAATTTATTATATAAACATTTAATAACAAACGTAATTGAAAGGAAATGAACCCTGTTGATTAAAAGAGGCAGACCCAGCTGACAAACTTCAGAAATATATAACCTTGAAAATGTCCCCTTTATTGCTGGCCTCGTCACCTAGTGGTGGCAAAGCCTAATTCCTTCGAACGTGAACCAGACAAAAACAACCTCACTCCAAATGTTCCATACATCGGCGAATGCAAACAATTAATTGGAATACACCAAACAAAGTTGCTGACAATATTCCACTTAGCAATTTACAATCTCGTCACTAAACGTTTTTAGGGAAGAAATTTGGAAATGCAAAAAAGACACACAATTTCCCATCCCTTGTAAAATCAATCCAAGAGAATTATACAAATTAGTGAAAATACCACCAACAGTCACCATGAACCAGCTGCCTTGAAAAACCCGAATAAAAGCATCTGCTTAAACATGCAACTATAAAGATAAGTCATGATACAAAATGAACGTATACATGCTCTACGTACAAACAAAACATTATTCAGATTTGACAAGAAACCAGTAAAATTTGACCAGCCAGTCAGCCGGTATGAGTGCAACTGAAAAATCAGTCAATCTGAATTGGTTTTTCGAGTCTGTATTATTGAATTTTGAAAAACAGTTATGCAAATAACTGAAATTGTAGTCAAATCCAACTACTTTTTCCAGTCATAGTATGAAACTTTAATTATTGCTCAACTTAATTCCGAGTCAAGTTTCAATACACAGTAAAACTAGTCAATACTTTGACTAAGTTGTTTTTAAAGTAAAATATACGATACACAAAATTCTAAAAGGCATTAGGTATAACACCATACAATCTCATTCAAAAATACGAATGACAACAAGTTTTGATAAAGTTGGAAAAATACACACCTACAAAATTCAGTACACAAAGGAAATGAGTCGACGGATATAGTGCGGACAAATCATGTCTCTTTGCTCATAAAGAGTACACTGCAAAAACTGCAGTGTTAAATTTACACTGTTGGTATCTATATAGGACCATCTGGTGTTAAATTTTACTGGTGTTGTCCTATATAGATACCGAATGGTGTTAAATTAACACTGCAGTTTTTGCAGTGTAAACACAAACATAGTAACAATGCAGAGCAGCTTGAGTTGACGTACACCGCGGCACTGACGGTGTTCGCAATTCCTCTGTTTGTAATTATAACCAACTAACATACATGGCTTGCATAGATGAATACAATTAATTACGTAATGGCATTTGGCCACAGACTCCGAATATGAGGTACTGTGATCATGATAACAGTCACCACTATTGCCAAACTTGCAATCCCCGGGTAAACAAGGGACACCCACTTTTTTCGGCTTTACCATCTATAGCAAAGTGAGTGGCGCTTTTAAGTAGGCATATACTGAAGCTTTACATGTTGGCTATCATTAAAAACACTGATCACAGTATATTGGTGAAACAAAAACTTCTCCTGCCACCTGGACAGGGCGAGTAATAAAAAAGCCAAACCCAAATGTTAGGACCAATCTTTGAATGAAGTTTTTCCTCCACCACTTTCAAAATCTAGGGTATAAAAACCACGGTCTTAAAACTTTCTTTCAGTTTAAGAATCATTCAAATCACTCATGTACTTTTCAAAATACGAAATGTTGCACACATTTATAGGGATGTATATTGTTTTCGTTTTGCTGAAAGAACACTTTTACCTTTTTGTGATCCGTGGACAAAACTTTTAAGCAGTATTAGTGTTTAAAATTCCGTAACTTGAAAAGTATAGTGATTAGATTCTTGAAGAGTATAGTGATTAGATTCTTGAAAAGTATAGTGATTAGATTCTTGAAAAGTATAGTGATTAGATTCTTGAAAAGTATAGTGATTAGATTCTTGAAAAGTACAGTGATTAGATTCTTGAAAAGTATAGTGATTAGATTCTTGAAAAGTATAGTGATTAGATTCTTGAAGAGTATAGTGATTAGATTCTTGAAAAGTATGGTGATTAGATTCTTGAAAAGTATAGTGATTAGATTCTTGAAAAGTACAGTGATTAGATTCTTGCACTAATGGAAAGCTTAATGGCTGTGCTTTCATGTCCTAAAAACAACTTTGGTTAACATAACCAATTGGTTGAAATAACCAACAATTAATTGGTTAATATTTGTTGAACCAATCGATTGGTTGGATACATATACCAATTGTTGCTATTTCAACTAATGATTGGTTACGTTAACTAGTCTTCTTTTTTTTAGTGCTAAGGGCAAAACTTCATTAAAATTGGTCATGACATGTCATTTGGGTTTCGTATGTTTTTTTTACGCACCCTATGCATTACAAAAAATAGCAACCTCAATTAGAACTTGCTCAATGGCTCTTCCAAAATGGTATCTACCAACCGTACATAAAAACACGTGATATCGGTCAGGTGATTGTAAATCACTAATAAAGTCATCACAAGGCTTTTCGAAAAAAAAATGCAGTGAATGTAGCTTCAATGTTATTTACAACATTTTCATTAACAGTCGCACCCGTCATCATCTTCACGTAAACAAATCTGTGAAAGCACTAACTGTGTGGTTTCAGCTGAAGCAAAATAGAGTTTGGCACAGACAAACAATGCAACTATAATAGTCAAAAGTTGATGTTGTTTAAAGTGTGCAAAAAAAGTAGCAAAATACAGAGTGTATAGGCCTACATGCGCCATGGCAAAACGGGGCCTAAAATGAACAGCTTTAGTTGAAACAGTTATGTAAAATAAAAATGAATCAATGGTACTGACAAGTCAAACGTGAATGACCGCCTTGCAGAATAGTGGGAGCTAGGTGGCCGAACTTTTTACGGCGAGTTACCAGACCGGAAATGTGCAGTGAAGGCATGATGTTGCATTGCATTGTGGGACACTTTGCAGTGCAAACAATTAATCCCTGCAATTTGCACAGTTCTTTCTATCTATCCGTAAAAGGGTCGAAGTTTGAAGATGTTTGATTCACAAGATTAAGGCCGGTAAAAGGGTCTAATTTTCTTGAATACAAAATGGAAAAATCTTGCTTTTGTTATCAGAAGAATTAAATCATGAGCTCGGGGGAATCACGGTTCCAAAGTTGAATCTTTAGCTCAAACGCGGTGAAGAGGGTGTGACGTGATCGTTACCTCATAAAGCATTACGCAATTGCAACTGAATACTTTTGCTGAGTTGAAAACATCGCAAATACAACGATTGTCCTGTTGCACAATCTTTGGTTACGTAACAGATGCTGAAAACATGCATGTACAATCAACATACATGGTTTGCATAGCATACAATACAATCGTTACATGCATGTATTACACCTAATTCAACACTCTCTTGAAACAACGTTAGTCGGGCATAACAATGCTGCGTTCAAATCATTTGACTATATACATGTGCGCCGAATTTCCGAGAAAACGTCCGTCGCACTGGGCTGAGCTTGGCAGAAAACGCCGGAGCCGTACACTGCAAAAATTGTGTTAAGTAATTAAACACTTTCTTGCTATCAGTTTGTAAACATTTTTAATAAGCATGTTAGAGTATTAAGGATGGAAAGTGTTAAGCAATTTAACATTGATGTTTAGGAATTGAAAACATAATATTTAGCTTCTCAACATGTTTACAAAGCGATAGCAAGATTGTGTTTAATTGCTAAACTCAGTTTTTAGAGTGTAAACAAGGAATTTCTGCAATTTCACACACGATTTCACTTTGATTCAATCGTTTACAAAAATATTCCTCTTCGTGTAACAAATTTGATTAAAATACGAAATATTCACTGTTGTAAATAAATACATTCCACATGCCTCATATTTACAAAAGTAATTATGTACACTCGTTTGCATTGTTTGGCATTTTTTTTTTTTGCATAGTATAGAGTATTGTCTGTCTTCCAGACCATACTCTTCTGACTATTTGTAAAATCCTCAGATATAATAGTCAGTATATGCTGGTCGAAATAGGAGGGCGCTTTAGTTGATAAACACGTTTGGCATTTACTCAAATTAAAAATTAAAACGCCTTCCTATTGTGTCCTCCATCATCTCAAGGAGGCTGGGCCTAATAATGACGTCATGCTTTGTTTACATGTGCGCTTCCTGATGGGAGCCAAAACCACCAAGCTTCCAAAGGGAAGCAAACAAGTTAAAAAAACTGTGACGTCATCATACCTCTTCTCTCTTAACTTCAATACGGAAAGACAATAGCCTGAAGCTATAGACTTTAGACAGTCGTCTCCGGTCTCCCCCCACTCAAGCTACCAGTGCCACGGCCCCGCCCACTTTGAAGCCTCACGTTCTTGGATCTGCGGTAGTAGACGAACATCCCCACGACCGTGACGTTCACGTAAATTATAAACGCGACCACGAAGATACCGACTACCGTCTCCAGTGTTCCCCATCCGCCACCCTGTCTGCCCCCTGACGACTCGGTCAACTTCGGCTCGTTGGTAACAGTGTGAGTGCCACCTGCCGCAACTCCGTTCCTTCCTTCTTCAGGCAGAGGAGTGCTAGATTTCTTCCATTTTGTGAGCTGAGGCGATCCGATCGAGGGATTTTCTGTAAAACATTAAGAGATAATAAAAATGGTCAGTGTTATTTTATTTTTTGTACCGAAACTGTGACGATTCTTCAAAACGTGTCGCTGCGCGCCAGCCTGAAGAAACCTATGAAGTCGATGGAGGCTCAACGGTTCAGTTTTCTATTATAGTAGTTGGGGGGAAATCGAGATGAGACCACAATGGGAGCATGCAATAGTTACTGGAAAAAAAACAATCGCATATCCGGCGGTCGTCTTGGGTGGGATTCGAACCGGTAGTACAGAGTTGAAGGCTACCAACCTTATAATTTTTGACGTCGATGGCGACCTGTTCCTCTGCAGTTTGTCCCGCCCTGCATGTTTTTTTGACATGGCATGCGTGCGCAGATCCCAATGTCTGACAGGCGTGTATTTTGCATAACACGCGCGTCTACCTAGCGTGAAAACTATGGAATATACAACTCCGTGAAATGTCAACCTCGTGCCCCGTGGGTACGATCTTGCAGCGCCATGTTGTTTCCCCATGGAGTCGAGGCTGGTGAAATGTGTACTCGTTGGTAGTATTGCGCATGCGTAAGTACGATATATGCAGTTTTTAGGATCATTATAGGAGAGTGACTTGTCTCGTGTGCGAGGGATTAACCATAGGATTAACCAATAATAGGGACAATTGGGGGTCCGATTTTCATAGGAGTCGGATTTTCATATGACACCTGCATTGTGACGCAAGTGTTGTTGCCAATGCAATGTGCGCGATGGGCGGGGCATAGGGCGGGGTTTAAGCGGTCTGGTCTACATCTGTACCCGACAAAGCTTTGGTATCGCTAACCTGGCGGGATCGGAGTCGGGTTGACCGGGGCTTTGGTGGGATCACACGGGTCCATCATGGCGGAGATACTGGGGAACTTGCTAGGGTCGCCTGGCAGTCTACAGGCGTGCAACATCTCGTCTAAAACGCATCCATCTACGACACACTCAGTGGCCGAACAGTTGGTATCGTGGTACTTCATGCACGGTTGGAGCTGACGAACGCCTGATGCGCACTGCGTGCAAGGCAGGCAGACGTAGTACTGACTGTAATCACAAGGGACCACAGAGACTAATTCATGAGTAAGAAAAAAATATCATCTTTAATACTTGGCCTTTTTTTGCCCATGGCTCTATAGAGACATACAAATGGGCAATTTGATAAGCACAGAAGATTGCAGTTGACCAGCAAAACAAAGCTTGACAACAAAGGTATGAAATTGGGTTAGCTCAATAGCACGTTATGAATATCAATCACAGTGCTTCCTCCCTTAAATCTTATTGGTCATGTCATCAGGTACGCGTGACAATCTTAAACTTGACCCCAAGTTCATCGAAGGTGGATCAAACTTAGTCTGGTTCCCTGACCCTATATAATCCTCTGGATTTCAAAAATAGGAGGGCCGGGAACAGTCTAGATCAAACTGGGCAGCAATTACTTTTTTTTAACCACGTATGGTCAATTACCGTAGTGCGCATGCGTAAGTTGGTAAAGGAATGGTTCTCGGAATTCCCGTCTTGAACAAAATCTTCCAAAGTCATGAGTAAAAAAAAAAAATTAAATTCACTTCATCGATCTGCACGAACTTGATTACGCACAATAAGGAAATAAACTTTATTTATCGGGGAAAACAATAGAATGTAAAATTTCTGGGACTCGATCGAACCCCTAACCTGTAACACTGTGCCCAGTGATCTAGCGTACGTAAAGCAGGCCACAATTCTGCCATGATCTTTGACGGTAATTAAGAAAGTAACAATATTTCAAATCACAAGATAAACGTATTTGAATTCAATCGCGTGACATGTGTCGCACATGCGTATTAAGGTAAATGACTTTACCAGCCTGCAAAAAGAAAGAAAGAAAATGCGTCATGGCGTGCACAGATCGAGGAAGCTGAAACTCACATCGTTTTGCCATTTGTCTTGTCCCGCTCGAAGTATTTCCCGCCAGGACTGCGATCGGAGTCCTTCACAACCATGACGTACTCGGTGTATTTCTTGCAGGCGGGCCATTTCTTGTAAATTGCCGGTTTTTCGCTCCCAGCCTGGACGCTCAGGACATCGCAGGAAATCAGGAGGATGGCGAGTACGGGAAGCAGTTTCATGGGTACCAAGTTTTTCTTCAAATACATAAGACCAAAAGAAGTTGTTAAGTATCACTCACACACACTTGGCGATATTTATTGTCAGCTTCATGCAACTTTACTGTACTGAGCAAAAAACATTATTGCTATAACAGATTTGAGTGGCAGGCAAAATGGTAACTTTATGCACACTGCAATGCATTTTATGTATGTTTTACTAAGTAGCAAAAATGCGTAAATAAAACGTTTTTATATTTGCTGTTTTGTGAGCTTACTGTCGATGTCGTGCAGCGAGATTTATTATCAAGTCTCTACAAATAGCGACCTTTAAAAATCCTCTCTATTTGTTTTGTTTCTATTAAAATCAAACTTTAGTATAATTTAAATGTATTCATTTTTTAGTCAGCACAAATTCCTGAAAGTCCGTTGACTTCTCAAAGTCAAACACTCTGCCATGGACGACAACCCGGTTGTATACATGTACATGTACATCTAAGCTAGGTTGAACTTGGCTCAAAACCAAGTTTATTGTTCATTTGGTTATTATGGCAGGTGAATATGCGCTTGCCCACACGCAGGCAAAATAACCCCACAAGTAATTCAATTCCCCTTGTACAATTTGCATTTTTGCGAAATGTTATGGTTGTAGGTCAACACGGACATAGACTTGGTGCCAAGTCGGTAATTGTTTACTACAGGCTCCACGCACGCAAAATATATATGTCCCAACCCGGCCGATTACGTACTAGTCTTATACCAGCCGTGCCGATGGAGTTCGACTAAAGATCACGGACAAAATACGGCTCTATCTAACGACTTGTCATCAAGTCTAACACGGGCTCAACCTTGCACCGCATGATTTGTACGCGTACGCCTCGACTCACACAGTGCAGAGCAACGGTGAGGAATTATGCAATCACGCATTGGGGAATCCCCTGTAATTCATTGCACAATATTGGATGAGCGCATCCAACAGCAGGTGTTGTGCCAAGTTTGACAACCGGTACGGAGTGGTACAACAGAACAAATTCTCGAAATTACGATCGCGCGTGCACGTGATTTTTGGGTCTTGGAATGGTGAGGGATTAGGGTTATCATAGGAACGGTAACGAACTAGTTCAATTGGGTTCATGTGTATTTCTCTTTAGTTTTTTTTTCGAAAATTAATTAAAAGAACAAAGTACTGTAAAGACATGATACAATTTTCTTTCAACAGAACGGTGCAAAAATGCATTGCATTTACTGCAAGGGAAGACTAGCATACAGTAATTCCGTTCAAATGATAAATGAATAGTTTTGAGTACAAGCAGCTGAAACTGATACAATCTCACCAGGAACTCAATTAGTCAAAAAAGCAAAAAATACTAGGAACCACAAAAATCACGAAAGTGAAGTACATTAATTGTAACAAAGGTGAGATGCGTGAGTGGAAGTGGGGTTTTGTCGGAATTGTATCTTACGACGTCATTGTTGTGCCTCTTTTCTTGTCAGTATTTCCATGCGATTTAGATTTAATTGGCTCACTAAAATATTGTGATTTGAGCTCCGCCAGTGGTGAGAATAAACGTGTCACGTCACGGACCCTATCATATACCATGACAGGCCTCCCTATGGGACTTACTGCCCAAAAGTGAAACAAGTGGCAGGGTCACCCCCAAAAGTTGTGCAAGCAGATATCGATAAAATTCTCAAAAGTCCTAACATGAGTATTTCATTGTGATGTAGCATATTACTTATACTTTTGTGTTTAATCAGTGCACATTTCATCCAAACGCATTCATGGAAACCAGAGCTGTAACAAAAGGAAATGTGTATCTCATTTTGTTACAATTGATCGTACTTCACATTCGTGATATTATTTCGATTCCATGTATATTTTTCTTTTTTGACTAATTGAGTTTCTGATGAGTTTTTTTCGTATCAATTTCTGCTGCTTATTCTCAAACTCCAACTATTCCATGGGAATTACAATGGCATTGGAATTCGCTCAAACGGCACTCGATCTGCATTTCAGATCACACTGGCACGTGTGAAAAACACATTGCCATTTTATCTCTGGTTTGCATGAATGGATTTTCAACAAATTTTCGCTGTGATTATGCCCATACACAAGAGTACAAACAAATGAAAATGAAATGCTGATGTTGGATACTTTGAAATTGAAAGGTATCTGCTTGCCCAACTTTTTGGGGGTCATGCACCGTGTACTGGAACTGTGTCGTTTGTGCGTGCGCGTTGTGTCAACACCGACCGAACAAAAAACTCTACGTGCCTGGGACTCGACTATGGTGTTCTATATCTGCCATCTCGCGTCGCGGATCTCGCGTCGCGGATCTCGCGTCGCGCCTCGCGGATCTCGCCTCGCGCCTCGCGGATCTCGCGTCGCGCCTCGCGGATCTCGCGTCGCGCCTCGCGGATCTCGCGTCGCGCCTCGCGGATCTCGCGTCGCGCCTCGCGGAT
The DNA here is from genome assembly GCA_029964075.1 of Patiria pectinifera. Lineage (NCBI taxonomy): Eukaryota > Metazoa > Echinodermata > Asteroidea > Valvatida > Asterinidae > Patiria > Patiria pectinifera. The sequence goes on along the minus strand of CM057148.1, from coordinate 1,736,062 downwards.
CTCGCCTCGCGGATCTCGCGTCGCGCCTCTTCTCGCTGATCTCGCGGATCTCGCGCCCCGATTCGCCTCTTCGTTTTCTGGCCGCGCTCCCGTCTTTTGCATGCGCATATGTATAAGAGAAATGATGGCTCTATCCCATTCAGAGACGCCTCTCCTATAGATTGGCTTGTTAATAAAAATGTGCGTAAGAAATGCGCATGCGCAACACCCAGAAAAAAAAAAAAACGCGAGGCGAGATCCGCGAGGCGAGATCCGCGAGGGGGAGATCGGCGAGGCGAGATCCGCGAGGCGAGATCCACGAGGCGAGATCCGCGAGGCGCGACGCGAGATCCGCGAGGCGAGATCCGCGAGGCGCGACGCGAGATCCGCGAGGCGCGACGCGAGATCCGCGAGGCGCGACGCGAGATCCGCGACGCGAGATCCGCGACGCGAGATGGCAGATATAGAACACCATACTCGACTAAACCATCGTCCCGTCATAGTCACGAGAATCGAACAAAAGAGTTTAAAGGTCAGATGACGCGATGGAAAATTGCCCCTCTAAAGGTATGCGTTCTGTTACTAAATGTAAACAATAACAAACACGCAGGGCCTACATGTGTTCCTTCGTACTTCGATCATCGAAGACTAAAGGCCATTTAAAAAGGAATTTTAAAACAAGACTTGTGACTTCGTGTTTATAAAAAGGCTTAGAAAAAAGAACACACGTGATTGTTCAGATATTGTCAAAATATATAGGAATCATGATGGCGCTCGCGTGGAAAAGCATAAGCTGGAAAAATACAGAACTGTCACAAGACTATTTCACCAAAACTTTAAGAAAAAAAATCAGCATACATTAAACAAAAAAAAAACTGCACAGGAAACTTTACGAATATTTCAGATAGACAGACTGACAAACCGGCCGACCAAAGTGAATGAAAACCTGGCAATAATCTCCCCTAAAATCAATAATTATTTAAAGGGATGTGTGGCTGCAAATGAATATACCACGTGGATAACTGCAGTGCAGTTTTATAATGCAGTGTTTAATTGCGTTGTGAGCATTGTGACCCGAATATCAATAATCATTCTGACATGTAAACTAGCCTATATACTGATTACGGATAAAAAAGAAAGAAATAGATTCAGTGCATGGGTCAAAAGAACAGTTGTCAGTTAATAAAATGGTTTGTTTTCGCTCACTATTATTAATGTTATCGGTCTCAGCACGAATATACCAGGTGTTTTTTTGGGGGAGGTGGGTGGCTTTTGGGGGTCGGGTGGGGTTTGAAGTTGGATGGCTCTCGAACTGAAATCAGAATTACGAAAACTAAAATGACAGGATCAGGCCTAGATGGCAATACAACAAAATACAAAACACGGATTTACTGAGAGAAATACTGGACTTACCAAAACGCCGCAGTCCACGTGCTAACAAGGCCTACAGCCAGATACCGCGCTGAGTCAAGTTTCGCTAAATATAGACGACTGTGAAAAAAATATTGCAGATAGACGTGATTATTGTAGGCACTGGGAAAAGATCACAATTCTTTGGACTGAAAAAGAGGATATAATCATCCCGTATTTGTTCCGGAGCTTTAACAAGAAAACACACGTGCGTGTATTATACGATGCCAAAAGGAAGTGCCGTGGAAGTATGAATGAACCAGGAACGAGGCTAATTATGCAGACCATCTGCACACCAGGCAGACACTATGGAGAATGATTGTGCGTACTGTGACCTATGTTATGGAAAAACAAATTGGAGCGCCGCGAACCTCGGCTTCGGCCGGGATGATGAAATCTCGAACTTGAACTGAAAAAAAAGTCTAGTCAGGGATCAAAATAAGCAGTAGTACCCATCACCCCCCCCCCCCCATCCGCGACAATGTTGTTGCCTTGAGAGCTAAATGATCTCGCCCACGACTAAATCGAATGACGTTTTACTCTATATTTACGTGCTAGTGGAAATGTACTGGTTCAATTCCATCTGTTCAGCGAGTGTATTACAGATTTATGTCAACAGTAAAACAACACGTTCCGCCGCACCACCATGCAAAGCCGGACTTTAAATACCAATTATGAATCTCGTGATTTGATCAAGTGTTTGCAACCGACCACATTACAAGATATGATTGTGTTAAGATACATGTCACTTTTGATTGGAATTTGCCAATGGCCCATCCACACCTGGCCGGATGCGATTTTTTGCAAATTGTCTGTTTAGGCCAAAAAAAAAAAGTCTCCGGTTTCTGGTATGGAGCTTGTCCAAAAAGTGGTGCGGCGACGCGGCTTTTTTTTTTTTTTACCCGACTTTTTTGCTTCAAATGTGCTTCAAATGTCGGCTGATGACTGCAAATGGTGCCCGACTAAACTGCAAATATATATATGGGAGTCAGAGAGCCATAAAGCTTATTCTCGATCATATCATAACCTAAAAAACACGTTGAAATTGCGCAGCAGCAGAATCAATTCCAGTCCAGTGAGTTTGGCGGTTTTGAGACATCAATCAAAAAATGAAAAAAATGCTTTTTCATTTGCGCACGCGCACGCGCATGGCGACGCGCGCGCGAGCGAAACCGGAGACTTTTTTTTTTTTGGCCTTATTGGATACAAAAGTTTTCAGTAGAAACGAATAACTCAAAAAATCGTGTGAACATTGCCAGATAGACAGAAAGAAAGAGAAACTGACAGAATAGGACTATGAAATTACAAATTTACTGAATTAAAACAGGCATCTTTTACTTCTTAAAACAATTGCACAACATGTCTGGATCAGTTTCCATTAATCCGATTTTATTTTTTTTATTTCAGTTGTTACTGAAAAACCCTGAGGACATGAGACAGACTGGCAATAGATAATTATAAAGAACTCACCGTTTATTTCTTTGTACTCGTGTCGCAGTTGACTTTGAGTGTGTACATGTACTGTGACCGTAAATGGCGACAGTGGGCGATACAGCTTCGTGTCAAGTGCAAAAAAAAGAGATTTTTTTTATCGTGGAAGACAAAATAATTGTTACACTTCGTAGAGCAGAAATTCCTTGACAAGAATGTATAAAGCAGTTAAATATTAAGTGTCCGCTGCTAGTGCTGAGTAGCATTTGGACCAGTGTCACACATGTAATTAACTGAATGGGGCGCCAGCGCGCCTTGTGGAAAAAAGTGAATGAAACTGATTGACCAAATGAATGAAACTGATTGACCAATCAGAGATCAAGCTGAAGAACACCATCCACTAGTCTGGCTCCCAGACCTGACAATTATTCCCGACGCTCACGTCTAAATTGTAGGTCAGGCAGGCCATGGAGGGTTCCTTCCTCCATGGGCAGGCTCCGTGGCTAAAAATAAACATGACGACATTGACGGCCCTTTTTAAAAACTCGGCTTCGTTTTCGAATTCGCTTTATCACTTACAGCTTTTAAGGTTGCGATCAAATTTCTAAATTAATCACTTGCTCCATATTATCATACATTCATGATAAAATACAGTTCGATATTACATGTACCGTAAGAAAACATTGTACTGTAAGAAAACATTGACTAATGTTGACCTGGACTCTTCAAAGTTCAAGGGGCACCCAAAAAGCACTTTTAGCAGGGCGGCGGACCCGAATGAAGACCACGCCGAGTTTTGGAAAATGCCGCTAACGGTCGTCAAATTCAAAATACATGACACTGCAAAAAGTTCGCCCCTTGTATACGATCGAGTACAAAATTGTCGTTTGAATTTAAATTTTTTTAACTAAAAGCAATTAATGTTCGGAGGAATTCCTCCCGTTTTAGTCACGTGACGTTATTTGTAATACAATGTATTACCGAAGGCTTCCTGACCTAAGATTCATCAGGAATAGTCAGAATATTTTGGTCTGGGAACCAGACTACACCACCCACCGACATTCAGACGCATGCGCACTGCAGTGCAAGTTCACTCTGCATGCTTTGCAAGTATACAAGGCCAAGGTTCGGTGGGGGGGGGGGGGGCAAAATATATATACTGCGGCATGACACAATAACGTGTACAAGTTACAGAGTTCGCTCGTACCCACCGCCTTAGACTTGCGGACAAGTCGCTAGGTAGTCGTGTTTTGTCCGTCGGCGCCCCCAGTATTTACTTGCACGGCGCTGTAGTTATCCATAGAGCTAGCTAGCTTGCTGGCCTCGACATGTCTAATGACTTGACTAATATCATTTCGGACGGATATTCATGTATGTGTTTGGGCGATGGGTAAAGAGCTAAGTTACAGCTAGGAGCCCCTGAGAAAAGTTTATCAGGGTTACACACTATCCGGCTCGTAAGGGGACGTCAGTTCAGTGCAAACCACGCCCACTGCACATTATGTAGCATTGGAACCATTGGAACCGGAAGTTAACGCAACCTGAGTGTTCAGCCAATGGGTGCTTGTAATCTGTGGTGCGCGTGCGTGTATGATGAACAGGATACAAAGAAAGTCGTCATTGAACTTGCAAATTAATTTTATTTAGCCATGATTTACCAGGAAATCCCCTTTGATAACCACTTATACCATTGTCCCTTTGGTATTGCACACTACCCAAGCGAACAATGACTGTTAAATTTTACACTTTATTGGACCCGAAATTCCAAAATCTTGTTAAGTTGGGATCTCGGCTGCATCGTCTTTAAGCCGCCTTCCAAAAGTTTGTAAGAAATAAAAAAGGGGGCGTTTTCAAACTGTTTTGTGCTCATTGCACAAATGGGCCTTTAATTTATAGGAATAATTAATTGAGGGCTTGATACCAATTGGACTGAAACCGCAAACACAAAGGATAGAGTGAAGAGGCATTATTTTTTTATAAATAATAATCAAAATTTACAAATACAAAATTTAAACAGTCTGACTTTTCAAGCCAAATGAAAAAAAAAAATTGAAGCTGTTAAACATGAGAAATTGTTTAAATATTGCAAAATTATACAGAGCAAAACACAAGGCAGGCAGTATGGCAACGAATTTGTACAGAACAGGCCTAAGTAGTAAATTAATGTTCATTTAAAGTAAATATGCATAAATAGTACTGACCTAATAACGTAATGACCGCGTTGCATGTTGGGAGCTCGTTGATAGACCTCTCATGGACCACTTGAATACCTTTTTTCTGAGTTGATTACTGTAACTTAATTGTTCATCTTTGGTTACATGGAAAATTCTGAATATGGTTATGTACAAAGCATTCTGCTTACTATATCCACTTATTATATAACACCTGCTAGACTCTTGGGTAACAAAGTTGCGCATACAAAATGTGGTGTTTGGTTTACACAAAAATTCCTTTCCACTGATAAGCGACAGAAATCAAATTTACGCGCGACTCAGTTCATTCTGGCTCTATCATGATTCCAAAACAATTATCTTCTTGTCTTTTTAAACTTTTAAATATACTGAATAAATACATGAGAAAAGTATATAAATATGTACACCAAAACGTGCATTGATAGGCATTTAATAATAATAATAATTATAATTATGTACATTGCATTACGTTTAAGCATACTCTCCCTGTGCTGTGTCAAGTTAAATACAAAATGTACAGTCAAATCTGATTGAGGCATTGAGAACAACAACACATTCTACCCATGTTAAGCTGTGGAATATTTACTTTTGAAATGTGTGGACATACAATATAATTCAGGCGCAACTATTTGTGCATAATGGCGCAAAAGCCACCCCCCCCCCAAAAAAGTGGGTTTTTTTCAGAGGATAGAACACGTGCAAAATCGAAAAACAAAAGACAATTTTTTTCCAGTTTGAATAAAACATACAAATTGAACATCCGTTCGGAGAAACATGGAGCTTAAAGAGCATGGATAGAGCATGGCTAGAAGAAGGCTTAAAGAAGGCTATGTAAACCAAAAATCCTGGCACAGACTCAGTGTTCACTCACGGCCTTGACGATATTCATGAGGAAGCCATTTTGGTCGTGTTTCCTGAATCATCCTGAATGTATTTTCGAAATTGTAAGCTGTTGAAAGGGATGGTGCCATACTATTTATTCGTTCCAAGGTTAAGCCTCACTTTTAATTTAATTGATAGCACCTCATTATTAGCTTATGTTTGTGGAAGCTATTATACAAGGTTTGATTATTATCCTTATACTATACAGGTGTTTCCTGTATCGGCATCCCACTCAAACTGAGATCGTCGCCCCGCCCACTTTGAGCCACCTTCTCGAGCTGGCGCCTGGGTCTACGATAGTGGACGAAGATTCCTACCGCAAGAATGAGGCTAAACAAGGCCAAGGAAACGGTTAGGACCGTTTCCAGTATTCCCCACTCCTTGCGCAGGGACGGCGATTTGGTGGCGGGCGGCTCGGTGGGAACATAGGGGTCTGTGCTTGGGGTCGATGCGGTGGATTGTACAAGTTTAGGCGGTCCATTCGAGGTATCTTCTGTAAATCAACGAAAAGAAACAACAATTGTCGGTGTTGTTCTATTTCTTGCATCGAAACTAATGATTTTTCAAAAAGGCCGTGTTGTTGTGGCTTGCAATCTTGAAGAAACCCAGAGATGAAGATGAAGAAGACTTAATTGTTCAGTTTTAAAATGGGGAGGAAAACCCGAGACACAATGGGGAAAGGTGTGAGAGGGCGATAAGAGTAGGTCACTTTACCAACATGACTCAGTACACTTTCTTAATTGAGGAATTGCCCACTATTAAAAGATGTAATGACGACTTGTGGCATTGCCTTAATACCAATCCACTAAGTCCCGCCCTAGACGTTTTGACCAATCACAAACGTGATTAATGGTTGACATGCGTGCGCAAAACTGCCTGATATGCGTGTATTTGCATATGACGCGCGCGTCTAGCTCATGCATTTTGCATTGAAGAGACTCACGTGTTGTGCCCATACTGTGAGCGTTGAGTATAGTACGGTTTCATGGATCGGTCTGAATGACACCTAACAAAACGTTGGGGTTTCTGACCTTCTGACGGGACTGGAGTCGGGTTGACCGGGGCTTTGGTGGGGTCGCACGGATCCATCATGTCGGAGATATCTGCGAAGTCGTTAGGGTCGCCTGGAAGTCTACAGTCGTGCAACATCTCGTCTAGAACGCATCCAGCTACGGCACACTCCGTGGCTGAACAGTTTGTATCGTGGTACGTCGTGCATGGTTGGAGCTGACGCACTCCTGATGCACACTGCGTGCAGGGCAGGCAGACGTACAGCCTATAAACACGAGAGAGGTGTAAATCACTTTATGACATTTTGCCTTTTTTTAACAGAGCAACTCTATTATCATCTTTACATTGCGCAATAAATACGGGCACAAGCACGGAGACAGCAATTTTGATAATCAGAAGCTGCACAGTTGCCCAGCAAAAGCAGATAGTGGCCAAAACTGTGTTGGCCGCTACCTGTTGCAGGATTCTGTAAAAAAGAAATCTGTTTTCTAGGCTGTAAAGGCATAATGTAACCACGTACGACCTAAGAATTTTGTAGTTATGAAAATGGGTTATTTAGTCATCAAGTGCACGTGGACGCGCGGAAGGCACTTCGCGCGGATATTCAAATTACGTCAACCCAGTCCCAGAGTTCATGAGAACAAGAAACTGTCATGTCGCGCCCACGTTGTCTGACCCTATCGTAGAATTCGATCAGCTAGCGTATATGGCAAACAAAAATTTCTACTTACCAGGTTTTGTTGTTTTTGTGGCGTTCGTTGTATTGCTCGCCAGGTCTGCGGTCCGACGCCTTCACGACCAAGACGTATTCGATGTCTCTTTTGCACGCAGGCCATTTTTTGAAAATGGCGGGCCTTTCACCAGCCTGGACGCCCATGACGTTCCATGAAATTAGAAAGACGATGGCGAACAGAGGAAGCAGCTTCATGATTTCTGATCCCATGGTTTTCTTCAAATGACCAAGAAAAAAAGATTATATAGCATCTGACATTGTATACACAGAAGTGAGTGCCCATGGAGTTAAAATACTTTTTACTGACCAGAAAACATCCGTATATAGATATAGACCTTTATTTGCCAACGTGTTTGGCACTATAGGCTTTTGCCGACAATGGGTTGGCAAACTATGGAAGGTCAACATCGCAAAAAAGAATACATTTCGTTTTTAATGTTTTTTTAACATATCATTGGATTGTTGAAAATGCAAAATATATACCATCAAACCGTTCAAAAGAATAAAAGCCTCTCTCTTACATAATGACGTAATAATAATGCAACTTTTTACCCCCCACTCCCAAATGATATGTTGCATGCCAAAGTCCACAGCAGTGTAGCTGGCATCGAAAATGGCGCTCGAAGTTTACAACGATAAACAGCCAATGTAAGCCAAGATTTTCTTTTGAACTGAGTATCAATGAACTTCACACTGTTTTATTTCTACATTAGCAAAACGAATTTTACTGCGTTCAATCAATCGGCAGTGGTGAGCTAAATTTACTGCCCTATATAGCAATTTCATAATCCCGTAAACGAATTTACATTAAATATTCTGGGTGGATGTCTAATACTTTTTCCCCTGAATAAAACCTAGTTTCCCAGAAAACCTTTTATGTATTCATTTTTGAGTCAGCAAGAATTTCTGAAAGTTCGTTGACTTTCCTAGACACTTCGTGTTGAGCTGACACAAGTGTTTTATACAACGATTAAGGATTTCGCAATCAGGCAAATTGAGACTTGGATCAAGTCGGTAATTGACCGGGTTTAGTCCGCATGCGCCACCGCTTATACCGCGTTCCGCACCGTACCACCGAAGCCAATGGACCGCTGTCGATGCCAGGTTTCTTCCTATCCTCGGGCTTATCATGTGCGTATGTTGATTCCACAATACATAGCGTAAGTGAGCGCTGTGCTAGTTTATATGGGGGCTGGTTGGAACAAAACACGACTGTCTAACGACTTGTCCTTAAGTCTAACGCAAATTGTACAAGGGGAATCCCCTTAAATCCATTGCACAATCTCCCCTGCGCGTGGGCGAGCACACATTGTACCTGCGGTTTTACCTAAAAATAAAAAAGTCGACTTTGTTTTGTGCCCTGGAAGTTAAACACTGGTACAGAGTCTAGTGGTACTTTAACAGAAAATTCCTATGCGTGCACGTGATTTTTGGGGTATTTAATAGTGCAAGATTTGGGTAACGAAACGGACAGCCAAATTTCGATCCACTTCGCACCAGAAGAATTGTGTTTCTTTTTGTCCTTTAAAAAAAAAAATTAACGGAAGAACTAAAAGTCGAAGAAAATTAATTAAAAGAATAAACGACTTGTAGACATATACATTTCTTTCAACAGAGCTGTGCAAAATGCATCTTCTGCAAAAAAGACTACAATAAACCTTTCAATAGTAAATAAATAGTTTTGAGCACATTTTCTCATATATTTTCCTCATAAATAGGTACGTTTTCTCATATATTTGCTTCTCACTATAAGTATCTCTGATTGATACCAAAAACTCATATCGTCAAAAAAAAAAAATGGAATCAATTAACAAAAACAAGTGCATCAATTTTGACACAGAATACATATGGGCAGAAGTTTTGGTTTTTCGGAATAATAACAATACCGCCTTTTCCTTTGTGCCTGGCTTTTCCTTTTCTTGCCAGTATCAGTTCTGGCACACTACCAACCGCGATAATATTGTCATTTCATTACTCCGCGGCTAGTTATAGTAAAATACGTATTCAGAAAGAACACGCACTCCCGTCTTAAACTGGAGGCATGTCCCTTGCGCGTGAATGGTGTGTGCGTATTAACATAACAATTGACCTTACATAAAATATCTATCGTCTGCGTGGATGGGACTTTACCGTCTAGCAAGGGCGGATCCAGAACACAATTTTTTGGGGGGCCAAAAAAAATTTGGGTCCCCCCAAAAAGTGGGTCAAAAAAATTACGGCGTGGGGTTCGGGGGCCGCTTAAGGGCCCCGAAAATTTTTTGGATTCTAGATGCTCTGTGGTGCGATCTGAGGCAATTTCTGACCACTTTAACCAATGTTTTTTTGAGGAAAAGATTGTGGTGTACTCATTGCCTGCCTTTATTGCGATGTCACTTAAAAAAAAAAAAAAATTGGTTTCGTTTTGGGGGGGGGGGCATGGCCCCCTTTGGCCCCCCCCCTGGATCCGCCCTTGCCGTCTAGTCAGAGTCACGAGTTATGAGTAAAAAAAAAGAGTTTAAAGGTTCAGATGAAATGCCATGGAATGTTGCCCCAAGGTCACGTGTTCGGCAACAGGATGTAAACAATAACAACGTCCATGCGTTCCCTTCGTGCCACGATCACCAAGTCAAAGGCCATTTAAAAAGGAATTAATTGTAAAACAATCGTGTTCATAATAATTTGCTTAGAAAAAATGCCACACGTGATTGTCCTGAGCGCTTGCGTGGAACAGTAAACGGTGGAAAAATACAGAATTACCACAAGACTATTTCAGCAAAATAAAACCAAAACAGCCCCCAAACTGCATTATAAAAAATGCACAGGAAACTTTACGAACATTATAAAAGACACTCAGAGTAAAAACTTGGCAACACGCACAAGCCGTGGTGTAAAATGAACATGCTATTTGTGGCTACAAACTGAATTAAGAATAGCACGTGGTGTCGAGCTTCAGTAAACTTTTATAATGCAGTGCTTTGAGCATTTTTCGATAAATAAGCTAGTATATTGATTGTGGATAAAAAACATTATGGAAATACATTCAGTGCATGGTTCAAAAGAACAGTTGCAAAATAACTAAAGAGGTTATATAATGTAATTGATGGTATATTTAACAGAATGCATCCTGGTCGGGAAGGGAATTTATATTTTATATATGCCACTTATTCACATTCAAAGTGAATTGTGGGGACAACGTCAGACAAACTACTTCAAATAAAGTACCACTGCCAGTCAGCTGTTTAATGACCCATGGTTTGTGTCAGAATTTAGAAAGGGTGAATCACACGTTGCGACCGTGCCTGTGGAGTTGGTGAGAAAGTTATCTGGAAAATGCATTAAGGAAAAAAAAAAACACTTTCAGGAAAAATATAAAATGTAAAAAAAAAAATCCGAGCGCGAGTGAAAATCGAGAAGGAGGGGGGGGGGGGGTGATGAAAATCTAAAATTCAATGTTGGTTGGCCCATGTAATATATATTGATCGCGATAAGAAATAAAGAAATACATTCAGTGCGTGGTTCAAAACAACAGTTGTCAGTTAATAAAAAAGATTTACGCAAAAGCTCATTATAATTAATGGTATCGGTAACAGCATGCACCCATGGGGGTGTTGGGGTGGCTCTCTAACTTAATACACAATTAAATACAATAAAATTACAATCTGACAAGACCCCCTCCCTAAAAAAAATACAAATACAAAACCCACTCTGTTTTCATTGAGAAACAAATTGGACTTACCAACACGCCGCAGTGCACGTGCTAAGTACAGATACCGCGTCCAGGAGAAACGTCAAAAACTACTATACTCGACTGTAAACAAATGTTGCACATTGAGGCATGTGATTATTGTTGGTACTTGGCATAGATCACACTTTTCTTGACTGAAATAGCTAGGGTCAACGCAAAATTTCTTCCGGAGCTTTGACAAGAAAACACACGTGCATGTCTTATTCGATGCAAGGGGAACTGCTGTGTCGTAGTAAAAACTGCGATAGCACATGTAAAAGTATGAATGGACGTGTAGGTACGTCACTGTTTTTATCACGTGTCAGGGTGGTTAGGCCTATATTTGCATAATAAATTCACAGACAGTAGAATTATCGTGTGTCTACGTCTACGTACGCCATGGGGAAAACATTGGACCGGTGCCAAATATAGCCCCGGTCACATAATGATGAAATGTCGAACTTGAAACGGTGAAAAAAATGTCAAATCATCTTGCTGAATTCCAGGTAATTTACAGGGGTCAAAGCTGCGACTTACAGGGGTCAAAGATGCGACAACTATTTCTTCTGGATACCTCGAGGGCAAATGGAATCGTCCACGGGCTTCAGCCGCATATGAACGCGCTCTAGTGGAAATGTACTGAGCCAAGTTCAGCGATCTGAGTTCACGGATTTATGTAATCAGTACGCGTTCACGCAGGTGAAACAAATGCACCATGTTGCCATAGCTGAACGTCAAGGACATTAAATACCAATTATAATGAATCTCGTGATTTAGTCGTGTGTTTGCAAACGACCAAAAAAGAGACAAGATATGATTATTAAATGCCATTTTTTTATCGGAATTTTCCAATGGAAAACTCCCTCCCACACGCTGGCATTTTTGCAAAGTGATTGCATTATGCAGCAGTAGGCCTATAAGGAGAAACGAACAACTCAAAAATTATAGTGAACATCATTGCCAGATAGACAGACAGATAGACCAACAGCTGACAGAATAGGACTATAAAAGAACAATTTTCTGTATTCAAACAGCCAATTTGTTTTTACTTCTTCCAAATATTTCACACCATATATATCTTGATCATTTAAGTCCGATAGACTTTATTTCAATTGTTACATCTGGAAAAAAATGAAGACTTTACACAGACTGGCAAACATAGATAATTATTTGGACTCACCGTTAATTCCGTGTCACAGTTGACTTTGAGTGTGTACTAATACAAACGTATGGTAACGATTGGCGCTAGCTCTTGCGTGTACAAGTGCAACAAAAAGAGAGAATTCTTTTATCGCCGAAGACAAAACATTTGGTATAATACTTTGCGTGGAGCATTCCTTGACAAGAATTTGAAGTCATTCAAATATATAGTTTTCGCTACTGAGTAGCATTGGACCACTTTCTTGCATGTTTAAACTGAGTGGGGCGCCGGCGCGGGCAAAAAGCGAATGAAACTGACGAATGAATGAAACTGATTGACCAATCAGAGATCAAGCTGAAGAACACCCACCAACGTCAATTAGACGTATGCGCGCTGCACTGCAGGTCAAGTTCACAATGCGCATGATTTGCATGTCACAACAATCACCGATGCATGGCAAACATTATTATGGAAAAGTACCACGGCATGACACAATAGGTTATATATACCGAAAAAAGATGATGAAATTAACTCTCAAAGGGATTCATAATGTGGCTATAATTTGACAGGGTGAGGCATAACAAGCTGAACCCAAACCCAAAGAATTAATTTTTATGTTTAAAAACATATGTAGCACCAAACAAAATAATGAATGGCCAGCCAATTTCATAAGCTATACTTTTACATGAAAAAAAAATGAAATTGCCTAATCCATTTAAAGCACATCAACATTTAAACACAGTGACCCAAAAACCTCTTTCGTACAAAAATGCCAGTTCTGAAATCGTCGTCACAATTGTCTTCAAACATCACCAGCGATAAAACCTCAGTTTAGAGATTAAAAACATTCAACACATTAGAGGTTCGTCTTTTTTTTAAAGTGGATTTTTTGTTTGCTTATTAAAACAGGGTTGTCAAGGTAAATAAAGATATTGTGTACTGAAGTTGTTGGCAGTTGTTGAAACAAGTATTCTGTGTCATTTTCTCAGTGAATACACATATGTATACATATGTGTACTTACACCCCTTAACTAGCTTACATCAAAACGGCGCCGCGTTAAAGCTTTTGTTCTTGTTTCCCTTTTTCAGTACTATTGTTAACATATTTTGCTTGTTGGGAAGTTCGAAAAATACCTCAAAATCCACCTTTTTTGGTTTCTAAACACGAATGAGTGTGAGGGGTGATTAATGGCCCATACCTCCCCTGGCCAAAATGTGTGTGTGTGTGGGGGGGGGGGGATTACATACACCCCCCCCCCCATACGCCCCTGCACATGTCAATATTCTCTCAGTTTGTCTCCGACGTATCCGTCAATTAGGTCCCGCTCAAAACCTGATCAAAAACCTTTTCACCTCGACCCACACCCCAGTATAAAAAGATTTATAGGGGCACAACAATGATCGACTTCCAACTAGCGGACGTTTTTTCGCTTACATTAAGACATTAAGAATGAGCCAAGAAATTAGACCCATATGTTTAATTTTTGGTTGCCTGCATTCAAACAAAACGACAATGGCGAAAGGAGTGGGACAAGTCTACCCGTGATCGAGTCAAAGTTCAAGATTATTATCATAAAAATGTTGATGTTCACACAGTGCAAGTGCAGCCTGCTGAGCCTGCGCGATTACACTATATATTATCTCGCGTCGTGTCATGATCATGAGGCTGTTTTTGTTAGGCTATTGTATGTAAACACACATTTATACCGATAAAACAAATTGTATACAGGGTTTAAAGGTGACTCCCGATATTTTGATGTTGCTATCTACAGTTCATAAGCTAATTTTGAGCCCGTATTTGCCTTCGGTGTTTCGTGATAAATATCGCTCACACAGGCAAACAATTCCAATGTTTAAGGTGTACTGGCCCCATGAATCATACAATAGCGTGATGCATTTGACAATATAAATGTACGGCGGCCTATAGGTATAGTAGTCTGCAGTTATTTTTTCTGGGGATTTGGGGAACCTCTTGATACAAGACTATAAGTTTTAGGACAATGAAAATGGATGCAGTGAATGACCGGCACATGGGGAAAAAATGGTCCAGGCCTAATCCTATCAATGGTTGCGTTTAATTTTCATTTCCCCTTTGCGCAATCTCTGTGCAATCTCTGTGACCTTTGACACTAAGCACGTATAAATGCGTCACGACTCACGGAACATAATACATTTGCGCTGGCGGGGAAAAACCCAGTGTCAGCAATAGCATCGCTGTTTTTGGCGGTACAGTCATTGCCCCAGGTCTTTGTGTTGTGGCTACACCCTACATAACAACGAACTGTGTTCTGGGCATTACCAGATAAGCACAGAGTTACCATTATTGCGCAAAAAGACACTAAATTTCCACAGAAAAAATCGTGAACTTATACCAGGAAGTAACGTATACGCGTAGAATACGATTCCATATGTTGGGCTTTTCTTTCACCGAACTATAGTCGGCACCATGGTCCTCAAAATCCAGTTTCGATTGCTTGTGTTTTTCCTCAGCGTTCGTTCTTCTGATGAGAAACCGTCGCAGCGCACTGTCTTTACCATGGTAAGCAGAGACAATGATACCTTCGAGATCGTGATCCAACAACACGAGTGTCCAGAGGATTACTTCCTCCACAAGCTTGCACCTGGAGAATTCTACCTTCCGAATGGCAGGGATATCACGGAGGAGACGGCGGAATTGTGCCAAAGATGCACGAGATGTGACGACGGAGTGGAGGTAATTAGAAAGGAAAAACGAGGTGGAAAAAGTGATTATGTAATGGTTAAAAATGGAGTCGTAATAAACATGTATAGCGCCACCTAGCGTCTGAAACTTTATGATTGGATCAGTCAATGTTTATGACGTCATTGTGTCAGAGATGCACGAGATGTGATAGGGCGGAGGTAAGAAAGGAAATAGGAGGTGGGAAAAGTGATTATGTAATGGCAAAAAATAGAATCGTAATAAAATGTATACAGCGCCACCTAGTGTCTGAAACTTTACGGGATTAGTGGCTGCATGTTTGTGACGTCATTATGACAACAAGGTCGCGAATGCAAGTGATCATGACCTGAGCAACAATTGCCATGGACTGTTGTAATCTGAATATAAAATCTGGGTTTTTGTAACAGTTTGAGTGTTTATTAGCTGGATGATCCCCAGTTGCGTATCCATACATGCCGGTATTGGTGGTGGTGGGGGGAGGGGGGTCAGTCAGTTGGTCAAGAATGACTCACTTAACTATTCATAATACAAAGGACTATAACGCTGGTCCTCTCTGGAACCAGCAGAAATCAGGATATTGCACAATTTTTAAAGTAGCTTGCTGATATCTATCTTGTAATCTTTGTGGACAGGTCAAAAGAAAGTGCTCTCAGTACCACGACATAATTTGTAGTAGAAATTGCCAACAACCGGGTTACCGATTTGACGAAGGGACCCAGTCATGTCAACACGAGAAGGTCCTTGACGAAGGCTACACTCACGAGGAGCTGCGGCAGTGGTTGGCCGAGCAGGATGAAAAGGAGGCGCGTACGCGCGCTAGCGATTTGGTGTCAGAAGTGGGATCCACTCAGAGCCCTGGATTTACACGGACGTCTCGCGACACAACTTCGGCAGAGGTGTTGCCGACGCGCGCTACCGAAAAGGCAATACGATCACGGATACTAATGAAAGCATCACCAGATGAGAAAGAGGGCTCAGAGGATCAGAACACCGGGACAATCAGCTGGATACCCTCAGGAAAGAAGTCATCACAAGAAACAAGAGAGGTGTTCCCGGTCGAGGCAAACCTTGACGACGGTTGGGGATATCAGGACCTGCTGCTCATCGCCTCGGGGACTCTCTTTGTAATCGTTGCCATGACCTACGTGTATGTCGCCATTCAAAGGTTTCGACCACAGTGGTTCAGAAGGCGAGGTGAGTACAAGAACAGTTTGCTATTATGTAAAATGATTCCAAAATCTTATTATATTGATATTTGTAACTAGTAACCCAAATGGACACCCAAGCACTAGAACTCCACAGGGGTGTGATGTTTTTCCTCGCAAGTTTGCAGAGATCCTTAAATTTTAGCACATAGTAATGTACAACATTACGTCGGTGTTTGAAAAAAACCCACAATTGTCTGAAAATGGTATTCCAATTTCGCATCTGCATTAATTATTATTAACCAGATTTTTTACATCAGGATAAGCGTATCATATAATAAACGCATAAAAAAATGCACAATATTAAAGCATATGGGGGACGTGGTAACCAAATCTGCAATCTGCAATCTTACATGCAATCAAATACACGATGGAATTTTCGTTCGCACAAACGTTGGCACATTACACGTCGCTCTCCAAGCCTTGTTTTGATTTGAAATTTCGTGCTTACTTCAGAAAAAGAAATATCTTTCATTTTGCTGGTATGATTTTGCATGCATACCGTGTGTTTTATAGAGTACCAGAGAGTACTTTATTTCCTTGTTTGTTCACTACAGCACAATGCAGCCTTTGTTTACGTTCTTAAAGAGGAACAATGTGGCATATATTTTCAAAGGAACTGCGTCAGTGCTATATGATATTGTGACCCCTGTGAATCCAGGTCTCTATTTAAGTTCCCGTTTGCTAACACATGCGCAGTTCCTCAATATGTCAGTACTACACAACAAAGTTCATAAGTTACAATTTTCTCAATAAAGGCGAATGATTATTAATTATGTCATAATAGGGGATGAATTTCATTTGGGGCACGGGTTAAAGAAAATGTCGAAATGAGCGTTTAAGATTTCTTGCTAAAAATTTTTCAAACATAGGCCTACGTGTTATTGTTGCTACTTTTGTTTTTGGTTTGTATAGATTGGATAAGGGCGCCCTCGATCCCAGTGATTCGAGCTGAGGAAGGCATTCCCGGAGTCAGAGCCAGCGCGCCACCGACATCGACAGTTGTACGGATATTGAGCCCGAATAAACCGAGCAGCGTCCAAACCGTGAAATACCACCTGATTTCAAATGACCCGATTGCGAGTGCTGCCCGAGTTTGCGGCGCTTACTCGACGGATGACGATGAAAGCGATGAATGGATGAGTGTTATGGATAGTGACGGGGACATCAGGGATTACGATTCCGAAATGGGTTCTAGTGTTGACGATTTGGAGGTTGAACTGGGGCAACATGGGGAAAAGGGAGGGGCAGCGATTGGGGGAGGGGCAAGCGATGGAAATGAGGCCGGAGATCTTGTTGAAGTTTCTGTACATTTGCCTGCTCAACACGAAGTATGTATTGATGTCCATGATAGTGATGACGTCATTTTGTGTGACGTCACTGCAAGCGAAGGGCAAGCAGTGAAAGCTGGAATTCATGCAATTGACGAAGAACAAGATGGCGGCGATGATGAAACTTTTGATGAAACTGAATGTATCAGGAAGGTGGCCCGATCAAACGATCTGTGGTTAGCGCAAGTTCGTAAAAAGTTTGTTCTGCAGGTTATTAATGAGCACGATGAAACCGATTCCTACAAAAACGATTCCGGCTATCAGAACTCGCTCTTTGAAGATTTGGCAGGAGTGGAGGATGGTGGTGTGATCACATTTCGCATCCACGATTTTTCTGTCGATGATGAGTCTGCTCTTGGTTGGTGTGGCGACGAAGGTGTTAGTGATAATAAGAAAGCACTAGATGAGACGGGGGAGGATGACACGGAAACAACTCAAGCCGCGGCGGGGAAGACTGGGGCAACAGAAGAAGCAGTCGAATTCAATAATGAAATGGAAAGTATCGAAACTGTTGACGATGAAGAGAACACAAAAGAAAAAGAAAGAATCGACAGTAGCGATGAAGAGATAACAGATAAAAGAGAAATACCAGTAATCGATACTGTCAACGAACAGATCCCAACTGGGGAAATAATCGATATTGCTGATAAACAGATCACAATTGGAAATGAACTGATCACAGAGCAAGAAGAAATAATCGATACTGAAGATGTACTGATCCCAGTTAGAAATGAAAGTGTCGAAGATGTTGAGGAACAACACCTCGAGTTGAAGAACGAAAAATGGGTGACCCACATCGACAGAATTCGTTTGATAAGCAAAATTGATGTTTTCGCCGTTGAGGTGCTTTCTCATCTTACTGATTTTACCGTTTTTTGTTATTCGAATCTTCGTACCTGTCATCAGAATACCATGGATGGTAGTCCTCGTGATGAATTGTGTGGTTCAACCGACCTATCAGAGACCAACCTGATGAATATAGTGCATATGGTCCTCGTGCTTGTTTCGTCCCGACCGCATGGGATCAGAATCGAGAACGCTGCCAAGTCTGTGAAACCTGCTATTCTTGGGACAGAATCTGCAACTAGGAACAACATTGACCGCCCAGATAAGGCAGTAGCTACATTTAGATTCTTCTCATGGGTCGGTGATTGCGTAGCATTTGTCCAGAACTTACCATCGCCAGTCAAGGCACGTTTGAGAGAAATCTTTCAGAGAGGTCAGACTGAAATAAGAAACTTGGGACAGGTGCTTGAGCAGTTGGCAAGATTTTGCAGATCGAACACCTTGGAAGAAAAGACTAACATAACTAAATATGAACCGAGGCAACGCAAGAAGCCTAAACTTGATTCGTCCTTACAGTGATTAACTCACTCGTTGTTTCTTCATTTTTGTTGTCATGTATCAAGTTTTCATCTTCATTTTCCTCATCTTCGACACTGAGTAGAATTGTTGAGCAAGTTCGTGTACCAGTAAGGCACTGATTTCAGTTAACTAACTTGGTCAGAGATAAGTTGGGATATTAAGAAAAATGCTGTCAGCATGCATGTGTGGCGTGGCGAAAATATTTTTCGAGGGTGGGGATCAAAATGTTATGACCGTTCTCTTCAATCAAACATTTACATATTTTTCTGGATAGCGTTGTGAAGTACACCGGCGTGAATTGCAGTGTTATTTCAAGTCTTTTTGAAGCGAAGCTTGGTCCCTCGAGTCTCTCTCTTTTTTTATCCTCTCAACAAGAGAGAGCACTGGGCCCTCGTTTTTATTGCTAATTTCAAATTTGTTAAGTATCTGAGGGCGTCAATGGATAATGTACAGGTTTTTATGACATCGATTTACAGTTCAGTGCGCTCTGCCAAGATGTTACCATGGAGAGGCAGTGCATTATGGGAGATACTTGCAGTTGGCATTTTCACACTGGCAATTGGAAGACTCGTGTGTAATTTCAAGCCGTAGCCAAGTAATTCGGACACAGCCTAGTTATTTATGTTAGTCCAAGAGGTGCCAGCCCAGTAGCCTATTAGAGGTTTGGCAGACACAGAGAGGGCGCTGTTTGCTTTGGGTAAAGTCTCTTTTGTACCCAAAGCAAATAGCGCTAAAAATAGACTAACAATCCTCTTTGCAGCCGACTAACTCACTGGCTCACCGACTGTCACTGTCTTGTGAATTAAACTTGCCTAAACCTCACTCTGTCCAAGAGTCTAACCCGAAATAGGTTTAACTAGTAATGGCAATGGATGCCATGGGCTAAATAGCCCAATTGTGTAGACCAGAATGTATGAAAAGAGTTAAATATTATATAGCCATTCTAAATCGACTGAAAAAAAGCCTCTGCACTGATGACGTCACACTTTATTTACGGTGCTTTTCTATGGGGCTAAGAAACCATGGTCCTCGAGCACCAGGCTCCCATAAGAAAACACACGTGTAAACAAAATGTGACGTCCTCATCATCACAGAGCTAGATGCATATAGAAGTTTGTGAGTTCTGTGCCCAGCTGTATACTAGGCCGTATACGTTATATACCTTATGTAATATTTATACATATAGGGCCTAATAGTATGGATGAGTGTATTACGAGACTCAAATACATTTTAGTCGCTGTACAAAGCCATCGTTCTGTATTACTGACGAGAATATGCGGCGATCGCTGCTTACTAGCTTATTGGCCCATTGGGCTTGATGCTTCCAAGCGGCCGTCTTGGTTCCCCAAGCGTCGTGCTTGCGTACACGTTGTTAAGTACTATGCCGTATGCAGCTTGTGCGTACCTATACCACGTGAGGCTTTTTGAGTGACCAAAATATGGCGTCAGTGAATTCACCCAGACTGCCTCTGCAAGAGATCAGGGAAATATAGGCCTTTAAAAAAAACATAGAAAAAAACAGTTATTAAAGTTTATCTCTTCAAACGTATTCCTATACTGATAACGTGTACTGTTCGTGAAGCCCTCCAGTGCGTAAGACATGACGTCATTTGTTTTTTACATGTGCTCTTTCCTATGGGAGATGAGTGAATCTGGCCTCCATCTGGCTCCCATAGGAAAGCGCACATGTAAGCAAAGCATGTCGTCCTTATATCTTACTGTTTTAATGTGTAACGGGTCAGCAAAGGATAACGGTTTCTTTTTTGTTGGATTTTTTTTATGCTAACTGCAATTTCATTTTAAACATTGAACGTGGTTTACTTATTATGCTTTAAGCTTTAACTGATTGTCTAGTGAGGTTTTGTGGTAACACCCTGTGGAATAATCCCTTCTTATTTTTAAAGAAATGCGGTTAAAAAAACAAACTGGTTGGTTGTGAAACTCACAAGCTTTCTAGAGCTTCCACATAGTACGTGTTATCGCAAACCTCGCTTTGAATATGATACCGTCTTGCAAAGTTTCAAATCTTACGGATTATATTGTAAGTCACTTTGGATGATGTAAATCGTTCTGCGTTCATGCTAGTCTAATAAAAGTTCCTTCTATTATTTAGGGCTGCAGTTGTCTTCTTGTAATGTTGGATGGTAGAAAAGTGTGAAAGGGGCGGGGCTAGGAAATTTATAGACGCATGGTGGCGCTACTTTTGGGCGATTCAGATTTAATGGGTGCAGAACGGTAAATACATTCCCATATTTGAGAGAAAAAAATCCTCTCACAGGCTGCATGGTGTTCCAGACGTATATCAAATTAAAGCTAGATCCAACCTCTTTTATCATTGTCGAGTCAATTAATTTTTTTTTGGGGGGGGGGGTCCTTGGTCCCATCCAAGATGATCACCCCTATAGAAATAATCCTCAAGCCAATGGCTATATTAAAAAATGATCGCTTCACCGATTAGGGAAAACAGAGCAACTTTAATTCGTGTCCGATATCATCCCAAAATTACTCAGATATGGACTGTTTTAGAGGTGGGACCAGAGCTGTGGCGTTAATCCGTGCTGGTAGTGGGAGGGGGGAGGGTTGACGAAAATTCTTAACTTACCCGGTGGTGGAAATTCGAAAACCCTGGATGGGGGTGGGGGTGTTGGTGGGCACCACATGGCAATAGAGGGCGCTATTAATTAGCATCTAAATGCAAACTGGCGCGCTTATCAAGACGGTGCGTATATAAATAAGGCTTTTGTGCTGTAACTTTGATCTCCGCTTTTTAGTGCAATTTATAGATTTTGGTCGCGTCGGAAAGTAAAAAAAAATATGATTTCCTGTTTCTCACCACAATCAGGGGAAGGGAATAATTGGCCTCCACCTCGTCCAAAAGTGGGGGATCAACCTCCCCACCGCTCAGTGGCATAAATCTGTGCCGGCGATTTTTTTTTGGGGGGGGGGATGGGGGTGACCAAAATCCAAAAATTGCCCGGTCGTGGCAATTCAAAAAAGCCCCCTCCCCCAGCTATTCGATTTTCTTTTTTTCGGGGGTTGGGTCTTGAAACCACATTTACACTAGGGGGAGTTCATCACTAGGGGGATGTTTATCAATATGTATGTTTGCGCTTACATCAAAACGGCGCATGTTAAAAGCTTTTGCACTCTGTCTCCATTTCTCATCGCTATTGAATACCTTTTGTTGGGATGTTCGAAAATTACCTCGAAATCCACATTTTTTTCTCATCACGAAAACGTTGGGGGGGGGGTGATTCAATAGCCCATCTCCACCCTGTTCAAAAATAGGGAGGGGAGGGGGTAAATATAGTATACCCCATCCCACCTCCGCCCCCCCCCCCCCGGGATTTTATGCCCCTGCCACCACCACTGGGATTTACGCCCTGGGGTGGACCTTTCATTGCTACAACCCCCAAGTACAGGGACCACAAAACTTTTATAAGAGAGAATTTGACGGAATACAAATTTGACGGAATCGACGATTGGGGAATGGGGATGGTATGTATAAGAAGATCTCCCCTTGTCCCCACGGTGTACAAATAGCTGCCCCTCATGAATTTCCACCCTACTACAGACAAAAATAACAAATATATCGTTGATTTGAATAATGGCTTTGCTGTATATGCATTATGTTTGTTGTAGGCTTTATGTTGCTTGGAAAATGGAACATCCAAGACAAACAAACATCAACATCTAGTAAATTTTATAAAACTAATTATAAATCAGCAATCATTGTCCAGTACGACGTAATTCCCGCCAACCACATTTGAAGTGAGAACCGACGACGGAGGGACTAGAACTAGTCTAACACACCGGCGACATGACAAGAGTTTGCGAGCACTTTGTCAGTTGCTCTGTAGCACAGGGCCATTGAAAGACACACGGCAGGGTTCCATAAGTTCAACAAAATTTTGATTCATATCCAAATTGTTAACGTATAGGCCCCATTTAGTCTGCAGTGAATAACACATACATACATGTGTTGG
This sequence comes from Patiria pectinifera, assembly GCA_029964075.1. NCBI lineage: Eukaryota > Metazoa > Echinodermata > Asteroidea > Valvatida > Asterinidae > Patiria > Patiria pectinifera. Next base: position 1,712,992 of record CM057148.1, on the reverse strand, counting down.
TTGTGCCGAAATCAACCGAACACAATTGATTACCACAAGATCCCTATAGTTCACACCTGCTTTAATACCGAGGTTCTAATGTCAGACCCATTACAAGTTGCAAACAACAAAGCCTGTTATGTCAATACAATTTGACTGCCGATTATTCGATACAAATATATTTACTCAATTCCAGCATTACTTTAAGTAAAAATTACATATACTGGGTTGATTTCTAAAATTAACTAGAAAAAGGGGAAGCGTGATTCTTGGAATTCATCGTGTTGTTTAATAAATCGTTTTCCCTCAACTAAAAAAGGAGGTTTTGGAAAGTCCCTTCAGACCAATTTCAGGTGTATTCTTTCCGCGCAATGATCACTGAGGTCAAATGTCATTCGGAGTCATGTCCAAAGGTCCCTGCTTAGCATAAATTCGGTTATGTGATGTTTGTAATGTGAATGTGCAGAACGAGGAGACCAATTTCATGTTTTACGTGATGAGAATAAATAAGTTAAAGTTGAAATTAAAATTAAAGACTGACAGAGGTCGGTGTTTAATGTTTCAACCCAAATGTCACATGACCTGCTATAAAACGCATGCGCAGTTTCAATACCGGAAATAGATGACAATCCGCAGGTGTGTCATGATTGTCGTGGAGTTCAGCATTTCCAACATCATTTTTTTTTTCAATTTAAAACCATTGTTTCAATGTAGTAAAAACTGCGATACAGTTTAGAAACTTAGGCTGTAAAAACATTGGCGATGTTGGAGAAATCGTACGTTTTGTAGACATTGTGCGCGAATGCGAGGATTTGTGCAAGGATTGTTCACTCACCATTTCCGCATACCGGTACACCACTTAATTTGCCGAATCACGGCAAGTGGTAGCAATTTTAATTCTCTCTCTGTGTCAGTGACTGAACTGTATTAATAATAAGACAATGGCCACGGCAAGTTCGAGAGGAGATAAGGTGGATGTTGCGTTGTTCTTCCACGACTCCGATGAGGATAAAGCCAAGCAGCTACGAGGAGCTTTGGAGAAGCCTGGAGTAGGCCTAACGGTTCAATCTTACGAGGATTTTCAACTGGGAGGGTACGAGGCTAAAAATCGGACCGACCTCATAGAACACTCCTGGTGTGTGGTGCTGATAGTCACTGATCGTTTTGTCAATGATGAGAATAACGAGTTCGAGACTTATACTTCCCTACAGCATAGCATAGACAAATGCAAGTATAAGGTTATTCCGGTGAAATATTCGACGGATAATATCGCCTTGAATGCAATACAAGGTGTTAAAGGCTCCGATCCACTCGATAAACAAGCAGGAAAAATACGGAAAGCAGTAGACAATTTGAAAAAGGTAGGTTTCGGTTCTAAATACTGAATAAAGTGATCGGACCATCCTTTAACCTTAAGTGTCGGAGAGGAATTGTGACAAATTACAATTGACAATTAATTAAGAGCCACTTTTTCGTGTCGCACCGTTTGACTCAGGTTTTGATATCAATATTTTCATGGGAAAGTTCTTTACATCGAGAATATCACATGAAAGTGTTAACTATTCAAGGCTGTCAGAGGCAGTTGTTGTATTATAATTTACTAATGATATTCACCAAAAAATGTAAATTTTGTTTTAAAATGAAACACAAAGTAATCTGGATCACACGAATGCTTTTAAAGGACGCTTTCCCTTGTATCGATGTGTACCCATAAATCATGTATGAATCGCTAGAACATAACACTTAATTTCGAAGCCGATTGCCTTCAGTCAAAACCAAAACGCATCAGCTCAAATTTCAAATTAGTATAAAGATGCGATCGTTAAAAATGGATTTACGATGAAAGCAATGTGTAAGAAGAATTAAAAAAAAAAAAAAAGACGAAATAATAAATAGCGCCAAAGCATGTGTTTTCGAATTGTTCGTTTTCCACTTTCTCATTAGTGAATACATTTTGTATGTGTTTTCCTCAGGAGTCTAAAAAACGGGAATTACCGATCAAGGTATATCAGGCTAAGGCAGACCTTATCCTCGACCGCGCCGTGGAACTACTTTGTCAGCAATATGACTTTGACGACAAAATGAAAGTCCTTCATCAAACCATGACAGATGCTGTTACAAACAAAATCAGGAATCACCCCAATCCGGACATCAGGCTTGACATGGGATGCTCTTGTCTCCGAGGCAAATTATGGATGACGGAAATCAGGCAAAAAAAGTATTGGGCCATCGCCGATCCAGAACCTTTCAACAACATTGACAAAGGCTCAGGACACAAACACTCGGATGACATTCATCAGCTGTACGAGCTGGGTGGGTTCATCAGACTCGCCTGGGTGTTCTTGTTCAAGAAAGAGATGCCAACAGTGGACCTCTCCAAGAAACCCAGCTTGTGTGAATATCTGGACCGAGAAGCACTTCTTAGGCTGCTACACAGATGCAGTGTGTTCAAAATCCCTGCTCAGAATAGACAATCGATTGAAAAAGTATGTCATAAAAGACACATCTTTTTTTATGTGGCAATGAGGCTAGTAAATAATAAGGCCCAATATTAACTACGCCGGCAAATCACGATTTGCCCCCAAATTCTTTTCTATTAGAGCATTTTGTGTGCGCTGCCATGATTTTGAAGTTTTGTAAAAACAAAAACAAGGGTGAAAGCCGTGAACGGGGATGTGAGCTTGCATTCAAATTTTGCAGACAACAAAAGCTGATGACATAAGCTTAATTGTGTGTCTCAAACATATTGTGAGTATTTTTCCTGAAGTTTGGAAGTGGGGGTACCGGGGCATATGGCAGTTTGTTTATTGGTCTGCAACCTTTGTGACTGAAGATGAAACAATAAGATAAACGATTGCTCTTCTAGAGACATGAATTTTACTCTGACATGGATTTTGTGCCACATATTTAATTCAATTGAAGTGTCCGAATATGTCCGTAATATTTCCCGCCAATCAAGGCAGAGTGTTGTTGTAGTAACAGCTGATGTGATATGCACGCTGTTTGTACAAACGACATGACGAATCCTTGTTGCATTATTGTTCATTGGCAGGCTGTCATCATTTGTGTACTTTTTCTACAAAGAAAGCCGCAGAACAGAGAATAAACAAAGAAAAACTTTCCCGATTGTGGCAAGGATGATGTTGTAGCACAAGCAAAACTGAAGTAAATCAGTGTCTAAACTTGTATCACTGTTTGATCATGGATATGGAAAATATTAACATAAAACTTAAACGGCTTATATAGAAATGGCAATATATATAGAACATATTCAACATAATGGTACATTTCATAGGTTCCATTTTCAGCATGTATTCGCTCCACAATAAGAACAGAAACAAACAAAAAGAAAAAGAGTATTCAAGTGCAAACAGCAGCATAACGTTTTGAGGAAAATGTCAAACGTATCGTTTGTTTAGGTATAGGGAGGGTCAGCACTATCTCCTTTCCAACTTAAGTTTTTATTTTCTTCTTCAATTCATTAAGCTACGCGAGGCTCGCAACAAGGTGGCCCATATTCCAGTGAAACTGAAGACTGCTAAACAGCAGGAGGAGTTTGTTGCTGATGTCGAGCAGTCGGTGCAAGGTTGCTTTGACTTACTCTCTTTAGAGAAGTGGGAGTTACTACGTCAAAAAATCAGAGAGGTGAAAAACTCGACTTCAATCAAGTTACTGCGAAAACTGCCTCAGCCAAAGATCAGTCATGCCAATTTGTAAAACTATATGCACGACACGTGCCTTGATTGTTTCCGTATAACCTAAACATACTGAACGACTTAGAATGCAGTGTTTGGAATAACAATGCTATAATGAAATTTTATAAAATTCTCCCAAGTTTGTGAAACTTTACGTCAAAATAATTTTTTCATCTCTGAAAAAGTAACATTGGAGCAAAATGATGTATTTTGTTTATTTGCTTATATACGCATATTATTTTATCTTAACCCTAGCCCTAATCCCAAAACTAACATGTTTCGAAAACATCCTACAAATATAAGTCGACGAATTCGAACCTTTACAGAGTACAATAGGCTAATCCAGATTAATGTTTCAGCCTCTGTAAAAAGAAGAAGAAATATTTCTATCCAAAGAGATTAACTTAACAACTTTATTAGTCACATTTGAAATGAGCAAATTTGTTTTACCCTTCTTAATTAATAATTAGGTGAGGGATCAGGATACCACGGTCAGAGTAACCAGTGAAGGAAGACAGCGGGACAGTCCAGACGAAGGAGCCGTCAACGATGTTCGCACAGTATTCGAGGGTCTTAGCATACGAGACGGAGTTGCTGGCACCAATGGTGACGGTCATCCGAAGTAATTGATAAGGGTTTATATGCAGTGGCGTAGCCACTGAGATTTTGAGTTTCGAAAAAAATTATCATTGATGTACATGACGCCCCCCATGAAATGTTCCAGCCCCAGCGCCTCCCCAGCGCCTCCCCCAAAAAAAAACAACTGAAAAAATCCTGGCTACACCACTGTTTATATGGACCCGTACGCGAGTTTTCTTTTCCCAAACGAATCGGGTTTCTTATGTCTTTATTTGGCTGTAGCATTTATATCTCATGTTTTGTTCTAGTAACGCAAACCCACCTCTGGTGTGTGGTGTCTGGGTTACAGACGAGATCAAGTCGTCGCCGCGTGAGGAGGACCGGAAACATGACTTTTATTTTCAAAGTTAAGATGTTGCAGTCTGTCCCATATGCATAATTGCAGTGGGAGGTTTTTTTAGGAGTGATGTTACAATTCACATTCAAAAATATATAAGACAGTTTACCCATTCCTTATAGTCGAGAGCCCGTCACGTGACCGGTTTTAAATGGTTGATAAAAACCGGCTGGCAGGTCTTAAACATGCACCTTTCCAGTGTCGCTTGAATTTTGGACTCCTATATGAAAGCCGGTGCCTTGTACCCTTTTATTGGTTGAACGTTCACAATCCTCGGTTAGGCATGCGCAATACTACCAATGATAATATAAGTCCGTATATCATAGTTCTAAATTCACACTTTATGTGCACCGGCACAGCTGCGTTCTGCTCAACATCGCGCAGTATGATGCGCGCGCCAATCTCCACATAAGGAGTTGTTAACGACTTTTCGCGATATGGACACACCATAATAATTATAGCTAGAGGGGGTTTCGAAAAACATAAAGTAAAATTGTTGAACAAAATCGTTGGAAATTTATAATTCTTGACTTGTTTTGACTTTTGGACCAAAAAGTTTCGATTTTTTTTTAACCGAAAAGGTATTTATGAATGAGAATATCATTAGTATCATATTGCTGTGTGGAACTAGGATACAGGAAGCGCGTTTCCCATCTAAGGATGTTATTTGAAACGAGGTTGCAAATAAAGTAACCTAAGAAAGCCATGTTCGTGACGCGCGCGTCATATGCAAATGTTGCGTGTCGGACACCGTGCCTGTGATTGGCCCAAAACACCATAGGGTGGATTATTTTATGGATCGGCCCATCAAATGAATGTATATTTTAACTTAATTAACCGGAAATCCCTTAGGTTAGGTTGGTAGTTTAAAACGTAATTCACATTTCTGGCTTCAACAATGCAAATGTACCAGTACTAATAATGCCCTTAGAACAATTTGCATATTTTCGGGCAAATCAAATCTTGAACAATTTTTACTTTTATACTTAATTTGAAAAACTACCATGCTTGTAAATAGAGCTCTACATATACAGACAGAAGTAACTAAATTTACGTGCTTACCAATTATCTATTTTTACATTTTTAGTTAAAAATAAATCATTGTAAATAAATGAGCTCCTGAAAGCAATTTATTGTATTATAAGATGGAATTTTGCGTCGGGGTGATATAAATCAAATTAGGTTTTTTGCCCTTCCCCGACGTTTGAACACTGTATACTCAGTGTGTTACCTCCCGAGTGAAGGGCAAAAAGCCTAATTTGATTTATATCACCCCGACGCAAAATTCCATCTTATAATAGTTTATGCGGTACCCGCTGCTATGTACATCAGATTCGAACCTGCCAAGCAATCCCGTTAGCTCGGTGGTCGAGTGGTAAGACATCTGCACTAGAAAGCAGGAGGTCGTGGGTTCGAGTCCCACCCGAGTGATTTTTTTGAACTTTCACTCGGGAGGTAACACACTGAGTATGCGGTGTTCAAACGTCGGTGAAGGGCAAAAACCTAATTCAATTGATTGTACTTTTATAATGAATCAAATTATGAGCATCTGTACTTTTTGAAACGAATTTGAAAACCTACCATGTTTGTCAAATAGAAAATCAAGTGACTCAATTGCATGCTTAATTTTTGTTGTTTATGGTAGAACTGGGTCATTCTAAATAAATCGTCTACTGAAATTTTATTTCAGAAAATATTGCTTGAGGGTTATCGGATTTTTTGTTTTTAAAATAAAAAAGGGCAATAAAACATTTTAAAGTTTTTACTCAAACAAGAATACAAATATTTCTTAACCAACCATCACATCTGCTAAAGGCATGCTTCAATGCAACTTAAGTTCAGTTTTCTCCCACACAGTTAACGGGTTATGCAATTTTCAAAAATGCACCTTTGTGTCCCATTTAACCTTATTTACAAATTTGTTTTGCCATTTGAAGGGCATTTTGGTACCTTTTTGGTTTTTTATGCTAATGAAAGTATACATATTAATGAGCATCGTGATGTCATTCTGGGCAGAACTTCAATGTTACAGCTATTTCAGCCAAAACTGTTGCTAGAATTTTGGATATTTTGCCGTCATAAATTTCCTTTCCTTTTGTGATTCGTTGTCGTGTAAAAAATGACAGTAAGCCAATGAGCAACCCCTTCTAACAATTGTTTTCAACGAGCAAATTTTTGAATAACAATTTGAACAAAAAACCCTAAACTGAACAGTGTCTTCTTGAAATGATATTACAGCAACAGCGTCAGTCGTCAGAACTTGAAAAGCATGGAACTAAAGGAGTGCACTTTTCAATTAAATTAACCAAAAAGGGATGTCAAACAGTTTCCATACATAGGACTTGCAAGTTGCACAAGATGTGTTTTCAAGATAAATCACCACATGTACCCTTGAAAACTTGTGCCTATAAATGCCTCTAACCAAAACCCTGAACTCACTGAGAATTCAGGTTTCCAAAATTATGCACCACTGTCCCGGCTGTGCACAAACAACAGTCAGTGACTGGCTTGGCTAGCTGTGGGGCCAATATTGCGCGGAAAATGGAAATTCCCAGATGAAGACCATCAACATTATTGATTAACTAATTTTAGAGCAGCAACATTTTTTTTTTCTGCTATATGTTTCCGCCAACCAATGATATTCAAAGTCTGAGTCGACGATGGAAGGACTGGGAACTAGTCCAATCGGATTGGAAATATTGAGACTTGCATTCACTGAGGGTCTATAGCTCACTGGAGACAACAATAGTTGCGAGTCGGTGCCATGGCAACTACTTACTGCTGTTTTGTCAGTTGCTATGTAGGGTCATGTGGGGATGTGAAGGACACACTGGTCCAAAATTTAACAAAAAGAAAAATCAATACACAAATCATTCGCATGAATTGAATGGTACGTAATCTGCGTTATACACTACCCGAACACAATGTGCAGACCTCACGAGGTTTTCCAGTCAGTACAGTGCAGACACGATTACTTCCAAACGCAAGTTACAAAGTCTCTGGTATATAATTTGACTGTTTATGATTCTAAAAACAATTGTAATTCAACAACATCACTTAAAGGGGCATTATGGCCTGAAATCCCCTAAAATTTCATGTTTCGGATTATTTACATATCCTATTTGAAAGGTCTGGGTGAAAGGAAACAAGCCTAATGTCTTACCGCTCTCAAGAAAAAAAAAAGCGAAAAGAAAACCCGGTCCTTTACATCGGACGCGGCGGACATTTTGTGGCACACGCATACGTATTTCCAGGCGTGCCCATTCAATGTATCCTGCACGTGTTTGTGTCATATCCCACATAATACACACAGCACCAATACACAAATGTTGCTTGTCGCACGTCCGCAGAATGCGATGCACTCCCATGTGCGGCAGGATTCAAAACTAGCACTCCACAGCTCGAATTTTGAGAGTCAAAATTTTGACCCTCCAAATTCGTTCTCGCAAGAATACCCCCCCCCCCAAACCGTCCAGTTTTTAAAGGTGGCTGTGTCGACGTATATCCTAGTTTTAAATGCTCTTTCCAATTAACATCATTTCGTTTAAAACGCGTATTGTATCCCTTAAAAAAAAAACACCTTTGGCCTATTATTATTATTTTTTTTTCAATCAAAAAATTGTTGGGAGGCGGAAACATTTGCATGACTTAAAAACCGATCCTAGTGTGCACACCCATTCATGCTGGAATCAGAGATCTTATGTGGCAAAGATTACGCTATATACGCGGCGCTGTAGGTCTGCGGTCGCTGCGTCTTTGCACGCGGAGAAATTGTGTGAAATGTCGCGACAGTCACATCATGCAGGGGCAAGTTAGTAATTTTTGGCAGTGTATTGTATGGTGGATCTAAAGAAACATACTTAGGCCTACACGTCATTTATTTTACGACATTGAGTTTTTTTCTCACGTAAAAATTGCAGTTCTGAGAGAAGAAAATGGGATCAAGTAAAAGTGTTCACTATGTCGTGAAATATGTGCGGTGACAGGAACAAAATGACAATGTCCTGAAATATTTGCGATAACATGAAAACAATCACAATTAACGTGTGTATGTCCAGTCTGGGCCACCGTAGCATATTTCTGTATACAATACCACAGCGGGAGACATATTTTACCACTTTGGCTTTCGATACCATACGGATACGACATCACCATGGCAATGGCTGACAAAAATGATGTAGCGTTGCTTTACCACGATGAAAAACATGACGAAAGCATGAAAGCGAAGATGCTGCGAGAAGCTTTAGAGAATAATCACAATTTGACATTCCAATGTTACGACGATTTGAAGTTAGGGCGGTATCGTCAGAAGAGTATTACGGAGCTCATCAAACCAAGTCGGTGTGCGGTGGTGATCCTGACGGATTGCTTTCTCGAAGACGCAGACAAAGAGCGTGAGCTTTACACTGCCCTCAAAAGCAGCACCAAAACCGGTCTCCATCAAATCTTCCTGGTCGATTATCTTAAAGAAAAGGAGCTGCCCGATGAATTAAAAGTAGAGAAGATGCCACGCCCTGAAGATCAAGATGCAAAAATATACCACGGTGAACAAAGAATCAAACAGGTAAGTTTCGTTGAAAAGAATCCATGACCAGCGATTACTTTTGACTAATCACAGTGTTAAAAGCTGTCAGTATCGACATGATTTTAAATTATACGTGACGTCATTGGTAAGAGGTGTCCCCCCCCCCCAAAAAAAATAAAAAAAATCAGCAGAATCATCCGTGGATCCTGTTTAGGGGCAAAGAGAGATTTGTTTTGTTTTAATTATCAGAGGAGTAAAGATTATGACTCGAGTCGGACTTGAGTCGAGTCATTGACTCGAGTCATTACAACTCTGACTGCTGACTAATCAAAGTGTTAAAAGCCGTCAATACTGATATGATTTCAAATCATACACTTGGCATCATTGGTAAGAGGACCCCCGCCCCCTAGAATCATTTGTGGATCTGGCTTGGTGGCAAAGAGAGATTTGCTTTGTTTGAAATAAAAGGAGTAAAGACGATTTTTTTTAATCGATCCTTTGGATTTTCCTCATCCGCTTTACGTCTGCAGATTCATGAAAAGAAAGAAATTAGGGGAAAATGAGGGTCCCGCTTTTCGAATGGTCTATGCTTCAGGTCCAAAGTTTCCAAACATATTTTATTGGGTTGTTTTTAATTCAAGACGTTTAGAGAATTTGTTTGTTTTCGCTTATTACTGTTGTTGTAGGAGAGGTTCTCTGAGGATGCCTCTGTGCGAATGGAAGTCAATGAGTATGTGATAAAAGCTCTGCAAATTCTCCACCTGGCCACGACGTCTCTCGAAAAGCATTATAAAATTGACGAGAAAATGAGGGCTCTTTATCAGAAAATGAAAGGTGTGGTTGACTCGCAAATCTCCAACGACTCCCCTGATCAGGAGACCGACAGCGGATGCTCGTGTCGCAGAGGCGAACTCTGGAAAAAAAGAAATCAGTAAGCAGGAGTATTGGGTCGGACGCCCACGGCCATACGAAGGTAACATAAAGAAACATAAAGCAGACCCGAGTAACAAGCACAGGGATGATGTCCACAAGCTTTACATGCTAGGTGGGTATATCAAACTCGCTTCTGTGTTCCTGGTCAAGAAAACTCATTTGCGAGACATATCGCAAGTTCAGAACATCTTAGAATATCTAAATCTAGTCTAGTCGTTGAAAAAAATCATCACGGCGCCAAAAAGTTCACGACCGGTTATGTCCCTTCAGGGCCACCATTGTTTTGTCAGTTGCTTTACATATCGAGTCATGTGGAACGGACACACAGGTCCAAGTTCAACGATTTTTTTTATTCTTGCACAAACTATGTCAGTTATGTAGGTTATTGTAAGTTATAGGTTATTGTAAGTTATGTAGGTTATTGTAAGTTATGTAGGTTATTGTGTATGCTGAATGGTGCCTTAGCTTAGGTGAATGGGTGTGTGCGCGAAATCAACCGACCACAAATGGTGACCTCACATTCAAAACGCATGCGCAGTTTGAAAGCGGAAATGTCATGATCCACAGGTGCTTTTTGGCCCTAGAGTTCAGCATTTCGAACATCATTTTTACAATTAAAAATAATTATTTTAATGTTGTAAAACATGCGAAAAACCGTTAGAAAAATAGGATGTGAACACGGTTGCGATGTTGCGAGAAACCGTTTAGAATTTTTCGCGAGAATTTGCGAGAATTGATCACTCACCATTTCCGCATACCGGTGCGCAGTACTTAATTTGCCGAATCACGGCAAGTGGTAGCCATTTTAACTTCTCTTTTTCTGCCAGTAATTGAACTGTATTAAGACAATGGCTACGGCGAGTTCGGGAGACAAGGTGGATGTGGCATTGTTTTTCCACGACGCCGATGAGGATAAAGCGAATGGGCTACGAGAAGCTTTAGAAGTGCTTGGAGTAACAGTTAAGTCTTACGAGGATTTCCCAGTGGGAACGTACGGGATAGACAATCGGGCCCACCTCATAGAACACTCTTGGAGTGTGGTGCTGATAGTCACTGATCGTTTTGTCAATGATGAGACTAACAAGTTCGAGACTTATACTTCCCTGCAGCATAGCATTGATGAGAGCAAGGGTAAGGTTATTCCGGTGAAACACGCGAAGATTCCTGTCGCCTTAAGTGCCATCGTTGGTCCTACAGGCTCCGACCCACTCGATACACAAGCAACAAAAATATTGAAAGCAGTTGAAAGTTTTAAAAAGGTAGGTTTTGGTCATGTGTAGAATAAAGTGACAGCCATTACCCTAAACAGTGGCGTATCCAGTGGGGGTGCATTGTCAGCAATGATTGGAAGTGTTCTTCTGACATCAATTCCACCAAAGAAAACCTGCTCAACAACCATTAGGCCAAAAAAAAAGTCTCCGGTTTCTGGTATGGACATTGCCCAAAAAGTGGTTCGGCGACGCGTCTTTTTTTTTTTACCTGACTTTTTTGCTTCAAATGTCGGCTGATGACTGCAAATGGTGCCCGACTAAACTTAGTGCAAATATATGGGAGTCCAGAGAGGCCATATGAAGATTATTCTCGATCATAACCCCATCTAAAAACACGTTAAAATTGTGCAGCAGCAGGATTCCAGTCAAACCAGTGAGTTTGGCGGTTTTGAGACATCATCTTTCATTGAAAAAAAAACCTTTTCATTTTGCCCACGCGCATGGCCGGCTACGGCGACGCGCGCACATACCAGAAACCGGAGACTTTTTTTTGGCCTTAGGGGCCATTCAGAATTGTCAATGTTTTAAAATTTCGATCTTTTTTTCAAATTGTGGGTGGGTGGGTCAAGCTAAATAATTGAAAATCGAAATTCACTTTCCATGGAAAAAAGATAAAAAAAAAACAAAGAAAGATAGATCTTTTGACTTGCCTGAACTACGCGCAGACGTTCCGATATCGCGATGCGTGTTTCTTTTCCAACTTCGTCCCCTGTATGTACTGTCAGTGGCGTAGCCAGGAATTTTTCAGTGGGGAGGGGGGGGGGGGCTGGAACATTTCATGGGGGGGCGTCATGTAGATCAATGATATTTTTTTTTAGAAACTCAAAATCTCAGTGGGGAGGCGACGGGGGGGGGGCGACAAGGTTTCACAGGGGGGGGGGGGGCTGTCGCCCCCACGCCCCCCCCCGCCTTGGCTACGCCACTGCAGGTCATACAGTTAAAGTTTATGTAAACTTGTATGAAAAGTCAAAGAAAAGTAACTCCCATGATCTATTTGACACCAAGTTTGTGTTAACTTGCCGGTAACGCCCTAAAAAATTATCCAGACAAATATGTTTATTTTGTAACATTTTATGCTCGTCTGTCGGTCTTCTATGCTGTACGTTATGTTTACTTTTAGGTACCTTCAATGGTACCATTTTTAATTAACCTGTTCATTTGTTTAATTAAACTAATAACGCACATATAGTTGCCAGATATGGCACTAACAAGTTTGAGGTCGGCAATTTCGTCTTTAAAAATCTGGGTACGTCGGGTTACCGTACACACAATTGTCCTGGAAACAACAGTACCAAAGTACAGAGAGTCGTACGCCTTAGCTCCCCAGCAAGTGTCGCTGACGCCATTATGATTCCAAAATTTCCCACTGTGTCACACAGTGAAATATCTAAGCAGCGTCGTTGTATTGTGAACACATAAAAGCATTCAAGTCGCGTTCTTGCACACTTATTGCAAGTCTATATAGATATCCTTGAACCACTGCCCCTGCTTTGCATAACAAGTGCACATGAATAGACGATTCGACTTTCATTCAAAGAAATTTCTATGTACAGTCACCAGACTCTATTCAGTAAAGTCCCCGTAAAAACGAAAGTAAACAATCCACGTGCAAAACGCACGGTTACACCATCGTACAGTGTGGCAGGGACACCAACAAGTAACACAACAACTAAACGTGTTTTAAAAAATTTATAAATATTCTGATTGAATTTCGTTAAAAGATACTTGTTGGTGAGGTATCACATACCCATCCACCTCCCCCCCCCCCCGGGATTTTATGCCCCTGCCACCGCCACTGGGATTTACGCCCTGGGGTGGACCTTTCATTGCTACAACCCCCAAGTACAGGGACCACCAAACTTTTATAAGAGAGAATTGGACGGAGTACAAATTTGACGGAATCGACGATTGGGGAATGGGGACGGTATGTATAAGAAGATCTCCCCTTGTCCCCACGGTGTACAAATAGCTGCCCCTCCTGAATTTCCACCCTTCTAGCCAAAAATTAAAAAAAAATATCGTTGATTTGAATAATATATAGCTTTGCTGTATATGCATTTTGTTTGTTGTAGGCATTATGTTGCTTGGAAAATGGAACTTTTAAGACAAACAAACATCAACATCTAGTACTTTTCAAAACTAATTTATGAATCAGCAATCATTGTCCACTACGACGTAATTCCCGCCAACCACATTTGAAGTGAGAACCGACGACGGAGGGACTAGAACTAGTCTAACACACCGGCGACATGACAAAAGTTTGCGAGCACTTTGTCAGTTGCTCTGTAGCACGCCGGGCCATTGAAAGACACACGGCCGGGTTCCATAAGTTCAACGAAATTTTGATTCATACCCAAATTGTGAACGTATAGGCCCTATTTAGTCTGCAGTGAATAACACATACATACATATACATGTGTTTGTTGTGCCGAAATCAACCGAACACAATCCACAAGATCCCTATAGTTCACACCTGCTTTAATACCGAGGTTCTAATGTCAGACCCATTACAAGTTGCAAACAACAAAGCCTGTTATGTCAATACAATTTGACTGCCGATTAAAAGATAAAAATATATTTACTCAATACCAGCATTACTTTAAGTAAAAATTACATATACTGGGTTGATTTCTAAAATTAACACACACAAGCGTGATTCTTGGAATCCATCGTGCTTGTTTATTAAATCGTAGGTTTTCCCTCAACTAAACAGAAGGTGTGGAAAGTCCTTTCAGACCAATTTCAGGTGTATTCTTTCCGCGCAATGATCACTGAGGTCAAATGTCATTCAGAGTCATGTCCAAAGGTCCCTGCTTAGCATAAATTCGGTTATGTGATGTTTGTAATGTGAATGTGCAGAACGAGGAGACCAATTTCATGTTTTACGTGATGAGAATAAATAAGTTAAAGTTGAAATTGAAATTAAAGACTGACAGAGGTCGGTGTTTAATATGTTTCAACCCAAATGTCACATGACCTGCTATAAAACGCATGCGCAGTTTCAATACCGGAAATAGATGACAATCCGCAGGTGAGTCATAATTGTCGTGGAGTTCAGCATTTCCAACATCATTTTTTTTTTTTCAATTTGAAACCATTGTTTCAATGTAGTAAAAACTGCGATACCGTTTAGAAAATTAGGGCGTGAAAACGTTTCCGATGTTGGAGAAATCATTTAGCCATTTTCTCGAATGCGAGGCATAGCTGTTCTGTCCGCATAAGAGAGACAACTTGATTTGCCGCATCACCGCAGTGGTACTGGTAGCCATTTTAATCACTCGACTTGTCGACCCTGGTTCTTGGTTGCAAACAGTATTTTGACAACATGGCTACGGCGAGTTCGAGTGAAGAACAAGTTGATGTTGCGTTGTTCTACCACGACACAGATGAGAATAAGGCGATGGGACTACGAGGAGCTTTGAAGAAGCTTGGAGTAACAGTTAAAACTTGCGAAGATTTACAACTGGGAGGGTACGAGATTGAAAATCGGACCGACCTCATAGAACACTCATGGAGTGTGGTGCTGATAGTAACTGATCGTTTTGTCAATGACAAGACTAATAAGTTCGAAACTTATGCTTCCCTACAGCATAGCATAGACGAATGCGAATATAAGGTTATTCCAGTGAAATATTCGAAGGGTTGTCTCGCCTTAGATATGTTATATGGTCTTAAAGGCTCCGATCCACTCGATAAGCAAGCAAAAAAAATACGGAAAAAAGTACACGATTTAAAATAGGTATACAGGTTTTGGTTCTAAATACTGAATAAAGAGATCGGACCATCCTTTAACCTAAGTTAAGTGTCGGAGAGGACTTGTGACAAATTACAATTGACAATGAATTAAGTTACAGCCACTTTTTCGCACCATTTTGACGCAGGTTTTGTATATTTTCATAGGAAATTTCTTTACGTCGAGATTAGCACACGAAAGTGTGAGCTATTCAAGGCTGTCAGAGGCAGTTGCCCGTGGGGATATTGTATTAATAATTGACTAAATGATATTTACAAAACAAATGTAAATTTTTTTTTTTAAATGAAACACAAAGTAATCTGGATCACACGATTGCTTTTAAAGGACGCTTTCCCTTGTATCGATGTGCACTTATGAATCATGCATGAATCGCTAGAACATAACACTTAATTTCGAAGCCGATTGCCTTCAGTCAAAACCAAAACGCATCAGCTCAAATTTCAAGTTAGTATAAAGATGCGATCGTTAAAAAATGGATTTACGATGAAAGCAATGTGAAAGAAGAAAAAAAAACGACGTAATAATAAATAACGTCAAAGCATGTGTTTTCGAATTGTTCGTTTTCCACTTTCTCATTAGTGAATACATTTTGTATGTGTTTTCCTCAGGAGTCTAAAAAACGGGAATTAGCGATCAAGGTATATCAGGCTAAGGCAAACCTTATCCTCGACCGCACCATGGAACTACTTTGTCAGCAATATGACTTTGACGGCAAAATGAAAGACCTTCATCAAACCATGACAGTTGCTGTTCAAAACGGAATCAGGAATCGCCCAAATCCGGACCTCAGTGATGACAACGACACGGGATGCTCTTGTCTCCGAGGCAAATTATGGAAAAGGGAAATCAATCAAAAAAAGTATTGGGCCGTCGCCGATCCAGAACCTTTCAATAACATTGACAGAGGCTCAGGACACAGACACACGGATGACATTCATCAGCTGTACAAGCCGGGTGGGTTCATCAGACTCGCCTGGGTGTTCTTGTTCAAGAAACCGAAGCCACCAGTGGACCTCTCCCAGATACCCAACTTGTGTGGATATCTGGACCGAGAAGCACTTCTTAGGCTGCTACACAGATGCAGTGTGTTTAACATCCCTGCTGAGAAAAGACCATCGATTGAAAACGTATGTCATAAAAAACACATCTTTTTTATGTGGCAATGAGGCTAGTAAATATAGGTTTTCCCAGCTATTTTAACACTTTTATCACACAAATTCCCTATATCATTATTTTAATTTCGTCCCCGATCATCACCCAGCTCATATCTCAAATTGAATTTCAAAAAGTCACCACTAGATTTCATTTAAGGTTCAGTATAATTCAAATTGTTAGCATACCGATTCGTCCAAAATCTCTGAAATTCGTCTCGTGAAGCAATCGGCGTTGAATTGACAAAGCAAATTCGTTTTTTTGTCATTCATTTTCATGTTGTTATCATTACATTTCGTTTCTGGTGACTTAAAACGTAACGATTAAAAATGTGCCCAATCTTTGGACTTATTTAAAGAATTGTGCATGTTAATTATAGTTTTAATGTTAAGCAAATAGTTCCTTATAAATGAAAGAAGTTAGCTGTAAGTTTTGAGTTTTCTTTGACAGTTAACAATAAAATCAGAAATGGGACTTTCACAATATGCTCTTTGTTTAGCATATGGAAATTAAGCATTGACATCAGACCGTGACCTTCTTAATGTTGCTCTTTGATATTATGTACATGTATATGAATAAAACAACAGAAATGCGGTATATGTCTATCGAAGAGCAACATTAAGAAGACGCTTAGTGTCCATGTCATATTTCAAATGTCAATTCTTGACAATGTTAATTGTGAAACACAAAATAAAAATGCATACCTTATACAGCTAACAACTTTTATTTATACATATAGTGTAATGGATGTTGAAATTATCATTGTTTTAATGCGCACAATTCTTCAAATAAGTCTAAAGATTGGGCGCTTTTTCTTATCGTATGCACTTTACGTCACAAGAAACGAAATGTAATGACAACAACTTGAAAACGAATGACAAAAAACGAATTTGCTTTGTCAATTCAACGCCGATTGCTTCACGAGACGAAATTCAAAGATTTTGGACGAATCGGAATGCTAACAATTTGAATTATACTGCACATTAAATGAAATCTAGTGGTGGCTTTTTGAAATTCAAATTGAGATGGTGAGCTTGGCGATGATTGGGGACGAAATTAAGGTAATGATATAGGGAATTCGAGTGATAGAAGTGTTAAAATAGCTGGGAAAACCTATAATAAGGCCCAATATTAACTACGCCGGCAAATCACGATTTGCCCCCAAATTCTTTTCTATTAGAGCATTTTGTGTGCGCTGCCATGATTTTGAAGTTTTGTAAAAACAAAAACAAGGGTGGAAGCCGTGAACGGGGGTGTTACGTTGTCCACCTCGGTGAACATCGATTATACCTAAAGTTCTCTACATCAGGAACTCACACTGGACAACTTCTTGCTATACTCTGGAGCTAATCTATTTATTGCTACATTCTCATATTCTGGAGCTATACAAAATGTTGTGCACTCTCTGGTGCCTCAATCAAGATTAACCAATTCAATTTCCTTCCTTACATTTTATATGTCCCTAAACCATTGTTAGATGTCAGCCCCACCCTCAGTGGAGGTGTGACCACAACTTCTCCTTGAAGGAGTTGTCCAGTGTGAGTTCCTGATGTAGAGAACTTTAAGTATAATCGATGTTCACCGAGGTGGACAACGTGACGAGAACCAGCGTACCACAAGAAAAGAGAACAGTATCCCCATCCTTTGATGTGGAGGATGATTCCAACTCCAACTGGAACTTTGCAGACAACAACAGCTGATGACATAAGCTTAATTGTGTGTCTCAAACATATTGTATTTTTCCTGAAGTTTGGAAGTGGGGGTACCGGGGCATATGGCAGTTTGTTTATTGGTCTGCAAACAGGTGATTGTACAAACGACATGACGAAACTTGCGGAAGCTCTTTGAAAAACAATCCTTGTTGCATTATTGTTCATTGGCAGACTGTCATCATTTGTATACTTTTTCTACAAAGAAAGCCGCAGAACAGAGAATAAACAAAGAAAAACTTTCCCGATTGTGGCAACGATGATGTTGTAGCACAAGCAAAACTGAAGTAAATCAGTGTCTATACTTGTATCACCGTTTGATCATGGATATGGAAAATATTAACATAAAATTTAAACGGCTTATATAGAAATGGCAATATATATAGAACATATTCAACATAATGGTACATTTCATAGGTTCCATTTTCAGCATGTATTCGCTCCACAATAACAACAGAAACAAACAAAAAGAAAAAGAGTATACAAGTGCAAACAGCAGCATAACGTTTTGAGGAAAATGTCAAACGTATCGTTTATTTAGGTATAGGGAGGGTCAGCACTATCTCCTTTCCAACTTAAGTTTTTATTTTCTTCTTCAATTCATTAAGCTACGCGAGGCTCGCAACAAGGTGGCCCATATTCCAGAGAAACTGAAGACTCCTGAACAGCAGGAGAAGTTTGTTGCTGAAGTTGTCGAGAAGGTGGTGCGAGGTTGCTATGGCTTACTCACTTTAGAGAAGTGGGAGTCACTACGTCAACAAATCAGAGAGGTGAAAACTGACTTCAATCAAGTTACTGCGAAAACTGCCTCAGTCAAAGATCAGTCATGCCAATTTGTAAAACTATATGCACAACACGTGCCCTGATTGTTTCCGTATAACCTAAACATACTGAACGACTTAGAATTTAGTGTTTGGATTAACAATGCTTTCATGAAATTTTATAAAATTCTCCCAAGTTTGTGAAACTTTACGTCAAAATCATTTTTGTTCAGCTCTGAAAAAGGAACATTGGAGCAAAATGATGTATTTTGTTTATTTGCTTATATACGCATATTATTTTATCTTAACCCTAGCCCTAATCCCAAAACTAACATGTTTCCAAAACATCCTACAAATATAAGTCGACGAATTCGAACCTTTACAGAGTACAATATGCTATATAAAAACCCAAGCCAGATTAATGTTTCAGCCTCTGTAAAAAGAAGAAGAAATGTTTCTATCCAAAGTGATTAACTTAACAACTCTATCAGTCACATTTGGAATGAGCAAATTTGTTTTACCCTTCTTAATTAATAATTAGGTGAAGGATCAGGATACCACGGTCAGAGTAACCAGTGAAGGAAGACAGCGGGACAGTCCAGATGAAGGAGCCTTCAAGGATGTTCTCACAAGACTCGCGGGTCTCAACATAGGAGACGGAGTTGCTGGGAGCAATGGTGACGGTCATCCGAAGTAATTGATGAGGGTTTATATGCAGTGGCGTAGCCACGGCGGAGAGAGGGGCGTGGGGGGCGACAATTTTGGACTCCTATATGAATTTTTGACTCCTATATGAAAGCCGGTGCCTTTTACCCTTTTATTGGTTGAACGTTCACAATCCTCTGTAAGGAATGCGCAATACTACCAATGATAAAATAATTCCGTATTTCATAGTTCTAAATTCACACTTTATGTGCACCGGCACAGCTGCGTTCTGCTCAACATCGCGCAGTACGATGCGAGCGCTAATCTCCACATAAGGAGTTGTTAACGACTTTTCGCGATATGGACACACCATTATAATTATAGCTAGAGGGGGTTTCGAAAAACATAAAGTAAAATTGTTGAACAAAATCGTTGAAAATTTATAATTCTTGACTTGTTTTGACTTTTGGACCAAAAAGTTTCGATTTTTTTTTAACCGAAAAGGTATTTATGAATGAGAATATCATTAGTATCATATTGCTGTGTGGAACTAGGATACAGGAAGCGCGTTTCCCATCTAGGGATGCTATTTGAAACGAGGTTGCAAATAAAGTAACCCAAGAAAGCCATGTTCGTGACGCGCGCGTCATATGCAAATGTTGCGTTTTGGACACCGTGCCTGTGATTGGTCCAAAACACCATAGGGTGGATTATTTTATGGATCAGCCCATCAAATGAATGTATATTTTAACTTAATTAACCGGAAATCCCTTAGGTTAGGTTGGTAGTTTAAAACGTAATTCACATTTCTGGCTTCAACAATGCAAATGTACCAGTACTAATAATGCCCTTAGAACAATTTGCATATTTTCAGGCAAATCAAATCTTGAACAATTTTTACTTTTATGCTTAATTTAAAAAACTACCATGCTTGTAAATAGAGCTCTACATATACAGAAAGAATTAACTAAATTTACGTGCTTACCAATTATTTTTTTAAACCTTTTTAGTAAAAAGTAAATCATTGTAAATAAATGAGCTCCTGAAATTTATTTTACAAAGTATATTGCTTGAGGATCATAAGCAATTTATTGTACTTTTATAACGATTCAAATGATGAGCATCTGTACTTTTATAACGAATTTGAAAACCTACCATGTTTGTCAAATAACTACAAAACTAGGATACAGGAAACGCGTTTCCCACCTAGGGATGTTATTTGAAACGAGGTTGCAAATAAAGTAACCCAAGAAAGCCATGTTCGTGACGCGCGCGTCATATGCAAATGTTGCGTGTCGGACACGTGCCTGTGATTGGTCCAAAACACCATAGGGTGGATTATTTTATGGATCGGCCCATCAAATGAATGCATATTTTAACTTAATTAACCGGAAATCCCTTAGGTTAGGCTGGTAGTTAAAAACGTAATTCACATTTCTGGCTTCAACAATGCAAATGTACCAGTACTAATAATGCCCTTAGAACAATTTGCATATTTTCGGGCAAATCAAATCTTGAACAATTTTTACCTTTATACTTAATTTGAAAAACTACCATGCTTGTAAATAGAGCTCTACATATACAGACAGAAGTAACTAAATTTACGTGCTTACCAATTATCCATTTTTACATTTTTAGTTAAAAATAAATCATCGTAAATAAATGAGCTCCTGAAAGCAATTTATTGTATTATAAGATGGAATTTTGCGTCGGGGTGATATAAATCAAATTAGGTTTTTTGCCCTTCCCCGACGTTTGAACACTGTATACTCAGTGTGTTACCTCCCGAGTGAAGGGCAAAAAACCTAATTTGATTTATATCACCCCGACGCAAAATTCCATCTTATAATAGTTTATGCGGTACCCGCTGCTATGTACATCAGATTCGAACCTGCCAAGCAATCCCGTTAGCTCGGTGGTCGAGTGGTAAGACATCTGCACTAGAAAGCAGGAGGTCGTGGGTTCGAGTCCCACCCAAGTGATTTTTTCAACTTTCACTCGGGAGGTAACACACTGAGTATGCGGTGTTCAAACGTCGGTGAAGGGCAAAAAAACCTAATTCAATTGATTGTACTTTTATAATGAATCAAATTATGAGCATCTGTACTTTTTGAAACGAATTTGAAAACCTACCATGTTTGTCAAATAGAAAATCAAGTGACTCAATTGCATGCTTAATTTTTGTTGTTTATATGGTAGAACTGGGTCATTCTAAATAAATCGTCTACTGAAATTTTATTTCAGAAAATATTGCTTGAGGGTTATCGGATTTTTTTGTTTTTAATATAACAAAGGGCAATAAAACATTTTTTAAGTTTTTACTTCAAACAAGAATACAAATATTTCTTAACCAACCATCACATCTGCTAGAGGCATGCTTCAATGCAACTTAAGTTCAGTTTTCTCCCACACAGTTAAAGGTCTCATGCAATTTTCGAAAATGCACCTTTGTGTCCCATTTAACCTTATTTACAAATTTGTTCTGCCATTTGAAGGGCATTTTGGTGCCTTTTTGATTTTTTATGCTAATGAAAGTATACATATTAATGAGCATCGTGATGTCATTCTGGGCAGAACTTCAATGTTACAGCTATTTCAGCCAAAACTGTTGCTAGAATTTTGGATATTTTTCCGTCATAGATTTCCTTTCCTTTTGTGATTCGTTGTCGTGTAAAAAATGACAGTAAGCCAATGAGCAACCACCTTCTAACAATTGTTTTCAACGAGCAAATTTTTGAATAACAATTTGAACAAAAAACCCTAAACTGAACAGTGTCTTCTTGAAATGATATTACAGCAACAGCGTCAGTCGTCAGAACTTGAAAAGCATGGAACTAAAGGAGTGCACTTTTCAATGAAATTAACCAAAAAGGGATGTCAAACAGTTTCCATACATTTCAGAGGAGTAGCAAGTTACACAAGATATGTTTTTAAGATAAATCACCACATGTACCCTTGAAAACTCATGCCTATAAATGCCTCTAACCAAAACCCTGAACTCACTGAGAATTCAGGTTTCCAAAATTATGCACCACTGTCCCGGCTGTGCACAAACAACAGTCAGTGACTGGCTTGGCTAGCTGTGGGGCCAATATTGCGCGGAAAATGGAAATTCCCAGATGAAGACCATCAACATTATTGATTAACTAATTTTAGAGCAGCAACATTTTTTTTCTGCTATACGTTTCCGCCATCCAATGATATTCAAAGTCTGAGTCGACGATGGAAGGACTGGGAACTAGTCCAGTCGGATTGGAAATATTGAGACTTGCATTCACTGAGGGTCTATAGCTCACTGGAGACAACAATAGTTGCGAGTCGGTGCCATGGCAACTACTTACTGCTGTTTTGTCAGTTGCTATGTAGGGTCATGTGGGGATGTGAAGGACACACTGGTCCAAAATTTAACAAAAAGAAAAATCAATACACAAATCATTCGCATGAATTGAATGGTACGTTATCTGCGTTATACACTACCCGGCCGAACACAATATGCAGACCTCACGAGGTTTTCCAGTCAGTACAGTGCAGACACGATTGCTTCCAAACGCAAGTTACAAAGTCTCTGGTATATAATTTGACTGTTTATGATTCTAAAAACAATTTTAATTCAACAACATCACTTAAAGGGGCATTATGGCCTGAAATCCCCTAAAATTTCATGTTTCGGATTATTTACATATCCTATTTCAAAGGTCTGGGTGAAAGGAAACAAGCCTAATGTCTTACCGCTCTCGAGAAAAAAAAGCGGAAAGAAAACCCGGTCCTTTACATCGGACGCGGCGGACATTTTGTGGCACACGCCTACGTATTTCCAGGCGTGCCCATTCAATGTATCGTGCACGTGTTTGTGTCATGTCCCACATAATACACACAGCACCAATACACAAATGTTGCTTGTCGCACGTCCGCAGAATGCGATGCACTCCCATGTGCGGCAGGATTCAAAACTAGCACTCCACGGCTCGAATTTTGAGAGTCAAAATTTTGACCCTCGAAATTCGTTCTCGCAAGAATACCCCCCCCCCAAACCGCCCAGTTTTAAGAGGTGGCTGTGTCGACGTATATCCTAGTTTTAAATGCTCTTTCCAATTAACATCATTTCGTTTAAAACGCGTTTTGTGTCCCTTAAAAAACACCTTTGGCCTATTATTATTATTTTTTTTTCAATCAAAAAATTGTTGGGAGGCGGAAACATTTGCATGACTTAAAAACCGATCCTAGTGTGCACACCCATTCATGCTGGAATCAGAGATTTTATGTGGCAAAGATTACGCTATATACACGGCGCTGTAGGTCTACGGGTCACTGCGTCTTTGCACGCGGAGAAATTGTGTGAAATGTCGCGACAGTCACATCATGCAGGGGCAAGTTAGTAATTTTTGGCAGTGTATTGTATGGTGGATCTAAAGAAACATACTTAGGCCTACACGTCATTTATTTTACGAAATTGAGTTTTTTTCTCACGTAAAATTGCAGTTCTGAGAGAAGAAAATGGGATCAAGTAAAAGTGTTCGCTATGTCGTGAAATATGTGCGGTGACAGGAAACAAAATGACAATGTCCTGAAAGATTTGCGATAACATGAAAACAATCACAATTAACGTGTGTATGTCCAGTCTGAGCCACCGTAGCATATTTTCGTATACAATACCACAGCGGGAGACATATTTTACCACTTTGGTTTTCGATACCATACGGATACGACATCACCATGGCAATGGCTGACAAAAATGATGTAGCGTTGCTTTACCACGATGAAAAACATGACGAAAGCATGAAAGCGAAGATGCTGCGAGAAGCTCTAGAGAACAACCACAATTTGACAGTCCAATGCTACGACGATTCGAAGTTAAGGCATTATCGTCAGAAGAGTATTACGGAGCTCATCAAACGAAGTTGGTGTGCGGTGGTGATCCTGACGGATTGCTTTCTCAAAGACGCAGACAAAGAGCGTGAGCTTTACACTGCCCTCTAAAGCAGCACCAAAACCGGTCTCCTTCAAATCTTCCTGGTCAATTATCTTAAAGAAAAGAAGCTGCCTGATGAATTAGAATTAGAAAAGATAGACGGCAGCAAAATGCCACGGCCTGAAGATCAAGCTGCAAAAATTTACCTAGGTGAACAAAGAATCAAACAGGTAGGTTAGTTTAAAAACATTCCATGGCCAAAAATGATGTTCTTTTGACTAATCACAGTGTTAAAATGCTGTCATGCAGTATTGACATGATTTTAAATTATACGTGACATTGGTAAGAGCCCCCCCCCCAAAAAAAGAATGATTTGTGGATTCTGTTTAGAGGCAAAGATATTTGTTTTGTTTTAATTATCAGAGGAGTTCAGACGATTTTATTCGATCCTTTGGATTTTCCTCATCCGCTTTACGTCTGCAGATTCATGAAAAGAAAGAAATTAGGGGAAAATGAGGATCCCGCTTTTCGAATGGTCTATGCTTCAGGTCCAAAGTTTCCAAACATATTTTATTTTATTTTTTTTAATTCAAGACGTTTCAGAGAATTTGTTTGTTTTCGCTTATCTCTGCTGTTGTAGGAGAGGTTCTCTGAGGATGCCTCTGTGCGAATCGAAGTCAAGGAGGATGTGATAAAAGCTCTGCAAATTCTCCACCTGGCTGTGACGTCACTCGATAAGCGTTACAAAGTTGACGACAAAATGAGGGATCTTCACCAGAAAATGCAATATGTCGTTGACTCGCAAATCTTCACCCCCTCCCCTGATCAGGAAACCGACAGCGGATGCTCGTGTCGCAGAAGAGAACTCTGGAAAAAAGAAATCAGTAAACAGGAGTATTGGGTCGGCCGCCCACAGCCATACGAAGGGAACATAAAGAAACATAAAGCAGACCCGAGTAACAAGCACACGGATGATGTCCACAAGCTTTACATGCTAGGTGGGTATATGAAACTCGCTTCTGTGTTCCTGGTCAAGAAAACTCATTTGCGAGACTTATCGCAAATTCAGAACATCCTAGAATATCATCAAAAAAAAATCATCACGGCGCCAAAAAGTTCTCGACCGGTTATGTCCCTTCAGGGCCACCATAGTTTTGTCAGTTGCTTTACATATCGAGTCATGTGTAACGGACACACAGGTCCAAGTTCAACGATTCTTTTTTATTCATGCACAAACTATGTAAGTTATGTAGGTTATTGGTGCCTTAGCTTAGGTGAATGGGTGTGTGTGCGAAATCAACCGACCACAATGGTGACCTCACATTCAAAACGCATGCGCAGTTTGAATAGCGGAAATGTCATGATCCACAGGTGCTTTTTGGCCCTGGACTTCAGCAATTCGAACATCATTTTTACAATTAAAAATAATTATTTCAATATTGTAAAACATGCGAAATACCGTTAGAAAAATAGGATGCGAACACGGTAGCGATGTTGCGAGAAATCGTTTAGAATTTTTCGCGAGAATTTGCGAGAATTGTTCACTCACTATTTCCGCATACCGGTGCGCAGTACTTAATTTGCCGAATCACGGCAAGTGGTAGCCATTTTAACTTCTCTTTTTCTGCCAGTAATTGAACTGTATTAAGACAATGGCTACGGCGAGTTCGGGAGAAGAGATGGATGTGGCATTGTTTTTCCACGAGGCCGATGAGGATAAAGCGAGAGGGCTACGAGGAGCTTTAGAAGAGCTTGGAGTAAAAGTTAAGTCTTGCGAGGATTTCCCAGCGGGAACGTACGGGATTGGCAATCGGGCCGGCCTCATAGAACACTCTTGGAGTGTAGTGCTGATAGTCACTGATCGTTTTGTCACTGACGAGAGTAACAAGTTCGAGACTTATACTTCCCTACAGCATAGCATAGACGAATGCAAGCGTAAGGTTATTCCGGTCAACCATGCGAAGAAGATTCCTGTCGCCTTAAGTGCCATTGTTGGTCCTAAAGGCTCCGACCCACTCGATAAACAAGCAAGAAGAATATTGAAAGCAGTAGAATGTTTAAAAAAGGTAGGTTTTGGTCATGTGTAGAATAAAGTGACGGCCATCATCCTAAACATTGACGTATCCAGTGGGGGGCAGGGCGGGGCTTTGCCCCCCGGCGTTTTTTTTTTGAAATTTTTTATTGTCAGCAATGATTGGAAGTGTTTTTTTGACATCAATTCCACCAAAGAAAACCTGCTCAACAACCATTACAATGCGCCGTGAAATTGTCCATATAATAATATAGTATATACATAATAATGGTAAGTTTTGAAGAGCGCCCCCATTTGGAAGATGGGTACTAGCCCCCCCCCCCCCCACCACCGCTTTTTGATTTTACGGAGGGCAAGTGTCCGGAGAAAAAAACCATGTCTACATTTCGGCGCGGATGTTCAGTTGCCCCCCCCCCTCCGACATCAAAAGGTGGATACGCTGCTGTTCCTAAAAAATGCCGGGGAGGAATGTTTTGCAAAATTATAATTACTTATTTACCGCTCCTTGTTTTTTGTGTCGCATCGTTTGACGCAGGTTTTGATTCTTTATTTACGTATAATAATAACTTAATTAGATCGAGGATGGTGCACGAAAGTGTTGCCTTCCAGGCTGTCAGGGACAGCTGTGGGTTACTGTCTAAAAATTAATGACTACATGTACAAAATTGCTCCGTAAAAATGAAAAACAAAGAAAAGAATTGAAAGAATTGACAAAGCCGATCGCCTTCAGTCAAAAACAAAACAAATATGCCAAAATGTTAGTAAAGATGTCATCGTCAAAAATATGAATTTTCGAAGAAAGCAGTGTGTAGGTCTGCACAAAAAGAAAGAAATTACTTCAGAACCTATCCCACCTTCCCCCGATTTTATGCCCCTGCCACCACCACTGGGATTTACGCCCTGGGGTGGACCTTTCATTGCTACAACCCCCAACTGGCCCAAGTACAGGGACCACAAAACTTTTATAAGAGAGAATTGGACGGAGTACAAATTTGACGGAATCGACGATTGGGGAATGGGGACGGTATGTATAAGAAGATCTCCCCTTGTCCCCACGGTGTACAAATGGCTGCCCCTCATGAATTTCCACCCTTCTAGCCAAAAATAAAAAAAATATCGTTGATTTGAATAATATATAGCTTTGCTGTATATGCATTTTGTTTGTTATAGGAATTATGTTGCTTGGAAAATGGAACTTCCAAGACAAACAAACATCAACATCTAGTACTTTTCATAAAACTAATTATAAATCAGCAATCATTGTCCAGTACGACGTAATTCCCGCCAACCACATTTGAAGTCAGAACCGACGACGGAGGGACTAGAACAAGTCTAACACACCGGCGACATGACAAGAGTTTGCCAGCACTTTGTCAGTTGCTCTGTAGCACAGGGCCATTGAAAGACACACGGCCGGGTTCCATAAGTTCAACGACATTTTGATTCATACCCAAATTGTGAACGTATAGGCCCTATTTAGTCTGCAGTGAATAACACATACATACATGTGTTGGTTGTGCCGAAATCAACCGAACACAATTAATTACCACAAGATCCCTATAGTTCACACCTGTTTTAATACCGGGGTTCTGATGTCAGACCCATTACAAGTTGCAAACAACAAAGCCTGTTATATAAATACAATTTGACTGCCGATTATTAGATAAAAATATATTTACTCAATTCCAGCATTACTTTAAGTAAAAATTACATATACTGGGTTGATTTCTAAAATTAACACGAAAAAGAGCAAGCGTGATACTTGGAATCCATTAAATCGTAGGTTTTCCCTCAACTAAAAAAGAAGGTGTGGAAAGTCCCTTCAGACCAATTTCAGGTGTATTCTTTCCGCGCAATGATCACTGAGGTCAAATGTCATTCAGAGTCATGTCCAAAGGTCCCTGCTTAGCATAAATTCGGTTATGTGATGTTTGTAATGTGAATGTGAAGGGCGAGGAGACCAATTTCACGTTTTACGTGATGAGAATAAATAAGTTAAAGTTGAAATTAAAATTAAAGACTGACAGAGGTCGGTGTTTAATATGTTTCAACCCAAATGTCACATGACCTACTTTAAAACGCAAGCGCAGTTTCAATACCGGAAATAGATGACAATCCGCAGGTGTGTCATGATTGTCGTGGAGTTCAGCATTTCGAACATCATAAAACCATTATTTCAACTCAGTTTAGTGAAAACTGCGATACCGTTTAAAAAATTAGGGCGTGAAAACGTTTCCGATGTTGGAGAAATCATTTAGACATTTTCGCGAATGCCGCTCATTCACAATGTCCGCATAGACAACCTAATTTGCCGCATCACCGCAGTGCTACTGGTAGCCATTTTAATCACTTGACCTGTCGACCCTGGTTCCAAACAGTATTTTTACAACATAGCCACGGCAAGTTCGAAAGGAGAAAAGTGGATGTTGCGTTGTTCTACCACGACACCGATGAGGATAAAGCGAGGGATACGATGAGCTTTAGAGAAGCCGCAGGAGCGTGGATTAACAGTTAAATCTTGCGATGATTTCCCTGCGGGAACGTACACGATTGACAATCAGATCGACCTCATAAAACACTCCTGGTGTGTGGTGCTGATAGTCACTGATCGTTTTGTCAATGATGAGACTAACAAGTTTGAGACTTATGCTTCCCTACAGCCTACAGCATAGCATTGGCGAATGCAAGAATAAGGTTATTTCAGTGAAATATTCGACGGGTTGTCTTGCCTTAGGGGCCATTCAGAATTTTCAATGTTTTAAAATTTCGATCTTTTTTCCAAATTGTGGGTGGGTGGGTCAAGCTAAATAATTGAAAATCGAAATTCACTTTCTATGGAAAAAAAAGATAAAAAAAAACAAAGAAAGATAGATCTTTTGACTTGCCTAAACTACGCGCAAGCGTTCCGATATCGCGATGCGTGTTTCTTTTCCAACTTCGTCCCCTGTATGTAATGTCAGTGGCGTAGCCAGGAATTTTCAGTGGGGGGCGCTCGGGGGGCGTGAACATTTTAATGGGGGGGGGCGTCATGTAGATCAATGATAATATTTTTAGAAACTCAAAATCTCAGTGGGGGAGCCGACTTGGGGGAAGGCGACAAGGTTTCATGGGGTCGCCCCCCCCCCCCAACCCCGTGGCTACGCCACTGCAGGTCATACAGTTAAAGTTTATGTAAACTTGAATGAAAAGTCAAAGAAAAGTAACTCACGTGATCTATTTGACACCAAGTTTGTGTTAACTTGCCGGTAACGCCCTAAAAAATTATCCAGACAAATATGTTTATTTTCTAACATTTTATGTTCGTTTGTCGGTCTTCTATGCTGTAATGTTTACTTTTAGGTACCTTCAATGGTACTATGTTTAATTAACCTGTTCATTTGTTTAATTAAACTAATAACGCACATATAGTTGCCAAATATGGCACTAACAAGTTTGAGGTCGGCAATTCGTCTTTAAAAATCTGGGTACGTCGGGTTACCGTACAAACAATTGTCCTGGAAACAACAGTACCAAAGTACAGAAAGTCGTACGCAAGAGCCCCCCAGCAAGTATCGCTGACACCATTATGATTCCAAAATTCCTCACTGTGTCAAACAGTGAAATAACTAAACAGCGTCGTTGTATCGTGAACACATAAAAGCATTCAAGTCGCGTTCTTGCACACTTTCTGCACGTCGACATAGATATCCTTGAACCACTGCCCCTGCTTTGCATAACAAGTGCACATGAATGAACGATTCGACTTTTATTCAAAGAAATGTCTATGTACAGTCACCAGACTCTATTCAGTAAAGTCCCCGTCAAAACGAAAGTAATCAACGTGCATAACGCACGGCTACACCATCGTACAGTGTGGCAGGGACACCAACAAGTTACACAACTAAAAATGTTTTAAAAAATTGATAAATATTCTGATTGAATTTCGTTAAAAGATACTTGTTGGTGAGGTATCACATATTCTAGCAAATTGATAAAAATGTACAATATTACAATATGCAATTTTAAGGGAAATGGGCAAAATAGTGCACATATAATTTCACTTGATCATATTCATAATACACAAACCGACAATTTTCATTTCAATTCAATTTATTATACTCGTCACGTAAAAAACATGAAAATTGATTTCCAGTGTGCATTATACATGTACAATAAGACCACAGATATATACGAATGCAAAATAAATAAAATTTGATGTAAAAAACAAAAGGTACTATAAGATATTAACACAATGACAGAGACTATATTTACAGACTATCAAAAATTACAAGGTTGTCATCCAACAAAAAAAAAAAATAAAAAAATAAAAACCCACATTTTCAGACCCACAACGAGAAATATTGTTAACACTGGCCTTATTGTGAGGAGTTGTGCTGGGAATCCATGAAGATGTTATTTTCAACATAATTTCTAAACAATTTAATGGGACATTCCGTGACATGAGCCTTCCAGATCTAATAAATAAATACGAACTAATAAATAAATACTCTTACAACCAACCAACCAAACAAACAAAACAAACAGCCAGACTCAATAACGGGAATGAATGCCAAACGGGCTAAAAAGATTATTACAAACGAAACAAAACAAAACCGAGAAATAAAAGCAATCCCATTCCCCAGAGAGAAAAATGCAAACCATAAAAACAAACAACCTAGTTGACATACATAGGTCTACACTCACATTAAATACACACACTAAAGAAACAACAAGAAAATACCCAAGAAAAAAATGAAATAAGACACAATTTTACATTGACGATAAAATAAATATGACTGCAATAATTCCTCCCTCAGTTTTGAAAGAAAAGATTCACAACCTTCCATAGTTAAAACTTTTTCTAATTTTAACACGGTGACTTCGGAGAACATCAATGAGGCAATTGAACAGTTCTCTTATCTTGTAATCCATGTGTCTATCAGTTCTAAGTTTCAAGTGGTGAAACGTTAAAGGCTGTGCGACGGAGCTGCCCTGCAATTCATTCCTGAAATTATTGTTGCATTCCCTATTAGTTCATTAACTTAATATTAGAATTAACATTATTATCTATGATAACGAATTTAGCGGGAAACAGAGCTTTTTCACAGTGACTTTACTGGTTTATTTAACTTCGTGGGGATTCCTCCAACGTCAAGCTTTTCCTTGGTTTCAACACCGGTGTCGGAGTCTCACAACACTAACTGCATGGGGGAACCAAGTATGCCAAAGATTCTAGCTGAACCGAGTGGGCACGGTACGAGCTTTCGCTTCGCAGAGACGGCCGGACTGAAGCGGGAGCGGACCGCTACAGTGACGGGGAAGCTACAGCTGGACGGGGCCAGCGAGTGTACCGGATCACACTATAGTTCGAGCCATGGTGTGCATGGTCAACCGGAGCCAGTGGCGTAGCCAGGAATTTTCAGTGGGGGCGCTGGAACATTTCATGGGGGGGGGGGCCTCATGTAGATCAATGACAATTTTTTTAGAAACTCAAAATCTCAGTGGGGGGGCTATCGCCCCCACCCGTAGCGACGCCACTGTGTACTGTACATGTACGTCATGTAGGCCTACGTGTATCCAATCGCTATAAAAACTGGACTATTCAACCACTGGACTCCACGACTACGAGGACCGCAGCCTGGGGGGGGGGGGGGGCCGGGGGAATGTTTTTCTCAGCTACCTCACGTGACAGGCACAACCTCGTATGTCACATGTCATCCACCTCATCCAGAAAACGACAAAACCACGGTCAAAACTGCAATCTGTCATTCCCAACAGCATATCAGCTGGCAAAACACAAGAATACTGAAGGTCACCAGTGCAAAAGAGGAAGACCGACAACTTCACGCCGTCACTGAACTAGACACGCATGTACATGGTGTTCAAGTACATGTACATGCAAGTGCATGTACATGTACATGTACATGTTAAGCTTTTTATTAATCGAAATTAGGGGTGGGTGGGTGGGTCAAAATAATTTGGAAAAAAAGTCGAAATTTTAACACATTGAAAATTCTGAATGGCCCCTTAAATACATTACATGGTATTAAAGGCTCCGATCCACTCGATAAACAAGCAAGACAAATACGGAAAACAGTAGAAAATTTTAAAAAGGTAGGTTTTGGTTCTAAATACTGAATAAAGTGATCAGACCATCCTTTAACCTTAAGTGTCGGAGAGGAATTGTGACAAATTACAATTGACAATTAATTAAGTTACAGCCACTTTTTCGCACCATTTGACGCAGGTTTTGTATATTTTCATAGGAAACTTCTTTCACATCGAGAATAACACACGAAAGTGATTCAAGAAACTAATTCAAGGCTGTCGGAGACATTTGCCCGTGGGGATATTGTTTTAATAATTGACTAAATGATATTTACAAAACAAATGTAAATTTTGTTTTAAAATAAAACACAAAGTAATCTGGATCACACGAATGCTTTTAAAGGACGCTTTCCCTTGTATCGATGTGTACCCATAAATCAGGTATAAATCGCTAGAACATAACACTTAATTTCGAAGCCGATTGCCTTCAGTCAAAACCAAAACGCATCAGCTCAAATTTCAAATTAGTATAAAGATGCGATCGTTAAATAATGGATTTACGATGAAAGCAATGTGTAACAAGAATTAAAAAAAAAAGACGAAATAATAAATAACGTCAAAGCATGTGTTTTCGAATTGTTCGTTTTCCACTTTCTCATTAGTGAATACATTTTGTATGTGTTTTCCTCAGGAGTCTAAAAAACGGGAATTACCGATCAAGGTATATCAGACTAAGGCAAACCTTATCCTCGACCGCGCCATGGAACTACTTTGTCAGCAATATAACTTTGACGGCAAAATGAAAGACCTCCATCAAACCATGACAGTTGCTGTTCAAAACGGAATCAGGAATCGCCCAAATCCGGACCGCAGTGATGACAACGACATGGGATGCTCTTGTCTCCGAGGCAAATTATGGAAAAGGGAAATCAATCAAAAAAAGTATTGGGCAATCGCCGATCCAGAACCTTTCAATAACATTGACAGCGGCTCAGGACACAGACACAAGGATGACATTCATCAGCTGTACGAGGCCGGTGGGTTCATCAGACTCGCCTGGGTGTTCTTGTTCAAGAAACCGATGCGAACAGTGGACCTCTCCGGCTCCCAGATACCCAGCTTGTGTGAATATCTGGACCGAGAAGCACTTCTTAGGCTGCTACACAGATGCAGTGTGTTCAACATCCCTGCTGAGAAAAGACCATCGATTGAAAACGTATGTCATAAAAGACACATCTTTTTTTATGTGGCAATGAGGCTAGTAAATAATAAGGCCCAATATTAACTACGCCGGCAAATCACGATTTGCCCCCAAATTCTTTTCTATTAGAGCATGTTGTGTGCGCTGCCATGATTTTGAAGTTTTGTAAAAACAAAACAAGGGTGGAAGCCGTGAACGGGGGTGTTACGTTGTCCACCTCGGTGAACATCGATTATACTTAAAGTTCTCTACATCAGGAACTCACATTGGACAACTTCTTGCTATACTCTGGAGCTAATCTATTTATTGCTACATTCTCATATTCTGGAGCTATACAAAATGTTGTGCACTCTCTGGTGCCTCAATCAAGATTAACCAATTCAATTTCCTTCCTTACATTTTATATGTCCCTAAACCATTGTTAGATGTCAGCCCCACCCTCAGTGGAGGTGTGACCACAACTTCTCCTTGAAGGAGTTGTCCAGTGTGAGTTCCTGATGTAGAGAACTTTAAGTATAATCGATGTTCACCGAGGTGGACAACGTAACATGGTGGCAGCGGTAAGCAGCGGTGACGAGAACCAGCGTACCACAAGAAAAGAGAACAGTACCCCCATCCTTTGATGTGGAGGATGATTCCAACTCCAACTGGAACTTTGCAGACAACAAAATCTGATGACATAAGCTTAATTGTGTGTCTTAAACATATTGTATTTTTCCTGAAGTTTGGAAGTGGGGGTACCGGGGCATATGGCAGTTTGTTTATTGGTCTGCAAACAGGTGATTGTACAAACGACATGACGAAACTTGCGGAAGCTCTTTGAAAAACAATCCTTGTTGCATTATTGTTCATTGGCAGACTGTCATCATTTGTATACTTTTTCTACAAAGAAAGCCGCAGAACAGAGAATAAACAAAGAAAAACTTTCCTGATTGTGGCAACGATGATGTTGTAGCACAAGCAAAACTGAAGTAAATCAGTGTCTATACTTGTATCACCGTTTGATCATGGATATGGAAAATATTAACATAAAATTTAAACGGCTTATATAGAAATGGCAATATATATAGAACATATTCAACATAATGGTACATTTCATAGGTTCCATTTTCAGCATGTATTCGCTCCACAATAAGAATGGAAACAAACAAAAAGAAAAAGAGTATACAAGTGCAAACAGCAGCAACTTTTTGAGGAAAATGTCAAACGTATCGTTTATTTAGATATAGGGAGGGTCAGCACTATCTCCTTTCCAACTTAAGTTTTTATTTTCTTCTTCAATTCATTAAGCTACGCGAGGCTCGTAACGAGTTGGCCCATATTCCAGAGAAACTGAAGAC
Organism: Patiria pectinifera; assembly: GCA_029964075.1. NCBI lineage: Eukaryota > Metazoa > Echinodermata > Asteroidea > Valvatida > Asterinidae > Patiria > Patiria pectinifera. The sequence goes on along the minus strand of CM057148.1, from coordinate 1,678,083 downwards.
TGCTGAACAGCAGGAGAAGTTTGTTGCTGAAGTTGTCGAGAAGGTGGTGGGAGGTTGCTATGGCTTACTCACTTTAGAGAAGTGGGAGTCACTACGTCAACAAATCAGAGAGGTGAAAACTCGACTTCAATCAAGTTACTGCGAAAACTGCCTCAGTCAAAGATCAGTCATGCCAATTTGTAAAACTATATGCACAACACGTGCCCTGATTGTTTCCGTATAACCTAAACATACTGAACGACTTAGAATGTAGTGTTTGGAATAACAATGCTATAATGAAATTTTATAAAATTCTCCCAAGTTTGTGAAACTTTACGTCAAAATCATTTTTTTCAGCTCTGAAAAAGGAACATTGGAGAAAAATGATGTAGTTTGTTTATTTGCTAATATACGCATATTATTTTATCTTAACCCTAGCCCTAATCTAACATGTTTCGAAAACACCCTACAAATATAAGTCGACGAATTCGAACCTTTACAGAGTACAATAGGCTATATAAAAAAACAAGCCAGATTAATGTTTCAGCCTCTGTAAAAAGAAGAAGAAATGTTTCTATCCAAAGTGATGAACTTAACAACTTTATCAGTCACATTTGGAATGAGCAAATTTGTTTTACCCTTCTTAATTAATCATTAGGTGAGGGATCAGCATACCACGGTCAGAGTAACCAGTGAAGGAAGACAGCGGGACAGTCCAGATGAAGGAGCCTTCAAGGATGTTCTCACAAGACTCGCGGGTCTCAGCATACGAGACGGAGTTGCTGGGACCAATGGTGACGGTCATCCGAAGTCATTGATGAGGGTTTATATGGACCCGTACGCGAGTTTTCTTTTCCCAAACGAATCGGGTTTCTTATGTCTTTATTTGGTTGTTACATTTATATCTCATGTCAACAAATTGTTTGGTCCCCCCAAAAAGTGGGTCAAAAAAATTACGGCGTGGGGTTCGGGGCCCGCTTAAGGGCCCCGAATTTTTTTGGATTCTAGATGCTCTGTGGTGCGATCTGAGGCAATTTCTGACCACTTTAACCAATGTTGTTTTGAGGAAAAGATGGTGGTGTACTCATTGCCTGCCTTTATTGCGATGTCACATAAAAAAAAATGGTTTCGGTTGTTTTTTTTTTGGGGGGGGGGCATGGCCCCCTTTGCCGCCCCCCCCCTTGATCCGCCCTTGCTCTGGTGTGTGGTGTCTGGGTTACAGGCGAGTTCAAGTCGTCGCCGCGTGAGGAGGACCGGAAACATGATTTTTATTTTCAAAGTTAAAATGTTGCAGTCTATCCCATATGCATAATGCAGTGGGAGGTTTTTTAGGAGTGATGTTACAATTCACATTCAAAAATATATACGACAGTTTACCCATTCCTTATAGTCGAGAGCCCGTCACGTGTCCGGTTTTAAATGGTGGATAAAAACCAGCTGGCAGGTCTTAAACACTTTTCCAGTGTCGCATGAATTTTGGACTCCTATATGAAAGCCGTTGCCTTTTACCCTTTTATTGGTTGAACGTTCACAACCCTCGGTTAGGCATGGGCAATGTGTTTCTAAAACATAAAGTAAAATTGTTGAACAAAATTGTTGGAAATTTATAATTCTTGACTGGTTTTGACTTTTGGACCGAAAAGTTTTGAATTTTTTGACCGAAAAGGTATTTATGAATGAGAATAAATGTGTGCTTGCCCGGTTATGAACGTTAAAACACGTAATACACTTTGGAAATAATATCACGAGTTACACGTTATAAGTCCATGACTTGCTATTGCTGTGTGGAACTAGGATACAGGAAGCGCGTTTCCCACCTAGGGATGCTATTTGAAACGAGGTTGCAAATAAAGTAACCCATGCAAGAAAGCCATGTTCCAGACGCGCGCGTCATATGCAAATGTTGCGTGTCGGACACCGTGCCTGTGATTGGTCCAAAACACCATAGGGTGGATTATTTTAAGGATCGGCCCATCAAATGAATGCATATTTTAACTTAATTAACCGGAAATCCCATAGGTTAGGTTGATAGTTAAATGCAAATGTACCAGTACTAATAATGCCCTTAGAACAATTGCATACTTTCAGGCAAATCAAATCTTGAACAGTTTTTACTTTCATACTTAATTTGAAAAACTACCATGCTTGTAAATAGAGCTCTACATATACAGAAAGAAGTAACTAAATACGTGCTTACCAATTATCTATTTTTGCATTTTTAGTAAAAAGTAAATCATTGTAAATAAATGAGCTCCTGAAATTTAATTACAAAGTATATTGCTTGTATTGAGGATCATAAGCAATTTATTGTACTTTTATAATGAATCAAATGATGAGCATCTGTACTTTTATAACGAATTTGAAAACCTGCCATGTTTGTCAAATAACTACAAAACTAGGATGCAGGAAGCGCGTTTCCCACCTAGGGATGCTATTCGAAACGAGGTTGCAAATAAAGTAACCCACGCAAGAAAGCCATGTTCGTGACGCGCGCGTCATATGCAAATGTTGCGTGTCGGACACCGTGCTTGTGATTGGACCAAAACACCATAGGGTGGATTATTTTAAGGATCGGCCCATCAAATGAATGCATATTTTAACTTAATTAACCGGAAATCCCTTAGGTTAGGCTGGTAGTTAAAAAGGTAATTCACATTTCTGGCTTCAACAATGCAAATGTACCAGTACTAATAATGCCCTTAGAACAATTTGCATATTTTCGGGCAAATCAAATCTTGAACAATTTTTACTTTTATACTTAATTTGAAAAACTACCATGCTTGTAAATAGAGCTCTACATATACAGACAGAAGTAACTAAATTTACGTGCTTACCAATTATCTATTTTTACATTTTTAGTTAAAAATAAATCATTGTAAATAAATGAGCTCCTGAAAGCAATTTATTGTATTATAATATGGAATTTTGCGTCGGGGTGATATAAATCAAAATAGGTTTTTTGCCCTTCACCGACGTTTGAACACTGTATACTCAGTGTGTTACCTCCCGAGTGAAGGGCAAAAAACCTAATTTGATTTATATCAACCCGACGCAAAATTCCATCTTATAATAGTTTATGCGGCACCCGCTGCTATGTACATCAGATTCGAACCTGCCAAGCAATCCCGTTAGCTCGGTGGTTGAGTGGTAAGACATCTGCACTAAAAAGCAGGAGGTCGTGGGTTCGAGTCCCACCTGAGTGATTTTTTCAACTTTCACTCGGGAGGTAACACACTGAGTATGCGGTGTTCAAACGTCGGTGAAGGGCAAAAAACCTAATTCAATTGATTGTACTTTTATAATGAATCAAATTATGAGCATCTGTACTTTTTGAAACGAATTTGAAAACCTACCATGTTTGTCAAATAGAAAATCAAGTGACTCAATTGCATGCTTAATTTTCTATTTTGTTGTTTATGGTAGAACTGGGTCATTCTAAATAAATCGTCTACTGAAATTTTATTTCAGAAAATATTGCTTGAGGGTTATCGGATTTTTTTGTTTTTAATATAACAAAGGGCAATAAAACATTTTTAAAGTTTTTACTTCAAACAAGAATACAAATATTTCTTAACCAACCATCACAAGTACCAAGTACCTCGGATCAAGGGTATTGTACTATCAAAACTCGTCATCCACTTTTCAGCTTCAGAATCTTATGCAGAGTGGTGACATTAACCCGAACCCTGGCCCTCTAAATGATCACTCACAGAGCCATCATAACACCAACCCAACTGCACCAATCCTGCAATATACCAAGGACCAACTTCTAAAAATCAAATCAATAAGGAAGTCCAGATCTGCCGTATCCCGTGACATCTGGACCAAACTGAAAACACTTAAAATACATGCATGGACCCCCCGGACCCACCGAGGCATCCGATCTGACCGGCATAAAATGGCGCGGACGTCGCCTCAGCTCGCCCCTAACCATGACTGTGCAGGTTCTCCGATCCCGGTGTTAGTTCGCAATCGATCCTCAACGGATACACGACACAGAAAAAAAACATGCTCCAATGCAAATAATCTCCATGTTATAGATTGTGTCTCTGATCTCAGGGATATTAATCTCTCCATCTGTGTCTGGAATGCCCGATCTGTCCGTAATAAATCTACAATGCTTCTTGAATACATCAGTGACCATGGCATTGATGTTATGTTCATTACTGAAACTTGGCTTCATGATGATGACCATGTTGTCATTGGAGAATGTACCCCTCGTGGTTATTCTTTTCTGAACTTCCCTCGCCCTAACGGAAGCGGCCATGGTGGGATAGGAGTGATGTTCAAATGTTACTTGGACCTCAAGCCTTGCACCAGC